>JAPVLO010001080.1:0-199998 GCA_027257055.1 Cephalopachus bancanus
CTCTGATAATCTTTTGTATTACTTCAGGGTCAGTTGTGATTTCATCTTTTGTGTTTCTGATTGAGTTTATTTGGGCTTTTTCTTTTTCTTGGTCATTCTGGCTAGGGAACCATCGATCTTGTTTATCCTTTACAAGAACCAGCTTTTTGCTTTGTTGATATTTTTGTATTATCTTTTTGCCTTCAATGTCCTGGATTTGGGCTTTTATTTTGGTAATCTGAATTCTTCTGCTGAAGTTAGAGTTTTGCAGGTCTTGCATTTCCAGCTTCCTTAGGTGACCTGTTAAGCTGTTAACTTGTGATTTTTCATTTTCTTCATGTGTGTTTGTAAAGGTATGTATTCCCCTCTTACACCTGATTTCATGGCATCCCAGAGTTTTGGTAAGATGTTTCCTCATTTTCATTTGCTTCCAAGTACATTTTAATCAATGTTTTGATTTCATCATTGACCCAGGAGTTGCTTAGCATCATACTGCTTACTGTTCATGTCTTTGTGGGTTTGGGGGAAACTTTGTTGGCATTGACATTTATTTTTATTCCACTGTGGTCTGAGAAGTTGCATGACAAAATTTCAATCTTATGAATTTTTTTAATGTTTTATTTATGGACAATGATGTGTTCAACCTTGGAGTACATTGCATCTGGGAATGAGTAGAATGTATATTCTATGGTCATTGGGTGATGTGTTCTGTTGGTATCAATTAAGTCTATTTGTTCAAAAGTCTCATTGAGTTTCTGAATCTCCTTGCTGCATTTTTGTCTTGATGATATGTCTAGGGTGGTGAGTGGGGTATTAAAGTCCCCAGCTATGAAAGTGTTAGAGTCAATCTCTTTTTAAAGTTTGTTTAGAAGCTGCTTTATGAACGTTGGTGCTCCTATGTTGGGAGTATATATGTTTAGGATGGATATTTTTTGTTGATGGTTTGAAACTTTTATCATTATACAGTGACCTTCTTCTTCTTTTTTAAATTTTTGATAGCTTAAAGGGTATTTTGTCTGAGATTAATATTGCAACTCCAGGTTTCTTTTGTGTTCCATTTCCTTCCCATTCTCTTATTTTGACTCTGTGAGTGTCCTTTCTGGTGAGATGAGTCTCTTGGAGACAATATATTTTTGCCTCAAGATATTTTATCAGTCTTGCCATTCAGTGTCTTTTCAGTGGTGCATTTAGTCCATTCACATTCAGGCTAATTATTGAAATGTGAGGATTTATCCCTGTCATGAGGTTCTTCTAGAGTGGTTGTAGCACTTGTTTGTTTACTGTCTTCCTTTTGTTTTGGGGGGGTTGATTTGTGTGTGTTTTCAATCTTTTTCCTGTACTCTTGTGAAGAACACTGTCATTCTTTTTTCCCTTTTGTTCTGTGTTCAATACTTTCTTAAGTGTTTCTTGTAGAGGTGGTCTGGAAACAGCATAAGTCCTTAGGATTGGATGCCTGGGAAAGATTTAATTCTCCCTCATTGATGAATCTTAGCTTGGTTGGGTAGGTTATTTTTGGTTGAAATTGTTTATCTTTGAGAACTTTGAATATTAGGCTCCAAGATTTTCTATCCTGAAGTGTTCCTGCAGATAAGTTCCTGCTGCTACGCTAATTGGTGTTCCCTCGTATGTAGTCTGACCTTTTTCTCTTGCTGCCTTTAGAATTAATTCTTTTATACCCACTTGGTTCAGGTGAATTATTATGTGACAGGGAGTTGGGTCTTCTCATTTGTTGTCTTGCAGGGGTTGTCTGAATCTCTTGTGTTTGAATTTTCACATCACTGATGAGCTGAGGAAAGTTTTCTTGAATAATTTAATAGAATGTTTGTTCCAGGGTGGTCTCTGCCTTTCTTTCTGCTTCAGGAGTCCAGCTACTCCTAAGTTTGGTCTATTGATGTAATCACTCATCTCTTGAAGGTTTTGTTCTGTCTTTTTAAGCTTCTTTTCTGTGTTTGGGACAGTTTGACTTAGTTCTATATTTTGGTTTTCACGTTCTGAGATTCAATCTTCTGCTTGGCTAATTCTGGCTTTCCATGTTTATTAGTTTGTTACTTATTTCAATCACAGTATCCTTTACTGCCATTATCTCAATTTTCAATGCCTTTTATTTTCCTGTTGTCTCTCCTCAATTCTTTTTATTCTCTCTATTAATATTTTGATGTCTAGGTTTGTAATATGTGACCAGTCACTCTGAGGGGTCTTAATTCTTTGCATTTCAAAGTCTGTTTTTTCTGTGTCTGACTTCCCAGTGGTCTGTGCGAGACTTATATTTTTCTTTTGGGTTTTCTTCATTTGTGTAGATTTTCCTCCCCACTTTTTCCTGTTTTTCTCTGTCTTCTATGAATTTGTTGTTCAGAGTGGCAGGGTTGCTTTTACTTCTGTTTGCTCAATCTCCTATTCTTCCCTGTGTGACTCCTCTAGCTTTGTTCAATTCTGAAGCTAGACTGTAGGTTGGGGGCTATACGTTTTTGAAGTTTTGATATTTAATTAATGGGGGAGCAGTGATTCAAAATATATCTGCAGATCCCAGTATCCATCAACAGGTGTTTGGCTACCCTGGAGTCCGCTTCCCCCTGACTTGCAATCTGACCATGCAGAGGGGGTATAGGTTTGCTCCCTGAAAGCAAAATGAGGTAAGAAAAAGAAAAGAAACGGCACAGAGTTGGGGGGAGAGGAAGGTGGAGAAAGAGAAGTGCAAGAGGGAAACAGACAAAGGTACCAACTAACAAATGAAAATAGACAATAAGACAGAGAAGAGTAAGAGAAAAATCAGAAATGAAAACAAACAAAAAACCCAACAAAAATGACAACAATAACAATAACAAAAAAACCCGAGAACATACAATCATGGAGACACACATGCTAACCAACCTCCTTAGGATGTACTTGTCCCCCTACACAAACATGAGGTCTTAGATGCCAACTGAATGCTGGGTAGAGCTGGGAGGAGCTGTGTGGGGCAATGCAGGTCTCTGCCTGGTCTCAGGGCTCCAGGTGATCTCTGGTTCTACTGCAACCAGGTCCAGCAGGAGGAGGCAGAGTGTGAGACAGTGGAGGCATTGCTGGTCAGTATGTCACAGTGCAGCTTGGGCCTCTTTTAGGTTTCTGCCTGGTCTTGGAGCTCCAGCCATTCTTTGGTCATGCTGTGGTCAAGGGTGAGTCAGAGGTGGTGGAGTGTGAGATGATCAGGTATTGCTAATCAGCATAGTGCAGGGTGACTGGGGATGGTATGGTACAGCCACAGGGGGAGACTGGATCTCCACGGGGTGGGGTGGGAGCCAAGGGCCCCCGTGGTTGGTGGCAGCTGGGGGTGGGATGAAAGGGTGCTGGTGGGGGTGGGAAGCACGGAGTTCCATGGGGTGGGAGCCGAGAGCCTCTGCTGGTGGCAGCAGTTGGGGCAGGGCAGTGCTGGTGGAGGTTGAGGAGGAGCTGGAACTCTGCCAGCCAAAGCCTATGGCCTCTGTAGGCAGCGGTGGCTGGAAGTGGGACAGGGCAGTTCCAGCTGGGAAGGAGCCCGAGGCCTCTGCCAGAAGTGGCATCTGGGGTGGGATGGGGCAGTGTTGGCTGGGAAGGAGCATCCAGAGCTTGTGGACCAGGAGTCAAGGGCCTTAATGGGTGGTGGTGACTGGAGGTGGGGTGGTGCCTGCAGGGAGCTCCATGGGCCAGGAGCTGAGGGCCTCCCTGGGTGGTGGTGACTGGGGGCAGGTTGGGGTGGTACAGTCAGGGCAGGAGGCCAGAGCTCCATGGACCAAGAACTGAGGGTCTCCGTGGGCAGTAGTAGTTTGGTGTCTAGTGGAGGTTGAAGCCGGGGAGGGAGCCCGGAGCTCTAAGGGTAGGAATCTGAGAGCCTGAATGGGCAGCAGTGACTTGGTGCCAGGTGGGGCATTTTAGACAGGGAGGGAGCCCAGAACTCCATGAGGCCTGGAGCCTGGGGCCTCCTGGGTTGGGGTAGCAGTGGCTGTGATAGCTGAGTGGTGTGTGGGAGCAAAGGCCTTTGGGCCTTGTCCCGCACAGCTGGTGGGGGGAGGGGGGTGAGGTGGAAGTGTGAGTTTTTATGGAAACTCACTTTCTCTGAGATTGTCGTAGTCAAACTGATGCCATCGCCATCTTGCTGGAACTCTCAGGATTGTGCTTTTTATTTGGGTTTCTATCTCTTTGTTGTTGGCATATAGGAATACAAGTGTCTTTTGCACATTTTATACTCTGAGATTTTTGCCAAAGTCCTTTATCAGTACAAGGAGGTTTTTGACAGATTATCTTGAGTTTTAAAATAATACAATTATGTTATGTGAACATAGGAATAACTTAATTTCCTCTTTTTATATTTGAATACCTTTAGTTTCCTTCTCTTGTCAAATTGTCCTAGCTAGGAGACTTCCAACATTATGTTGAATAGGAGGGGTGAGAATGGGCAGCCTTGTCTCCTACCTAGAGAAACTCAAATCACTGTGTAAAAAAGATACCTGCACAAGCATATTTATTACAGTATCATTCACAATAGCAAAAACTTGGAACAACTTCTCTGCCCATCAAAATTGAACTGGATACAGAAAATATGGTACATTGACATGATCGAATATTATGCAGCCATAAGGAAAAACAAAATTAGGAACATCACAGCCACCTGGATGGAACTAGAGTTTATAATACTCAGTGACATATCACAGGAACATAGATCTGATTTCCACAAGTACTCAGTCATAAATAGACCCTGAATATTTACAATATTATTTTTAAAAAGGGATTGAAATAGTGGGACACTGTCAGGGAAAGGGAGAACACATAACATCAATAGGGGTACCCACACTTAACCAGTATAACGACCACTATGTACCTAACCCTGAATTGTATCCATTGTTAAAAGGAAAAAAAATATCATTTTTTGGAGTAAAGAAGAAAAAAGCACTGCATTAAAATAATGTGGTTGGTGGTAAGGAGTATAATTTAGATGGGATGACAGTGAAACTTATGGAAGGTCTCCCTACCAGAGGAAAAACAAACTGAAATTTGCAAAGTGAGGAGTATTTAAACAGAAGGGATTATAAGCGGTATTCTGTCATTTGGATGTAGAATAGGTGATAAGAGGAAAGGTATGCATTGTGCTCCAACTAGCTCAACAGGTTATTATCTGTTCAGCATTTTCTGTTGTTTCCTGTGGAAAGCCTTGCCCCTTCTCTCAGCCTACTCTATTCTATTTGGACACCAACTATAAACTTTCTCCCCCTGGTGATGCCTGCTATAACTCATAGGTTTTAGCCTTCCCATCTCCTAGAAGAACATCACTGATCCCAGTATGAGCTTACAATTTTTCTGTGAATCTAATTGCATTCAATCTCCTTGTATCACAGAAATGTTCCCTGTAAAATTGGGGTATCATGGCTGACTTGCAGCAGCTGGCATGTGTCTCTCTCACTGACAGAAACCCAAAATATGAAGTAAGTCTTTACACTCAAAGAAGAATGAGGAGAAGCACCCTGCTCTTTCATTCTTCCCAGTCAACAGAGAAGTGATGAGTCTCATGGGAAGCAGAGAAATATAATCAAATAGTCTGCCAACATAAACCTGAACCCAGTGTGGAGATGTAGGGAATCCCTCAATGTGGTTAAGAATAAATTCCTAGAATCTTCAACCACTTCTAACAGACCATAGTAATCCAAGTCAATGGAGACCCTATGTGACCCACTTTCTAAGCCCCAGGTGAGTATACCACCTCCTGTGGCCACTGTGCAGATGCACTAGCCACAAGTGGATTTCCTCCAGTCACTGACCTCTACACAACTCAATACCAGAAGCCACTTCTGCTAGCCAAGAAGTAAGTCTCTGGGCTCATTTGCTAAGGGGCAAAAACTTTCCAGCCACTGTGGCTGTTGGTACTGTTGCTTCCAAGCAAGGGGAAAAACAGCAAAACAAATCACTAGTGGCCGCCCCAGCATATACCAACAGCTGATGTAAACAAAATCAGCGAGGAAATAGGGCATCCTTCATCTTCCCCTATCCTGTATCCTTTAACAAAGTATAGATAGCCTACTACTCAACCCAAGCATAAAAGTTGACTTCCATACCCATCTGAACATGGAAATAGAGATCCACCTCCCAGGCTGGCAACTAGACTTTAAGCAGTCACTCTATTTACCCAAGCACATCCCAACAACACAGTCTTCACAACCAAAATAAGTGTCAGTAGAAAACATTTAGAGAGTTCAGCAGTTCCCTCCTTCTCATCAGTGAGAAGATCCTCCAAAATAGTCAGAATGCAAAGGCACAGAATCATTGCCCATAGTGTAGTCTGCTGTCAGACCTACTACACAGGTCCTCTAACAGGGTGGGATACAATACAGTTTTATATCCTAAATGACAACATTTAAAAAATATTTTTTACAATCTGTACATACTTGAAAAGAGGGAAAGAGAGGCAACATAAACCTGAACCCAATGTGGAGATGTAGGGAATCCCTCAATGTGGTTAAGAATAAATTCCCAGAATCTTCAGACCATAGTAATCCAAGTCAATGGAGATGGGAAAAAAATTAGTACAAAGACTCTAGAAAAACACATACAAAATAGAGTTTTACCACCCACACATGATTCAAACAGCTCTCAAATAGTGAATTATATACAGAACAAACCGTCTACAATGACACAGAATTCACAACACATATTGCCAAGTAATTCATTGAGATCCAAGAAAAAGTGAACCCCCAAATCAAAAAAGGGCATACAAACAGTACAATAATTGAAAGCTGACATGAACGTTCTGCGAAAAAAAATACACACTCAACTCCTGACAGTAAAGAAATTGCTATAATAATTTAAAAACACAGTCACAGTCACAAGTAGTGACAATAGGCTTAACCAAGCAGAGAAATGGATTTCAAAGTTGAAGAATGATCACTAGAAGAAACCTAACCACATAAAAATAAAAAATAAATATTTTTAAAAACATGAACAAAGGTATGGCATTCAAGAGGCATGGAATTACATAAAGAGACCAAGTCTATGTCTGGTTGACATTCCAGAGAGGAGGAGAAAATGAGAGCACTCTGGAGACAGTAGTTGCAGATATAATCTATGAAAACACCCCCAATGTTATATCTATAACACATAGATACAAAAAATTTAGAGAACTTCTGTGAGAATCAAGAGATGCCATAGGAGACAACCATCCATGAGAAATATTGTTATTAGATTATTCAAGGTTGACATGAAATAAAATATATTAAAAGCAGCTCAAGAGAAGAATACTTACCAAAGAAGACCCATCAGAATAACAGCTGAACTTGTAGCAGAATGTTAAAATCCAGAAGAGAGTGGGGCTTATTTATAAAATTATTAAATAAAAGAAATGCCAGCAAAAAATATCTCACCCTGCCAAAACTAAGTTTATAAGTGAAGGTGAAATTAAAATCTTCCCAGAAAACCAAGTGCTAAGGGTATTCATCACCTCAAGATCCATCATACAAGAGATACTTAAGGAAGTTCTAAACATGGAAGCAAAGAAAGATGCTATCTACCATGAAAGCACAAGTAAGCACATAGCTTGCAGATCACAACTTTATGACAGAAACAAATCCTCATATATCTGCAGTAACACTGAACATTAATGGCATTAATGTCCCAGTTAAAAAACAGAGTGGCAGACTATATTAAAAACAAGTCTTATTCTTCTGCTATCTCCAAGAGACAAATCTCACCTCTAATGACCATCCACCATCTCAAGGTAAAGGGAGGGAGAGAGGGAGAGAGATATATCACACAAATAGAAACAAAACAAACAAGCAAACAAAAAAACAGGAGGAGTCACTTTTCTTAAATCAGATAATTGAGACTTTAAATCCAAAAAAGTTACAGAAAAAGGATAATGAAGGACCTTACATAAATATAAAGAGTTCAATTTGTTAACATAAAAATATATTTTTTCATATATATTCCATATACATATATAAGTGAATAAATATATATACCCAACATAGAAACACCCCAATATATAAAACAACTGCTACTTAACCCAAGGAAAGACATAGACAGTCATAATAAATGAATAATAATTGTGGAATTCAACACTCTATTAAGAGCTTTACACAGATTATCAAGATGGAAAAACAAGAAATGAATTATGCACTTAAATTTGATGCTTAGAGGAGGGCGACCTGAAGATGGCTATGGCATTGGTGGATCCCTGAGATTCTCTGAACTTGAGTTTCCCAAAAAGAATATTACTTTTCTTCCTGCACCCCCCCCGCCCACCTCCAGTCACACTGGTATGAGGCTTGGGGACTTTTGGTCCCATGCAGGGCCAGACATTGCGGCTGGACCATGGCTGCTCCACTATATGTGATTCCGGCAAACTGGGGAATTCCAAATCCCAGATCCCAGCTCCATGCCCAGCTATGTTACATCATCACGACCAGCACCCAGTGTGAAGCTGCTGGTCATGCAGGGAGGCTCTGAGCACCTGCCCCTTAGAGATACCGGTCACATTTCTGGCTAAAGTGCTCTGGGAGGAACCCAGAGCCACCACCTGCCCTCTGGAGCTTTGGAGATCAGAAGCCCCAGGCCCACACTGGCTGAGGCACTCAGTATGTGCGATATCAAGCCTGTATAAGGGAGCAGAACCCCAAGCTGGAGTAAGGTGCTGACCGCAGGTGTCCAGCTCCAGAGGAGGAAACACCTGACTCTCTCCCCCACCCTAGCCGGCTGGAGGCACCCCAGACCCAGTGCCCAGCTGTGCAGCTGGTCCCACCTGGAGACCCACAGGAGTGCCCCTAAAAGTGAAAATAAAACTGCCACCTCCACCATTTTGAAGGCATATTTACATCGCATCACCCTGCCCACCTACCAGAGCCTCCACCTCGGTTCCCACAGTGTCATCATTAACAGGAGACAAAGCCTCTCCCATATGCTGAATAGAGACTAGTGTCACAGATCTCCTAGGCAACAAGCTAACTGCCTGCAACAGAAACAGAGGAGAGAGGATGGAGATTAGATCTCAGGAACCTGATCCACTAAGTGACAAGAGAGAAAAATCTACACAAATGAAGAAAACCAAAAGAAGAATATGGGTCTCCCCCAGACTCCTGGGAGGGCAGATACCGAGAAAACTGACTTTGAAATGCAAACAATGAAGAACTCCGCCCAAAATGAATGGTCTCAAAATACAACCCTAGACATCAAGACATTAATGGAGAGATTAAAAAGAATTGAAAAGACTCAAGAAACTAGAAAGGAGCTGATATCTGAGATAACAGTAATAAAAGAATACTGTGAATGAAATAAACAATAAACTGATAAGCATGGAAAGCAGAATTACCCAAGCGGAAGAAAGAATCTCAGAGCTTGAGGACCAAACTATAGAAATAACCCAAACTCTCAAAAACACATAAAACAAGCTCAAAAAGAAAAAAAAAAAAAAAAACCTTCACGAGATGAGCAATGAACTCAAGAGGCCTAACCTAAGAGCAATTGGTCTGCCTGAGGCAGAAAGAGAGACAGAGACCACATTGGAACAAACCTTCCATGAAATCATTCAAGAAAACTTCCCTTATCTAATCAATGATGCAAAAACTCAAACACAAGAGATCCAGAGAACCCCTGCAAGAGAACAAATGAGAAAACCAACTCCTAGACACATAATCATTCACCAAAAGGCAGCAAGAGAAAAAGGTCAGATTCCCTACCATGGAAAACCAATTAGAATAGCAGCAGATTTATCTACAGAAACCCTGCAGGCTAGGAGAGCTTGGAGCCCTATCTTCAAAGTCCTAAAAGATAAACAATTTCAACCAAGAATAACCTACCCTGTCAGATTAAGCTTTATCAGCAAGGGAGAATGAAAATCTTTCCCAGATATCCAATCCCTAAGAACCTACGCTGCCACCAAACCACCTCTACATGAAACACTTAAGAAAGTACTATACACAGAAGAAAAGGGGGAAACAAGAGCAACAGAGTACAGGAAAAAGAATAATATACATATGAAACAACCCCAAAACAAAAGAAAGACAATAAACCAAGTGGAAGAACAATTCTAAAAGAACTGTATGTTAGGGATGAACTCTCACATTTCAATAATTAGCCTGAATGTGAAAGGATTAAATGCACCACTGAAAAGACATAGAATGGCAAAATGGATAAAATATCACCAGGCAACAATATACTGCCTTCAAGAGACCCATCTCACTAGAGAGCACATGTACAGACTCAAAGTGAGAGAATGGGAAACAAATTTCCAGGCAAATGGAACACAAAAGAAAGGAGGAGTCCTGATCCTAATTTCAGACAAAATACCATTTAAGCTATCAAAAATTTAAAAAGATACAGAAGGCCACTACATAATGATAAAAGTCTCACTCCGTCAACAAGAAATATCTATCCTAAACATATATGCATCTAACATAGGTACACCAACTTTTACAAGGCAACTCCTAGGAAAACTAAAGAAAGATATTGCTTCTAACACCATCATAACTGGGGACGTTAATACTCCACTCACAACCCTCGGCAGATCATTGGGACAAAAAATCAGCAACAAGATTCAGAACCTCAATGTGACTCTGGACCATATGGACTTAATTGATATCTACAGAACACTCCATCCAAAGACTAGAGAATACACATTCTACTCATCACCGCATGGGACATATTCCAAGATTGACCACATTATTGGCCATAAAGCATAAGCAAATTTAAAAAGACCAAAATTCTACCATGCACCTTCTCGGACCACAGTGGAATAAAAATAAACATTGACACCAACAAGATTCCCCCAAAACCCACAAAGACATGGACACTAAACAGCATGATGCTTAGCAACTCCTGGATCAATGATGAAATCAAAACGGAGATCAAAAGATACCTGGAAACAAATGAAAATGAAGAAACATCTTACCAAAATCTCTGGGATGCCTTAAAAGTTGTAGTAAGAGGGGAATTTATATCCCTACAAACACACATGAAGAAAATGGAAGGAGCACAGATTAATAGCCTAACAAGCCACCTAAGGAAGCTGGAAAAACAAGATCACAAAAACCCTAATTTCAGCAAAAGAATCCAGATCACCAAAATAAAAGCCCAAATCCAGGACATAGAAGACAAAAAGACAATACAAAAAATCAATGAAACAAAAAGCTGGTTCTTTGAAAGGATAAACAAGATCGATGGTCCCCTAGCTAGACTGACCAAGAAAAAGAAAGAAAAAACCCAAATATGCACAATCAGAAACATAAAAGATGAAGTCACATCTGACCCTGAAGAAATACAAAAGATTGTCAGAGATTATTATGTACACTTGTATGGAAACAAACTTGAAAACCACAAGAAAATGGAGAACTTTCTGTCATCACACAACCTGCCTAGGTTGAAACAAGAAGAAATTGAGACCCTAAATAGACCAATAACAATCAAGGAAATTGACTTTGTAATAAGAAAAATACCTACAAAAAAAAGGCCCGGACCAGATGGCTTACCAGCAGAATTCTACAAGACATTTAAGGAGGAACTGATTCCAATCCTACTGAAGCTATTTCAGGCGATTGAGAAAGATGGAACCCTCCCCAAATCATTTTATGAAGCTAACATCACATTGATACCCAACCCAGGTAAAGATACAATAAAGAAAGAGATCTACAGGCCAATATCTTTGATGAACATAGAGGCTAAAATTCTCAACAAGATCCTAGCAAACCGGATTCAACAACACATCTCAAAAATCATTCATTGTGACTAAGAAGGATTCATCCCTGGGATGCAAGTCAGTTTCAACATTCGTAAAATCATAAATGTAATTAAATACACCAACAGATGTCAAAACAAAAGCCACATGATTATGTCATTAGATGCAGAAAAAGCTTTTCATAAAATCCAGCACCCCTTCTTGATAAAAACCCTTGAACATCTAGGCATACAGGGAACATACCTCAAAGTAGTAAAAGCCATCTATGAGAAACCCACAGCCAGCATACTCCTAAACGGACAAAAATTGGAACCATTTCCCCTGAAAACTGGAACAAGACAAGGATGCCCACTTTCACCCCTCCTGTTCAATATAGTATTGGAAGTCCTGGCTAGAGTGATCAGAGAAGAGAAGGCAATCAGGGGTATCCAAATAGGAAAAGAGGAAGTCACTTATCTCTCTTTGCAGATGACATGATCGTATACCTTGAAAACCCAAGAGAATCTGTCAGAAACCTCCTTACACTGATAAAGGCCTTTGGCAAAGTCTCCGGATATAAAATAAATGTGCAAAAGACAATCTCATTTCTTTACACCCATAATAAACAAACAGAAGCCCAAATAAGAAGCACAATTCCATTCAAATAGCCACACAAAAAATGAAATACCTTGGCATCATTCCTAACCAGAGACATGAATGACCTTTACAATAAACACTACAAAATTCTGCTCAAAGAAATCAAAGATTACACAAACAAGTGGAAAAATATCCCATGCTCATGGATTGGAAGAATCAACATTGTGGAGATGTCCATTTTACCTAAGTCAATCTACAGATTCAATGCAATACCTATCAAATTACTAGCAACATTCTTCTCAGACCTAGAAAAAACAACACAGAAATTCATATGGAAACACAAATGACCAAGAATTGTCAGAACAATCCTCAGCTAAAAAAAAAAACACAGCAGGTGGTATCATATTACCAGACTTCAAACTTTACTATAAAGCTACAATCATCAAAACAGCTTGGTATTGGTATAGGAACAGGCATATAGAACAATGGAATAGAATTGAGATTCCAGAGGCAAGACCTCTATTTCTCAACCAACTCATCTTTGACAAAGCCTCCACCACCTACCACTGGGGAGAAGAGAACGTATTCAGTAAATGGTGGTGGGGAAACTGGCTGACCACATGCAGAAGATTGAAACAGGACCCCTATCTATCCCCATGCACAAAAATTAAATCCAAATGAATCAGGGACCTAAATGTAAAACCTCAAACCATGAGAACCTTAGAAAATGAAGGACATAACCTCATGGAAATTGGAACTGGCATCCAATTCCTGAACAAAACTCAAAACCCACAGGCCATAAGGGATAAGATAGACAAGTGGGACCGCATTAAACTGCTAATCCAAAGAAACCATCAAGAGAGCAGGAAGACAGCCTACAGACTGGGAAAAAGTATTTGCCAAAACTTTTGTCTGACAAAGGCTTAACATCCTGGATCTACAAGGAACTCATACGTGCTGAAAAGAAAAAAAAACAAACAACCCCATTATAAAGTGGGCAAAAGATATGAACAGACACTTCACAAAGCAAGACATCTGAGCAGCCAACAGACACATGAAGAAATGTTCAACCTCACTAATTATCAGAGAGATGTAAATCAAAACCACACTGAGATACCACCTAACTGCAGTCAGAATGGCAATTATCAATAAGTCAAAAAATAACAGCTGCTGGAGATGTTGTGGCGAAAAGGGAACACTTCTACACTGTTGGTGGGAGTGTAAACTATTGAACCTCTGTGGAAAGTAGTGCGGCGATTCCTAAAAGCTCCAAACATCAACCTCCCATATGACCCTGCAATCCCCCTCCTGGGAATATACCCTGAAGAACTTGGTATTGGTATAGGAATCACTCTATAAAATCACTCTATAAAATCACTCTATAAAAAAGATACCTGCATGTGAATGTTTATTGCAGCATTGTTCACAATAGCAAGAACCTGGAACCAACCACGCTGTCCATCAAAAGAGAACTGGATTTTAAAATGTGGTACATATACATGATGGAATACTATGCAACCATAAAAAAAGAACAAAATCATGAATTTCACAGCAACCTGGATGGAGCTAGAGTCTATAATACTAAGTGACCTCTCACAGAAACAAAGATCTGAGTATCACATATTCTCACTCATGTAGTGGACCTTTATCATCCAATGCACTACTATAAGAAAATGACTGACAGTGTTGGGAAACTATGGGGGTGATGGGACTAATGGTAGTAAACATCTGTCTGGAGATGGGGAGACACCAATTATCAACAAGGGGACCTGAATGAAGCATATTTGTATACCTAACCCTTAACTGTACCCCACAATATCAAAATAAAAAATATCGATTACATTAAAAAAATTGATGTTTAACCTATCAGATATAGTGGACAGAACACTTTGCCCAACACCCAAAGAATACATCTTCTCATCAGCACATGGGTCATACTCCAAGATAGACAACTATTTGGTGATAAATAAGCCTTAAAACATTTTCAAAAAAATTGAAGTTATATTAAACATCTTCTCTGACAACAGTGGAATAAATATAAGTTCAACATCAAGAGAAATAATAAAACCTCCAAAACACATAAAAATTAAACAATTTGCTCCTGAACTACTTTTGAATAAAAAGTAAAACGAAAACAGAAATTAAAAATGTATATTTAAAACAAGTTAAAATGAAACACAACTTACCAAAACTTCTGTGGCACTGCCAAAGAATTTCAGGGAGAAAAATGTGTTGCACTGCACATCCACATGAAAACAGAAAGATCTTAAAGAAAACAAAATTTAAAAATGAATATCTCACATAAGAGACAAAAATGGACACAAACTAAGACCGTAGCCAGCAGAATAAAATAAATACCAAATTAGAATATAAATATATGTTATTGTGGAAAAAAAATTAAACTTCCTAGGCATTGAAGAAACATTTTTGTCATTGAGGGGGAGTAAATTCCATAATAAAAGATGCTGAGCTCACAGAACGTGAACAAGGTCATGGGAATAGCAGAAGTCTGGCTGCTGCAGTGGAAAACTTTGGTTATTCTAAAGAATAAACAAGATTGAGAGACCTGCAAGCTAACAAAAAAGGAAAGATAACATTCAAAGAAATACATTCAGGGGGAAAAAATAACATTACAAAAGACTCAGAAGCATTACAAAAGTTATCAGAATTAGAAATATCTAAAAATATGTAAATTGGAAAATCTACAGAAATGGACAAATTCCTAGAATTACACAATCTTTTAAGACTGAAACAGAAAGAAATTGAAACCCTGAACAGAAAAAATCATAAGTCATATGATTGAATCAGTAATATAAAACTTAGCCACCAAAAACAATCTAGGACCTAATGACTTCATGCTGAGTTCTACCATGCAAACAAGGAAGAGATGGCACACCTCCTACTGAAATTGTTTCAGAGAATTTAGAAGAAGGAACTTCTATGTGACTCATTCTCCAAAGCCAAAATCCTTCAGATACTAAATAATGGCAAAGACAAAAAAAAAAAAAAAAACAAAATCCACAGGCCAATTGCTATGATAAACTACAGACAAGAAATCTTCAACAAAATATTAGCTAACTGCATTCAGCAGTACATTACAAAAAGTAAGCAAATAAAAGAATTCATTATTATCTTGTGGGATTTGTTTCTAGATGCAAAGATAGTTCAACATATGCAAGTCAATAAACATAATTCACCACTTTATCAGCAGTAAAAACAAGAACCATATAGTTATATTGATATATTCAGAAAACACATGCAATAAGATCTAGAACCACTATATGATAAAAATAAACTAAACTTTCTAGGCATTGAAGAAACCTTTTGTCAGTAAGGTGGAGTCATATTCTTACTAAAAGATGGGAAGCTCACAAAAGGTGATCAAGGTTATTCGTACAGTATAAGTCTGACTGTTGCAGTGGAAGAAGTTCTAACATGTATTTGGTACAAGAAGGAAACCCTGTGTGGACATTGTTAAGAAGGGAACAAAAAATGCATGGAGATGTCAGAGATCTTGCTGGATTGATATTCTATACTGTAGGTGTTTAGTTTTTGCCAAAAAATTATTTTTGTTACTATAAGCATATGCAAAAATTAAAAGTTACAAATATAGTTTAAACCTGAGGTGTTGATTAAAAAAATTAGGCATATCAAGTAGCATTTTTAAACACTCAGGAAGAATAGCATTTACAGAAAACTTCTCATAGTGCATTCTACTGTAAATAAAATATTTTCATTTGTATAAATTCATGAAGTACATATGCTATTTTGTGGCATGTATAGATTGTGTAGTGGTCAAATCAGGACGTTTTAGAATATCTGCTACCTGATTAACCTACATTGTACCCATTAACTAAGTTCTCACATTCTACTCCTCACTCATCCCTTTACCCTTCTGACTACTTTTTCTATCATTCCACTTTCTACACCTATGCGAACACATTTTTAGCATATTTTTAGTATAGGTGATACATGCATATTTGTCTTTCTGTGCCTGGCTTGTTTCACTTAAAATAATGACCTACACTTCCAAACATGTTGCGACAAAAGACACAGTTCTGTTCAGTTTTATTAGTATTCCTTTGTGTGTATGTACCACATTTTCTTTTTCCATTAATCCAATGATGGACCCTTAGGTTCATTCCAAATTTTAACTGAGGTAAATGATGCTGATAAAAGTGTACAAGTACAGATTGTTTAAAAATCTTGATATATTTTCCCTTGTGTATTAAGTAATGTGACTTTTGGATTAAATGGTTATTTTAGTTTTAGTTTTTTGAAGAATCACCATGCTATTTTTTATTGTTATTCTACCAATTTACATTCCCACTGACAATGTATAAGCATTTCCTTTTCTACACATCTACACCAGTATGATTTATTCCTTATCTTATAAATAACATTTGACTTACTACAAAATAATGTATCATTTTGTAGTTTTAATTTGTATTATCTAGTGATTAATGATGTTTAGCAGATGTAGTCACTTTGCCTAGAAAAAAAGAAACTCCAAATTGGTTTTAAAAATCAACCTATGTTGAAAACAACAGCAGAGTCTGCAGCAGTCATGTGAGAGAGAATAGCCAAGCAAACAATATTGTGCAATACTGTGCAAACAAAATATTTGCTGGAGAAGCAAGTTGTTGGGATACCGCTTTTCCTCCTCCACACAGCTGCTTTGCCCTCCTGTGGTTACTAGCTCCAATACCACAATGTACGTGTGAATTCTTAAGCCTTCTGAATGCTGTGACCGGGACCTAATGCCTCTTAGAGAAGCTAGCCACCACAGTCATTAAGCAGAGCCTCCAAAGAATTTTGATGCCCCTTCAAACACTGACTTTATAGCCAAATTATGTAGCAGAAGTAAGCTGGCAAAATGTCCCTCCTTCTTGTCTTATACAGGGTGTTACCCTCAGACCCATCATAACCTCTAGGAATGCAGAATTTGTGGAGAACCCACAGCCATCTAAATGCTACAGCAAAGATTCACCACCCCTTAGAGAAGCAGCCAAGAAAGCCATTTGGCAGGCATTCTGTAGTGTCTGTATGTATTTTCATCCTCCAGTGCAGATTCTTCCACAAAAAGAGCAAGAGAAGCAAGCTCTCAGGGTATTCTGTGCTCTGTCCCAATTTTACTGTCTTTGATGTTTTGACAAAAGAAGGATCCCCTGGGGACTTCTGGCAAGATGGCAATGGGGCAACGTGGTCTATGAAACCCTCTGCAAAGGAGAACTGCAGTGGGTCTCTGGCTGTCTCCCTGGGGGCGGTGGACCCCAACATCGAAGCCTGCTCTTCACACGGAGCTCAGCCATTGCCACCGCTGGGGCATCACAGTGGTCTGGACAGCCACTGTAGCACAGACACAGCAGCCACCGGCATGCCACCACCACTGCCGCCACCACCGCCACAGTCATAGCCTCCATGGCAGCCATAGCACAGTGCACCACCTGGGCCGGAGGTAATCCATGACTTCAGTCCTTGAAGCCCCTGCAGGCAAGATCTGCTGGAATCGCTGCAAACTCTCCTGAGACCGAGACATCCTGCCTGCCATGGGTCTCCTCACATGTGCCCTGAGGCAGGCTTCCATCTGCAGCCTCTGCCTGGTTCCTGTCCAGCCCCACCCCCTCTGGGGAAAGCAGCTGAGATAGCACCACCTGCTGGCAATTCAAGGTAACAACACCAAAAAGGAGAAACAAGGTTGAAAAACAGACACAGGCCAGAGTGGTGAACAGAGGGTGATCTGAACTGTCCTTCACAGCAGACCAGGGGCTACTGGCCCTAACTGTGAACTAATTTACCAGCTTGAAAAGAAAGCTAGAAATCAGAGCTGAAAGGACATTGGACTTAAATGAAAAGTCTCAGAGTGTGCTTGATAGGTTCTGTTAGTTGAATGACTTAATTCTATTCCTACTGTATTGTTCCTTTGTCTTCTTTTTTCCTCTTGCTTTTCTTCCTTTTCTCCTCTCTGTAAACCGTATCTTTGTATAGAGGAACAGCACACCATTAAGGTGGTTGGTTAGCTTGTTTATTAGCATCATTGCATTTTTTGGGGGGGCATGGAAGTTGGCTACTCTGTAGCTGTGGTCTATTGTCTATTGATTTTATCTGTTTCAGTATAGATCTCTCTCTCCATTTGTTGGTACACTCGTTTGTTTCCCCCCTTACTCTTCTATCTCTCCACCCCCCCTTCAACCCACTGTCTGCTCCATTCTCTTCCCTCTGCTAACCACATTTTACTTCAGGGAGTAAAACTACAGCCCCACTGCATGGACATATTCCAAGGCAGTGGGAAGTGGGTTTCAGATTATCCATACACCTGTCAGCAAATACCAGGACCTGCAGATAGATTTGGAATCACAGCTCCCCGCTTAAGTAAATTTCAAAACTGCAAAAAGGACCACCCCCCAACCTACAGTGCAACTCCAGAATTGAACAAAGAAGACATACGTAAAGAATAGAAGATTGAATAAACAGAAGTAAAACCAATCCCTCTATGCATGACTAACAGAATTTAAAAAGACAGTGATGTGGAAGGAAGGAAAAAGTAGGGAGGGGGAAAAAAACCACACAAATGAAGAAAAACCAAAAGAAGAATATAGATCTCACACAGACACCTGGGAGATCAGACACTGAGAAAATAGAATCTGAAACACAAACAATGAAGAGCCCCCAGAATGAATGGTCACATGCAACAAACCCAGACATCAAGACATTAATGGAGAGAATTCAATAACTTGAGGAGAGACAAGAGGAAAATAGGAAGGAGCTGATGTCAGAAATAACAGCAGTAAAGAATACTTTGATGGAAATAAATAACAAACTAATAAGCACGGAAAGCAGAATTAGCCAAGCAGAAGAAAGAATCTCAGAGCTTGAAGACCAAATCACAGAACTAACCTAAACTGTCAAAAGCATAGAAAAGAAGCTAAAAAAGAGAGAACAAAACCTGCAAGAGATGAATGATTACCTCAAGAGACCAAACTTAAGAGTAATTGGGCTTCCTGAGGCAGAGAGAGAAACCGATGCCACACTGTAACAAATATTTCATGAAATCATTCAAGAAAACTTCCTTCATCCCATCAGGGATGAAAAAATTCAAACACCAGAGATTCAGAGAACCCCTGCAAGACAACAAACGTGAAGACCAACTCCCAGACACATAATAATTTGCCTAAACATAGTAGCTATAAAAGAAAAAATCCTAAAGGCAGCAAAAGAAAAAGGCCAGACTACCTACCAGTGAAGACCAATTAGAATAGCAGCAGATTTATCCACAGAAAACCTTCAGTCTAGGAGAGCCTGGAGCCCTATCTTCAAAGTTCTAAAAGATAAACAATTTCAACCAAGAATAACCTACACAGCCAAACTAAGCTTCATTAGTAAGGGAGAATTGAAATCTTTTCCAGATTTCCAATCCCTAAGAATCTATGCTGCCACCAGACCACATCCACAAGGAACACTTAAGAAAGTACTAAACACAGAATAAAAAGAGAAAAAAAAAACAACAACAGTCTTCACAAGAGTACAGGCAAAAGATTAAAAACACACATGAACCAACTCCAAAACCGAAGAAAGACAACAAACAAACAGGGACAACAACTCTGTAAGAACCTTATGACAGGGATCAACTCCTGCATTTCAATTATTAGCCTAAATGGACTAAATGCACCACTGAATAGAAAGAATGGCAAAATGGATAAAATATCATCAGGCAACAATGTATTGCCTTCAAGAGAGTCACCACACTAGAGAAGACACCCACAGACTCAAAGTAAGAGGATGGGAAACAAACTTTCAGGCAAGCAGAATACAAAAGAAAGGAGGAGTAACGATTTTAATTTCACACAAAAATACCCTTCAAACTATTAAAAATCAAAAAAGATACAGAAGGCCACTACATAATGATAAAAGGCTCAATCCATCAACAAGAAATGTCTATAATAAACATATGAGCACCCAACATAGGTGCGCCAACTTTCATAAAGCAACTACTAGAAAAACTAAAGAAAGGTATTGACTCTAACACCATTATAACTGGGGACTTTAATACCCCACTCAAACCCTAGACACGTCATAAGGACAAAAAATCAAAAAGGAGATCGGGAACTCAATGTGACTATTGACCGAATGGACTTGGTTGATACCTACAGAACACTGCATCCAAAGACCACAGAATACACACTCTATTCATCACCACATGGAACGTATTTTAACATCAACCACATAATTGGCCATAAATAAAGCAAAAGCAAATTTACAAGGACCGAAATTCTACCATGCACCTACTCTGACCACAGTGGAATAAAAATAAACATTGACACCAACAAGGTCTCCCCAAAACCCAAAAAGACATGGACACTAAATAGCATGATGTTAAACAACTCCTGGGTCAATGATGAAATCAAAACAGAGATCAAAAGACACCTGGAAACAAATGAAAATGAAGAAACATCTTATGAAAATCTCTGGGATGCCTTAAAAGCTGTAGTAAGAGGGGAATTTATATCCCTGCAAACACACATGAGGAAAATGGAAGGAATACAAATTAACAGCCTAACAAGCCAACTAAGCAAGCTGCAAAAGCAAAACCACAAAACCCTAATTTCAGTAGAAAAATCAGATCACCAAAATAAATGCCCAAATCCAGGACATAGAAGACAAAAAGATAATACAAAAAATCAATGAAGCAAAAAGCTGGTTCTTTGAAAGGATCAACAAGATCGATGGTCCCCTAGCTAGACAGACCAAGAAAAAGAGACAAAAAATCCAAATAAACATAATCAGAAACACAAATGGTGAAATCACATCTAACCCTGAAGAAATACAAAACATCACTAGAGACTATTACATACACTTGTATGGAAACAAACTTGAAAATCTTAAGGATATGGAGGACATTCTGACATCACACAACCTACCTAGGTTGAAACAAGAAGAAATCGAGGCCCTAAATAGACCAATAACAATCAAGGAAATCGACTACATAATAAGAAAACTATCTACCAAAAAAAAGTCCTGGTCCAGATGGCTTTTCAGCAGAATTCTACAAGACATTTAAGGAGGAGCTGATTCCAATCCTACTGAAGGTATTCCAGGCGATTGAAAAAGGTGAAAATCCCCAAATCATTTTAAGAATCCAACATCACATTGATACCCAAGCCAGGTAAAGATCCAACAAAGAAAGAGAACCACAGGCCAATATCTTTGATGAACGTAGATGCTAAAATTCTCAACAAGATCCTAGCAAACCAGATTCAACAATACATCTAAAAAATCATCTATCATGACCAAGTAGGCTTCATTCCTGGTATGCAAGGCTGGTTCAACATTCCTAAAACCATAAATGTAATTAAATACATCAACTGATGTCAAAACAAAAGCCACAGATTATATCATTAGATGCAGCAAAAGCTTTTGATAAAATCCAGCACCCTTCTTGATAAAAACCCTCAAACATCTAGGCATTCGTGGAACATGCCTCAAAATAGTAAAAGTCATCTACGAGAAACCCACAGTCAGCATACTCCTCAATGGACAAAAATGGAACCATTTTCCCTGAAAACTGGGACAAGACAAGGAGGCTCACTCTCACGCCTCCTGTTCAACATAGTATTGGAATTCCTGGCTTGAGGAATCAGAGAAGAGAAGGCAATCAGGGGTTTCCAAATAGGAAAAGAGGAAGTCAAGTTATCTCTCTTTGCAGATATGATTGTGTACCTTGAAAACCCAAGAGAATCTGTCAAAAATCTCCTTACACTGATAAAGGTCTTTGGCAAAGTCTCAGGATACAAAATAAATGTGCAAAAGACAACTGCATCTCTTTACACCAATAATCAACAGAAACCCAAATAAAAAACACAATTTATTTCACAATAGCCACACACACAAAAAAAGAAATTGGCATCTTCCTAACCAGAGACGTGAAAGACCTTTACACTGAAAACTACAAAACACTGCTCAAAGAAATGGAAAATGACACACACAAGTGGAAAAATATCCCATGCTCATGGGTTGGAAGAATCAACATTGTGAAGATGTCCATCTTACCTAAGGCAATCTACAAATTTAATGCAATACCCATCAAATTACCAGCAACATTCTTCCCAGACCTAGAAAAAACAACACGGGAATTCATATGGAAACACGGATGTCCAAGAATAGCCAGAACAATCCTCAGAAAAAAAAAAAACACAGCAGGTGGTATCACATTACCAGACTTCAA
This sequence comes from Cephalopachus bancanus, assembly GCA_027257055.1. Taxonomy (NCBI): domain Eukaryota; kingdom Metazoa; phylum Chordata; class Mammalia; order Primates; family Tarsiidae; genus Cephalopachus; species Cephalopachus bancanus. Next base: position 22,443 of record JAPVLO010001080.1, read on the forward strand.
ACTTTACTATAAAGTTACAATCATCAAAACAGCTTGGTATTGGTATAGGGACAGGCAAATAGATCAATGGAATAGAATTGCGATTCTAGAAGCAAAACCTCAATTTCTCAACCAAATCATCTTTGACAAAGCCTCCACCATCTACCCCTGGGGAGAGGAGAACCTATTCAGTAAATGGTGCTGGGAAAATTGCTGACCATATGCAGAAGGTTGAAACAGGACCCCTATCTATCCCCATGCACAGAGGTTAACTCCAAATGGATCAGAGACCTAAATGTAAAACCTCAAACCATAAGAACCTTAGAAAATGAAGAACATACCCTCATGGAAATCAGAACTGGCATCCAATTCCTGAACAAAACCCGAAACCCACAGGTCATAAGAGAGAAGATAGACAAGTGGGACCTTATTAAACTGACAATCTTCTGCAAAACCAAAGAAACCATCAAGAGAGCAGGGAGACAGCCTACAGACTGGGAAAAAGTATTTGCCAACACCAGGTCTGACAAAGGCGTAACATCCTAGATCTATAAGGAACTCAAACTTGCTGAAATGAAAAAAAACAATCAACCCCATTATAAACTGGGTAAAAGATATGAACAGACACTTCACAAAGGAAGACATCTGAGCAGCCAATAGACACATGAAGAAATGTTCAACCTCACTAATCATCAGGGAGATGCAAATCAAAACCACACTGAGATACCACCTAACTCCAGTTAGAATGGCATTTATCAACAACTCAAAAAATAACAGCTGCTGAAGAGGTGGTGGCAAAAAGGGAACACTTCTACACTGTTGGTGGGAGTGTAAACTATTGCAACCTCTGTTAAAAGCAGTGTGGTGATTCCTAAAAGCTCTAAATATCAACTTCCCATATGACCCCGCAATCTCCCCACTGGGAATATATCCTGACGAACTTAAATCACTCTATAAAAAAGATACCTGCACACATATATTTATCACAGCATTGATCACAATAGCAAGAACCTGGAAGCAATCATGCTGCTCATCAAAAGAGGAATGGATTAAAAAATGTAGTACTTATACACAATGGAATACTACACAGTCATAAAAAGGAACAAAATCATGAATTTTGCAGCAACCTGAATGGAAGTAGAGTCTAAAATACTGAGTGAGCTCTCACAGAAACAAAGATTCGAGTATCACATGTTCTCACTCATATAATGGACCTTTAACATCCAATGTAATACTATAAGAAAATGACTGACAGTAGTGGGAAACTATGGGGGGAGGAAGGAGATGGGATCAATGGCAGCAAATATCTGTCTGGGGACAGGGAAACACCTCTTATCAACAGGGTGCCTGAATGAAATGTACTTGTATACCTAACCCTTAACTGTACCCCACAGCACCATATTAAAAAATATTTATTAATAAAAAAAGCAGGATCTCATATAAAAAGACATAGAAGAACAAAGTGACACTACATCTGATTTACATTCTATAAGAGGCCCACAGAGTCTTCCAAAAGTTCAACTGTGGCACAACCAGTGATACTGGTACCCATTTTTAATTGCCATCTACTTGCCAACAGTCTGAATTTATAACTAACAGAAAAACACTGCTACAGCTAGTAAGCTACAAGGATCCTGTTGAAGGCACTGACCTCTAAATATACTTAGGAGCAAAGTAAATCAATCATATACAACATGGACCACACCTATACCCATAATGTACACACACACACACACACACACACACACACACACACACACAGTCTCATTTTAATGATGGCAAACTAAAAAAAAAAAAATGTTAATAAGAGATTAAAGAACCAAGACCTTCAGATAGGAAGAAATAAGTGCAAGGACTCTGGCACTATAAAAAATGACTGTGTTGCCCTCAAACCATTGCAGTAGCTCCTATGCAATAGATCTGATGAACTGGAAGAATCATTAAAATGTCCACAATGCCAAAAGAAATATAGCAGACTCAGTGATATCCCCATTAAACTACCAGGGCCATTTTACACAGATCTAGAAAAGTAAAAACCAATACATAAATTCACATGGATGCAAAAAGTAGCCCAAATAGTTAGAACAATTCTCAGCAAAAAAAGGTCAAAATTGATATCTTATTTCCAAACATCAAACTTTACTACAAGGCAACAATAAATAAAATGGCATAATCAAGTGCAAAAATAGGTATATAAGCCAATGGAACAAAATAGAGATCCCAGAAATAAAGCTGCTGATATAAAACCAACTGATCTTTGACAAAGCCAGAACAATTAGGGAAACTACATTTTGTTTAAGACTTGTTAGTCATATGAAAAAGAATGTAGTTTGACTCCTTTCTCTCACCATATAAAAAATTAGTGTCAGACAGATAGACTTAAATGTAAGATCTCAAGCTATAAAAATCTTACAAGAAAGCCTATGAAACACTTTCCTGGACATTGACCTAGGAAATACATTTATCATCAATAGCTCAATAGCAAATGAGCAAACAGACAACCTATAGAATAGAAGATATTTGTAAGCTATGCACTTGACAAAGGATGAATGCCCCTAACTTACAGGAAACTTAAATAAATTTGTTGAATAGAGTCTCCTCTCCTCAGTGGTTGTTGATTGTTTTATCAAAGGTGAGTTAGTTTAATAATTAATTAGATCGTTAGCAGCCCACAAAAGTTTCTAACATTCAGATTTTTTTACAAAAGGAATTCAAATAGTTATAGAGAATCAAATATAAATCCAACTTTAATTATATATGTCAATGTTTTTATCTTTCAGTTTGTTAGTGGATATTTGAAAGTTATAATACAGCACACACAAGAAACATAGATTTTCTTCAGGCAGAACTGCAAAAGCAGAGAAACAACATAAGAATCTTGAATTTTTACAACCATTTTAAGGAGTAAGACCAGAACAACAATTTGGACTTTATATGTTTGCTTTCTCATAATAATTTGCCTAAGACATACAAATATATAATTCAAGTGTAATCTGATGAAATAAATTTATTTAGAATTATTCTTATTCCTTTAAAAAATTATTATAGAGATATAGGGTACATGTAAGGATTAACTACATAATTAGTATGCATACAAGTGTAGTTTGGGTTTCTAGATGACCCTTTCAGCACTGGTATTAGATCAGGTACCCTTTGTGTCATCATCATGTGTCCCCCATTCTCCTCCCTCTCTATCTCCTCTAGCAGTGCCCAGAGACATCCAATTCCTTCCTCATGCTAGTATGACTAATGTTCAGAGCCCAAATATGAGTAAGATTGTGTAGTATTAACTTTGTTTTCATGATAGATCACTTAGCATTATGGTCTCCCAATCCATCCAATTTGCTATGAAGTTCATGAAGTTTGTGCTTCTTTGTGGCTGTGTAATACCCTACCTAGACAAAATTCTGGCATTTATGTTAAAATATAAATCTGATTATATTAAAAATATAAATTACTAAATAATGCATATTTTGGCATATCTTATTATCAAGATATTTATAAGTACTTTAAACAGAAAATTATAACTTACTTTTATGTGCAGATAAAAATAAGACTAAAATGTGTTTTGAGAGAGTTTGAGAGAATTATTACCAAGTTCATGTTTAAGTAAGGAGTGAATTGCTTAGAGGTGAAATCTTAAACATCTCTTAATTTCTTCATTTTATAAAACAAAGCTAAATTGAGCCATATGATGTCTAAAATTGAAAGCATTGTAATTATATTTTCTTCATATTTTATCTATGAAACGTTTCATAAATTGTCATAAAAATAATTTTATTGCAGAAATGTGAGTTTGTCATTAGGTATATTTATGCAATAGGCATAATGCTTTACAATGATCTATGAACTATTGAATTAAAATAGACACAGGTATTATACACTGTATTTTAGAATTTTGTCAATTTTTTGTTCTTTTTGTCAAAATGTACATTTTATTTTCAAGAAATATTCTTCTCTGTCTCTCTCTGTATCTCCCTTTTTCTAGATCTATGTTTTTCCCTATACATACAAACACATGAGAGGAGGCAGCATAGAACAGCCACTCCTCACTACCTGGCACTTGGCCCACACCATCACCTGCAGCAGCCTATCAGGCATGAACAGGAGGAACTGTGAAGAAGGAGGAAATGGAAATATGAAATAAAGTCCCAATGCCTGTGATGAGACACCAACAGCTGCCATCTTTTCAACCCCAGGACCAGACATCTCTGCCCAGCCTCTATCTTGAGACCCAGAGGATGTCATCCTACCAGACTGAGAAAGACAGATTCCCATCTCCCCTGCTGGAACTGACACAGACACGTCAGATCTGAGTGGGAGAGTTAGCAGCAGAAGTGAGTAGGGTGAGTCTGAATCTGATCCATTCACCTCCTACAGTAGTATGTGAGACATCTGAGCCAGGCTGAGAGTAACCCTATCAGCCTGGACTGAGAGTAGAGAGGAAGGGCTAGAGACCAGAGTCACTCATTAAGGTGGAACTTAAAGCAGGCAAGAGGAACCTGGATTTACAGAAACAGCCACAGAGTAAGTTGGGTTTTTTCTTCCTGTTTGTGTTTTGCTTTTGTTGTTGTTCCTTTTTATTCTCTCTTTCTCTCTGCTTTTGTTTCTGTGTTTGTACTTGCTTTGTTTCTGTTATTTAACTGTTTTTGTTTCTGTTTTTATACTTGCTTTCTTTCTGTTATTTTACTGTTTTTGTTGGTGTTGTTTAGATTCTCTGTGCATAGGTGTTTTTGAGAACTTTGAAGACTGGGTTCCAGCTCCCTTAGCCTGAAGTGTTTCTGTAAGATATCTGCTATTATTCTAATTGGTCTTCCCTGGTAGGAAGTCTGACCTTTCTCTCTTGCTACCTTTAGGATTTTTTCTTTTATACTTGCTTTGTGTAGGCAAAATACTATGTGTCCTAGAAATTGGTTTTCTCATTTATTGTCATGCAGAGATTCTCTGAATCTCTTGTGTTTGAATGGTAATATCACTGATGAGATGAGGGAAGTTTTCTTGAATAATTTCATGGAATGTTTGTTCCAGGGTAGTGTCTAATCTCTCTCTCTGCCTCAGGGATTACAATTATTCTTAGGTGTGGCCTCTTGAAGTAATTGCTCATCTTTTGGAGGTTTTGTCTATCTTTTAAAGTTTCATTTCTATGTTTTTTAGCAGTTTGAGTTAGTTCCATATTTTGGTCCTCAAGCTCTGAGATTCTTTCTTCTGCTTGGGTAATTTTGCTTTCCATGTTTATCAGTTTATTATTTATTTCATTCATTTTATTCATTTTTTGATTATTCCAATTATCAATTCCTACATTCTTTTCTTTTGTCTCTACCCATTTCTATGCATTCTTGAAATCTGGATATCTGGTTTGAGACTAGTCATTCTTGGGGTTTTTCTTTGTCTGAGTTACGATGTCTGTATTTTTATTGATTGACCTCCCAGGGTTCTGTGTGAGACTCATATTCTTCCTTTGGTTTTTCATTTCATTTGTGTAGGTTTTTCTCCTCTCCTTTTTTTTTTTTTTTTTTTACCTCTTCTTTAATTCTGTTTTCAGTGTAAGGGTGGATAGTTTTATTTTTGTTGGTTGAAGTCACAACTGACCCTGAAGAAATAAAAAAAATTATCAGACATTACTATATACTCTGGTATGGAAACAAACTTGAAAACCTAAATGAAATGGAGAAATTTCTTAGATCACAAAACCACACCAGGTTGAAACAAGAATAAATCAAACCCTAAATTGACCAAAACAACCAAAAAATTTGTCTCTGTCATAAGAAAACTACCTACAAAAAAAAAAAAATTCCCGGAACAGATGCCTTTTCAGCAGAATTCTACAAAATATGCAAGAAGGAGTTTATGCCAACCTATTGAAAGTATTCTGGGCAATCAAGAAATATAGAACTCTTCCTAAATTATTCCATTAAGCTAAGGTTACACTGATACCTAAACAGGGTAAAGATCCAACAAAGAAAGAGAACTACAGGTAAATGTTCTTGATGAACATAGATGCTAACCCAACAAGATTATAGAAAACCAGATACAACAACATATATCAAAATCATCCACCAGAACCAAATAGGCTTCATCCCCAGGATGCAAAACTTGTTCAACATTTGCAAGACTATAAACATAATTAAACACACCAATAGATGTAAAGACAAAAGCCACATGATGACATCATTGGACCTGGAAAATGCTTTTGGTAAAATCCAGCCTCTCTTCTTGATAAAAACTCTCAAACATCTAGGCATAAATGGAACATACCTCAAAATATTAAGTGCCATTTATGAGAAACCCACAGCCAACATACTACTAAACAAACAGAAATTGAAACCATTTCTCCTGAAAACCAGAACAAGACAAGAATACCTATTCTCACCTTCCTGTTCAATACAGTTTTGAAAGTCCTAGCTACAGCAATCAGACAAGAGAAGGAAATCAGCTGTTTCCAAATAAGAAAAGAGAAAGTCAAGTTATCCCTCTTTGCAGATGTCAAAATCTATATCTCAGAAAACCAAGAGCATCAGTCAAAGATCTCCTTGCACTGATAAAGGACTTTGGAAAATCTTGTGATACAAAATTAACATGGAAAATTTAGTTGCATTTCTATAAACCAATAATAAACAAACAGAAACCAATGTAAAAGGCACAATCCCATTCAATAGACACACACACACACACCCACACACACGCGCGCGCACACACACACACACACACACACACACACACACACACACACACACATACACACACACACACATCTTGACATCTTCCTAACCAGAGACATGAAAAACCTTTACAACAAAAACTACAAAACACTTCTCAAAGAAATAAAAAATGACATAAACAAATGGAAAAATATTCCATGCTCATGGACTGGAAGAATCAACATTGTTAAAATGTCTATGCCACCCAAGGCATCTATAGATAACACAATACCCATTAAATTACCAGCAGCATTCTTCTGTGACCTGGATACAATGATCCAGAAATTCATACAGAAACATATATGATAACAAATAGCCAAAACAATCCTCAGCACACAAAAAAGGCAAGCGGTATCACACTCCCAGACTTTAAGATTTATTTTAAAGCTACAATAATAAAAACTGTCTAGTATTCCTATAAGAACAGGCATAAAAAACCAATGGAACAGGATAGAGATTCCAGAAGCAAAACCTCAATTTCTCAACCAATTCATCTCCAACAAAGTCTCCACCAGAAACCACTGGGGAGAGGAGAACCTCTTCAATAAACAGTGCTGGGAAAACTGGTTGACCATATGCAGAAGACTAAAACAAGAATCCTGCCTATCACTATACACAAAAACCAACTCTAAATGGATTGAAGACCTAAACATAAAACCTCAAACTCCAAGAACCTTAAAAAATGCAGGAGACAGAAATTGAAACTGACAACCAATTCCTGACCAAAACCCCAAGTGTCCATGTCAAAGAGATAAAATAGACAAGTGGGGCCTCATCAAGCTGGCAAACTTCTGTAAGGCTTAAGAAACCATCAATAGAGCAGGAAGACAGTCCAAAGACTGAGAAAAATATTTGCCAACTGTATATCTGACAAAGAGCTAACATCTAGGATCTGCAATGAACTCAAATGTGCCAAAACAAACAAACAGTTCAATTACAAAGTAGGCAAAATATATGAACAGATACTTCTTAAAAGAAGACATACAAGCAGTCAACAGATACATTAAAAATAATCAACCTCACTAGTCATCAAAGATGTGCAAATTAAAACCACACTGAGATACTATCTAACTTCAGTCAGTATGGCCATAATCAATAACTCAAAAAAATGGCAGATGCTGGAGAGGATGCAAGAAAAAAGAAACACTTCTGCACTGTTGGTGGGAGTGTAAGCTAGTACAACCTTTGTGGTAAACAGTATGGTGATTCCTAAAAGATCTAAAAATCAACCTCCCATATGACCCCACAACCCCCCTACTTGGAATATACCTGAGGAACACAATATACTGGGGTCTTCTGCATGTGGTCCAAAAGACACATGCATGTGCATGTCTATTACAGTATTAATTACAATAGCAGATACATGAAATCAACCATGCTGTCCATTAAAAGAGGACTAGATTTACAAAATGTGGTACATATACATGAGGGAATATTATATAGCCACCAAAGACAAAACTATGAAACTCGCAGCAACTTGGATGGACTTAAAGTCTATAATACTGTGTGATCTATCACAGAAACAAAGAACTGAGTGTCACATGTTCTCACACATAAGCAGATCTTGAACAACTATCGTAATACTATAAGAAAGGGAAAGGCAGTAGAGGGAGACTGCCTGGAAGGGTGGGATCAGGATTGGCAGTAGTGGAAATCTGACAAGGGAGGGGGTCACACTTAATCAAGAATGGTACCTCCATAATGAACATTTGTATGCCTAACTCTGAATTGTATTTCACATACTTAAAATGAAAAAAAAAATTAAGTACAAAATAAACCAGCAAAAGTGACATTTAAAAGAATGTACAACTATATGGTGATTAAACAGAAGGATTAAGCTTTGAGAAAAAGGATTGACAATAAATAAATACAATTTATGATAAGAGAAAAAATCCTATTAAAACATTATTGCTGGAAGATTAATTTAAAAACTAAGTATGGAATTTGCAACAAGATGAGAAGAGATAGCAGAAACCCAAAATAAGATAAACAGTTAGAAAAGTCATTCACAATAATTTTAGAAATAGCATCTGTAAACTTTGATATTAATTATAACGTGAAAAGCATCAATTATTTCCTTACATATTTACATATTTAATATAATTATTATTTATATTTATATTTCAATATTTTTTATAGAGAAGATCTCACTTTGTCACCCAGGCAGGAGTACAGTAGCATGAACATAATCATAGCTCACTGCAGTTTTGTAATTCTGAGTTAAGGTGATCCTCCTGCCTCAGCCTCCCAAGTAGCTGGGACTAAATATACAAGCCACAATGACTGACTAATTATTTGATGTTTGGTAGCAATGAGGTCTCTCTGTGTTGTCCAAACTGTTCTTAAGCTCCTGGCCTTATGTGATCCACCTGCCTTGAACTTTCAGAGTGCTGGCATTACAGGTGTGAGGCACTGCACCCAGCTAGTTTTTATTTGTTTGTTTGTAATAGAAACATTGTTTCACAGTCTGGAGCCTGTAAGTAAGGACAGGGAAACAAGATAAGACAGCCCACTCTCATCCTTCTATTTCAACATAATGTTAGAAGTCCTAGTAAGAGCAATGAGGCAAGAGAAAGAAATTAAGGGTATCCAAATAGGAAAAGAGGAAGTTAAACTATCCCTTTTTTGCAGACAATCTAATCCTATATCTGGAAAACCAAAGGGAATCTGTAAAAACATCCTTGCAGGGTAAAGAAACTTGGCAAAGTCTCAGGGTACAAAGTCAGCATGCACAAGACAGCCACATTTTTATACAACAACAGCAAACTGGCAGAGAACCAAATAAAAAGTACAATCCCATTCACAATAAACTCTCACACACACACACACACACACATACACACAGAGAGAGAGAGAGAGAGAGAGAGAGAGAGAGAGAGAGAGAGAAATACCTTGGCGTCTTCCTAACAAGAAAGGTGAAAGACCTTTACAACAAAAATTACAGAATATTACTCAAAGAAATAAAAGTAGACACAAACAAATAAAAAAATATTGTTTGAATATGTTGTTGAATAGGAATAATAATATTGAATACAGCAAAAAAAAAAAATTTTGTACTCACAGATAGAAAGAATCAGCATTTTAAACATACACATCCTATGCAAGGAAATCTACAAAGTCAATGTAATGCCTATAAAATTACCACCATCACTCTTCTCAAACCTGGAAATGATATTACAGAAATTCATATGAAAACATAAATGACCCCAATTAGCCAAAACAATTCTTAGAAAAAAGCAGGAGGTATCTATTACACTTCCAGACTTTAAATGTTGCTATAAAACTACAATAATAAAAACTGCTCTGTTCTGGGTATAAGAACAGGCGGATATACCAATGAAACAGGGTCAAGATTCCAGAAGGAAAGCATCAGTTTCTCAGTCAGCTTATCTTTTACAAAGCCTCCACCAACAACTACCTAGGAGAGAACTAAATGATGCTAGGAAAATTGGCTGACCACATGCAGAAGAATGAAACAGGACCCCTGCCTATCACCATACACAAAAGTCAATTCCAAATGAATCAAAGATCTAAACATAAAACTTCTAACTATAAGAATATTAGAAAATGCAAGAGATACCCTTATAGATGTTGGAATTAGCAACCAATTATTGATCAGAACCCCATGTCATAAGAGATATGATAGACAACTGGGGCCTCGTCAAATTAAAAACCTTCTGCAAAGCAAAAGAAGCCATCAAGAGAGTGGGGAGGCAACCACAGAATGGAAAAAAAAATATTTGCCTGCTGTGTATCTGATACAGTCTAATATTCAGGATATACAAGTAACTCAAATGTGCCAAAAGGAGGGAAAAGCACATTAAAAAGTGGGCAAAATACATAAATAGTCATTTCTCAAAAGAAGACATCTGAGCAGTCATCAGACACATGAAAAAAATGTTCAGCCTCACTAATCATCAGGAAAATGCAAATCAAAACCACATTACGATGTCACCTAACTTCAGTAAGAATAGTCATCATTAAAAAAACTAAAAACAACAGATGATAGTGAGAACATGGGGAAAAGGGAATGTTTCTACACTGTTGGTGGGAGTGTTAACTAGTACAACCTCTATGGAAAACAGTATGAGTATTCCTGAAAGATCAAAAAATTGACCTTCCATAAGACCCAGCAATCTTCATTCTGGTAACATACCCAGAGGAACTCAAATCACTCTACAATAAATATACCTTCACAAGCACATTTTTTTTGCAGCACTATTCACAATAGGAAAACCATGGAGCAAATCTTGCTGCCCACCAAAAGTAGATTGGATAAAAAATGTTGTACATATGCATGATGGAATATTATGCAGCCATAAAGGATAAAATTGTGAACTTTGCAGCAATTTGGAGGGATTTAGAGTCTATAATACTCAGTGATATATAACAAAAAAAAAGAAATGAGTACTACTTATTCTCAATCATATGTGAACACTGAGCAACTATCATAAAACTACAAAAATAGAATTGGCAGTTGTTACACAACTGGAAAGTGCACAAAATCATTAAGGGTGCTTACTTTAATCCAGGTGAAGTGAGGTCCAGTAGGATGCCCCAAAATTCACCTGTACCTAACTCACTTATGTACCTGATCCTGACTTGTGGCCCACACTTTAAAATTTAAAAAAAAATCAATATCTGTTTCAAAAAAAGATACCTGCACATGTATATTTGTTGCAGCTCTATTCACAATAGCAAAATCATGGAACCAACCATGCTGCCCATCAAAGCTGGACTAGATTTTTAAAAATGTGGTACATATACACAATGAAATATTATTCAGTCATAAAGAAGGACAAACATAAGGACTTTGCAGCAACTTGGATGGATTCAAAGTCGATCATATTCAGTGATCTATCACAGAAACAAAGAACAGAGTACTGTATGTTTTCATTCATTATCAGACCTTGAACAATTATTATAATACTTTTTTAAAAGGTATTGGCAGTAGTGGGAAACTGTCAGGGGAGTGGGAGCGGGATTGGCAGTTGAGGGAAACAACTAGGAGAGGGAGGGGCATAAACAAGGATAACTGCATAATCAAAGATTATATAACTAACCCTAAATTGTACCCCGAATCCTTATAATAAAAAAGTTCAATATCAATAATTATCAGATAAATAATTATTCAAACCACAATGACATATCTCACACCAATCAGAACTACTGTTGCTAGAAAGTCAAATGTAAAAATGTTGATGTTGTGGAGAAAAGGAAATACTAATGCACTATTAGTGGAAATGTAAGCTAATTCAGCCCCTGTGGAAAGCAGTTTGAAGATTTCTCAAAGAACTAAAAATAAAATTCTCATTTGACCCAACAATGCCAACACTGGGCCTACACTCAAAGAGACACAAGTAACTTTACCAAAAAGACTCACATATTCACATGTTTATTGCAGTACAAGCAACAAAAACAAAAAAACCAACCTAGAGGTCCAAAAATAGTGAACTGGATGCAGAAAATATGATATGTATATATCATTGAGTAGTATGCAGCCATAAAAAATGAAAATTATGTCCTTTGCATCAGCATGGATGCTGTTAAAAACCATTATTCTAAAATAACTAAATAGAAACAAATTTAAAAAAACCCAAATACCACATGTTCTCAAGTATAAGTGAGAATTAAACACTGGTTCTATATACCTGGGCATAAAGAAGGAAACAACAGACACTGGAGACTCTTCTCAGAGAGGCGGAAAGAGAGAAAAAGAGGAAAATATTGGAAAAGCTAACTATTGGCTATTACACACACCATTTGAATAATTACATCTGTAGATGCTTAAACCTAGATATCACACAATATATCCACATAACAAAATTGAACACATGCTCCTTGAAGCTACAAATAAAAATAAAACAAACAGAAACAAGAATAAAGAACAACTCTGAAAAGAACATTTCTGCTGATGCAATAGATAGATAACATAAAAGCTTGATACCACTATACCCTACTTCTCCTCTTTGATTTCACACACAAAAAATTATCTATCCCCAAATAAAGAAAGTAGCCATCAAAAAAGAGGGCCATGTGTCTTGTGTTTGCATTTACTGAGTCATAACTCTTTCTGTTCTTCATAAACTCAAATTTTTCTGCATGACAGCAAAACTTGCCAACCATTATTTAAAAGTGCTGTATATTATTCCTGTTTAAATACACAAGGACATCTAAAAGAGAGAAACTCATTTTTTTTGGAGCAAATCTAGGAAACCCTCTTAAGAAAACTCCTAGGAGATACAAAGGACAGGTGAAGTTATGTGGTATAAGGTGATTCCCTTATTAAGGATGATTTCCTCAAGACACCAAACCAGGCTGAACCACCGAGCCCAGCTAGGGCACCAAATTTTTAAAAGATTATTTCCATTTCACTAAAAATAGAATTAAAGATTACTGGGGCCGTGTTCGGTGGTTCAGCCTGTAATCCCGCACCCTTGGGAGACTGAGGTGAGTGGATTGCCTGAGACCGCGGGTTTGCGACCCACCTGGGCAAGTTGGTGAGATCTCATCTCTTCGATAAATAAATAAAAATTAGCTGGACGAGTTAGCGCGCACCTGTAGTTCCAGCAACTTGGAAGCCTGAGGCAGAGGGATCGCCGGAGTCCGGCAGTCGAGGCTGCTGTGGCCGGGAGCGGCCACTGCACTCCAGTCTGGGGAACAGAGTGAGAGTACAACTCAAAAAAAAAAAAAAAAAAAAAAAAAAAAAAAGATTATTGGGGATGGTATCCCTTTACAAGGGATACAAATATAAATTTTAACAGTGGAGAAACATAAATGTTTCAAGTATAGATAAAATATTTGTCAAATCGGAAAAATGAGATTCCATCTGTCCTTCATTTCATCTCTCCTACTTTGTCATTCTCTGCTATACAGTAAGAAGTTTCTAGATACAATTTGATAGTCCCACATATCTCTTTCCACAACTAGTTACTACATGCATCATCCATCTCTCCAAACTTTCCATTGGATTGGAATCCAATGGAAATACAATACTCTGTACTTGAAATAAAGTAAGCTGGAGATTTAAAAAAAAAAGTCACTAATAAATAAAAAAACATAAAACATATTTACAAGTCATTAAGGGAAAGTAGATAATCATAAAGCTCTTTGTCTTCATTTTGATAACCCTGGGAAGAAGGAAGAGAAGGGGTTTGTCTTGCTATCTCCAATATAGGAAAGGAGAAAGAATAGTTACACTCTCTTGAAACTTTCCAACATAAATCTCAGGGTTATCACTTTATATTCACATTCTTGCCCCACGAACAAATATAAAACATAGCAATTTGAGTTGTGTTTCTTTTTATAAACAGACAATATTAAAGTTTGTGGTAAAAATCTGATTCACTAACAAGCCTTTTCCACTTGATTCTGCCATTTCATCCATTGTGTTTACCTTAAATTGGCATAGCTTTATCCTTACAAAATGCCCAAGGAGTGGGAAGTAATTACTTCCTCGGGAATAAAATAGTCTTTAACCCTAAAACAGGTACTCATAAACATATTGCAAGCAGAAATCTATGTCTCTTTGAGTTCTAACTTATGAGATATATTCTACCACTCTCATTGGTATATTTATTAATAAAACATTGAGACATTTATAGCTTATATTTATAATGTAGAGTTGGTTTTTGTTCCTTTTTTAATTAGGTTTTGTTGGTAAATCATACAATCATCTACAGATAATCTGTTGCTAAGATTCCAGGATATTTTGTGCTTATGGCAATGCTCCTAACAAACTATCTTCACAAATCTATGACCCTCTTTGGTGCCAGTAGTCTTATAAAACATCATGTTTAAGATCTTTAACTTTTCTCTCTTAGACTGTGATCAATGTCTTCAGTTTTCCTCCATATCTTACTACAAATTAATCCTTAAAAATACAGTGGCAAGAAGAACAGGGTGCCCTAAACAGTCAAAAATTTAAGTATAACTTTTGACTCTAAAAACCAAATTACTAATAACCTAGAGTTGACTAAAAGACAACAAAATAACAAACATTAAATTAACATATTTTGGATATTATATGTATTGTTATAAAATGTAAGCTAAAGAAAAATATTATCAAGAATATTATAAAGGAAATAAAAAATATTTGCAATTTATTTAGTAGAAGTGGATAATGAAGGTCTTCATCCTAGTCATCTTTATGTTGACTAGGCTGAGGAGTAGAAAAAGGAGGGTTGGTCTTGCTGTCAAGGTGGCAGAGACAGGGTGAAACTATAAAGTTTAGCTCATATTGATCAAGGATCAAATATATCTTACTTCTTTTTATTTTTTTGTTTTATATTTACATAGATTTATGGAGCACAAAGTGTTTGGGGTCTGGACTTTATGTGTACCCTGCACTACTCTGTGTTTATTTTAGCTGGCTAATTTTTTATTCCTTCATTCTTTTCTCCTCATCTCAGTCTTTAGTGTCCATTATACTGTTGTTGATGTTTTTCCGGGTCCTTTGTTTAGTGCCTACTTATAAGTGTGAACATGTGGCATTTGGTTTTCTGTTCCTCAGTTAGTTCACTTAGGGCTATATTCTCTGATTCTATCCATATTACTGCAACAACACAAAAAAATTCATTCGTTTTGGTGGCTGAATTCCATCGTGTATATATTCTACCTTTTTAAATTCACTGATCAGTTGATGGACATTTTTTCTTTTTCTTTTTTAATATATATTCATTTTGAAATTGTGGGGTACAGTTAAGTGTTAGGTTTACAAATATTCATTGTGCAGGTACCCTTGTTGATGAGGTGTGCACCCCTTTCCCCAGACAGATATTTAATACCATTAATCCCACCTCCTTTCCCTTCCTCTCCCCCCATAGTTTCCTGCCACTATCAACCCTTTTCTTATAGTATTATAATAGTTGTTCATGGTTACTTATGGTGAGAACATGTGATATTCAGATCTTTGTTTCTGTGAGAGATCACTCAATATTATAAACTCTAATTCCATCCAGAATGCTATGAAATTTATGATTTTGTTCTTTTTTATGGCTGTGTAATATTCCATTGCGTATATGTACCACATTTTTTTAATCTAGTCATCTTTTGGTGGACAGTATGGTTGTTTCCATGATCTTGCTATTGTGAACAATGCTACGATAAACATATGTGTGCAGGTCTTTTTTATAGAATGATTTGTGTTCTTCAGGTTGTATTCACCGTAGGGGGATTGCAGGGTCCTGTGGAAGGTCGATTTTTAGAGCTTTTAGGAATCATCATGCTGATTTCCACAGAGGCTGTACTAGTTTACACTTCCACCAAGAGTGTAGAAGTGTTCTCTTTTCACCATATCCTCTCCAGCATCTGTTATTTTTTGTTATTGATGATGGCCATTCTGACTGGAGTTAGGTGGTACCTCAATATAGTTTCAATTTGCATCTCCTTGATGACTAGTGAGGTTGAACATTTCTTCATGTACCTATTGGCCACTCGTATGTCTTCTTTTGAGAAGTGTCTGTTCATATCTTTTGCTGACTTTGTAATGGAGTTTTTTTTTCTTCAGCACGTATGAGTTCCTTGTAGATCCTTGATGTTAGACCTTCATCAGACATGAATTTGGCAAATACTTTTTCCTAGTCTGTGGGCTGTCTCCCTGCCCTCTTGACGGTTTTTTTGACTTTGCAGAAGCTTGTCAGTTTAATGAGGTCCCACTTGTCTATCATATCTCTTATGACCTGTGCATTTTGAGTTTTGCTCAGGAATTGGATACCAGCTCCAACTTCCATAAGGGTGTGTCCTGCGTTTTCTAAAGTTCTTATGGTTTGAGGTTTTACATTTAAGTCTCTGATCCACTTAGAGTTAATTTTTATGTATAGGGATAGATAGGGGTCCTGTTTGAACTTCCTGCATGTGGCAGCTAGTTTTCCCAGCACCATTTACTGAATAGGTTCTCCTCTCCCAGTGGTGGGTGGTGGAGGCTTTGTCAAAGATGAGGTGGTTGAGAAATTGAGGTTTTGATTCTGGAATCTCAATTCTATTCCATTGGTCTATAGGCTGTTCTTGCACCAATACCAGTTGTGTTGATTTTTGTAGTTTTATAGTAAAGTTTAAATTTGGTGGTGTGATAACTCCTGCTTTTTTCTTTTCTTTTTTTTTTTTTGCTGAGGATTGTTCTGGTTATTCTTGGTTGTTTGTGTTTCCATATGAATTCCTGTATTGTATTTTCTAGATCTGAGAAGAATGTTGCTGGTAATTCGATGGGTTACATTAACTTTGCCTCTATAGATTACCTTAGGCAATCTACAGAGTTACATTAACTCTGTAGATTGCCTAAGGTAAGATGGACATCTTCACAATGCTGATTCTTCCAATTCATGAGCATGGAATATTTTCCCATTTGTTCATGTCATCTTTGACTTATTAGAGCAGTGTTTTATAGTTTCCATTATAAAGGTCTTTCTCGTCTCTGGTTAGAAAGATGTCAAGGAATTTCATTCTTTTTTGTGGCTATTGTGAACAGGATTGTGCTTTTTATTTGGGTCTCTTTTTGTTTATTATTAGTGTAAAGAAATGCAATTGTGTTTTGCACATTTATTTTAGACCCTGAGATTTTGCCAAAGTTCTTTATCAGTGCAAGAAGGTTTTTCACAGATTCTCTTGGGTTTTCAAGATGTACAAACATGTTGCCTGCAAAGAGAGATAACTTGACTTCCTCTTTTCCTACTTGTATACCCCTGATTGCCTTCTCTTTTCTGATTGCTCTAGGCAGGACTTCCAATACTACATTAAACTGGAGGGATGAGAGTGGGCATCCTTGTCTTGCTCCAGTTTTCAGGGGAAATGGTTCAAATTTTTTGTCTGTTTAGGAGTATGCTGGCTGTGGGTTTCTCATAGATGGCTTTTACTATTTTGAGGTAAGTTCCACATATGCCTAGATGTTCGAGGGTTTTTATCAAGAAGGGGTGCTGGATTTTATCAAAAACTTTTTCTGAATCTAATGATATAATCATTTGGTTTTTGTTTTTTGTCTGTTGACGTATTTCATTACATTTATGGTCTTATGAATGTTGATCCAGTCTTTTGTCCTAGGGATGAAGCCAACATGGTCATAATGGATGATTTTTGAGGTTCTTGTTGAATCTGGTTTGCTAGCATCTTGTTGAGAATTTTAGCATCTATGCTCATCAAGGATGTTGGCCTGTAGTTCTCTTTCTTTGTTTGGTCTTTACCTGACTTGCATATCAAGGTGATGTTAGCTTCACAAACTGACTTGGGGAAAGTTCCATCTTTCTCAACTATTTGGAATACTTTCTGTAGGATTGGTATTAGTTCCTCTAGTTCCTCATTAAATGTCTTATAGAATTCTGCTGGAAAGCCATCTGGTCCAGGGCTTCTTTTTGTTTTGAGGGGGGGGTGGTAGTTTTCTTATGACATGGACAATTTCCTTGATTTTTATTGGTCTATTTAGGGTCTCAATTTCTTCTTGTTTCAACCTAGGCAGGTTGTGTGATGTCAGAAAGTCCTCCACTTGCTTAAGGTTTTCCAGTTTGTTTCAATACAAATGTGTACATAGTAGTCTCTAATGATCTTTGTATTTCTTCAAGGTCAGATGTGACCTCATCTTTTGTGCTTCTGATTGTGTTGATTGGGCTTTTTCTCTCTTTTTTCTCAGTCTATATAGGGGACCATCGATCTTGTTTATTTTTTCAAAGAACGTGCTTTTTGTTTCATTGATTTTTTTGTATTATCTTTTTGACATCTATGTTCCAGATTTGGGCTTTTATTTTGGTGATCTGGATTCTTCTGCTAAAGTTAGGGTTTTGGTGGTCTTGTTTTACAGCTTCCTTAGATGACTTGTTAGGCTGCTAATTTGTGATCCTTCCATTTTTTTCATGTGTGTTTGTAGAGATATGAATTCCTCTCTTACTACAGGTTTCATGGCATCCCAGGGATTTTGATAAGATGTTTATTCATTTTCATTTGTTTCCAGGTATGTTTTAATCTCTGTTTATTTCATCATTGACCCAGGAGTTGTTTAGAATCATGCTGTTTTGTTTCCATGTCTTTGTGGGTTTTGTGGAAAACTTGTTGATGCTGATGTTTATTTTTATTTCACTGTGGTCTGAGAAGGTGCATGAGAAAATTTCAATCTTTTGAAATTTGTTTATGCTTGATTTATGGCCAAGAATGTGGTCAGTCTTAGAGTACGTTCCATGTGGTGATGAGTAGAATGTATATTCTATGGTCATTGGGTGTAGGTATCAATTAAGTCCATTTGGTCAAGAGTCATATCTCGTTGTTGACTTTTTGTCCTGATGATCTGTCTAGGGTTGTGTGGGGGGTATGAAGGTTTCCAGCTATGGTAGTGATAGAGTCAAT
Organism: Cephalopachus bancanus; assembly: GCA_027257055.1. NCBI lineage: Eukaryota > Metazoa > Chordata > Mammalia > Primates > Tarsiidae > Cephalopachus > Cephalopachus bancanus. The sequence goes on from JAPVLO010001080.1 coordinate 41,444, forward strand.
ATGTTTTTTGAGTTTACCTAGAAGCTGCTTTATGAAAGTTGGCACTCCTATGTTGGGTGCATATATGTTTAGGATAGATATTTCTTGTTTATGGATTGAAACTTTTATCATTATGTAGTGGCCTTCTGTATCTATTTAAATTTTTGATGACTTTAATGGTATTTTGTCTGAGATTAAGATTGCGACTCCTCTCTTTTGTGTTTCATTCATCTGAAAATTCTCTTACTTTTAGTTTGTGAGTATCCTTTCTAGTGAGATAAGTCTCTTGAAGGCAACATCTTGTTGCCTAGTGATATTTTATCCATTGTGGCTTTCTATGTCTTCTCAGTGGTGCATTTAGTCCATTCACATTCAGGCTAATTATTGAAATGTGAGAGTTGATCCCTATCATAAGGTTCTTATAGAGTTATTATTGTTTTTCCTCTTTGCTTGTTGTCTTTCGTTTGCTTTTGGGGTTGGTTCATGTGTGTTTTAAATTTTTTTTCTGTTCTCTTGTGAAGAAAGTTGTTGTTCTTTTTTCCCTTTCTTCTGTGTTTAATACTTTCTTAAAAGTTTCTTGTAGAGGTGGTCTGGTGGCAGCATAAGTTTGTAGGGATTGGACATCTGGGAAAGATTTTAATTTTCCCTCACTGATGAAGCTTAGCTTGGCTGGGTAGGTTATTCTTGGTTGAAATTGTTTATCTTTTTGAACTTTGAAGATAGGGCTCCTTCATACCCTATCTAGGAAGATTTCCTAGATAAATCTCCTGCTATTCTAATTGGTCTTCCTCTGCTATTCTAATTGGTCTTCCATGGTAAGTATTCTGACCTTTTTCTCTTGCTGCTTTTAGGATTTTTTCTTTTGTTCCTACTTTGTTTAGGCAAATTTTTATGTTTCTGGTAGTTGATCTTCTCATTTGTTGTCTTGCAGAGGTTCTCTGAATCTCTTGTGTTTGAATTTTCACATCACTGATGAGATGAGGGAAGTTTTCTTGAATAATTTCATGGAATGTTTGTTCCAGGGTGGTCTGTCTCTCTTTCTGCCTCAGGAAGTCCAATTTCTCTTACGTTCCATCTCTAGAAGTAATCGCTCATCTCTTGAAGGTGTTTTCTGTCTTTTTAAGCTTCTTTTCTATGTTTTTGACCATTTGCATTAGTTCTGTATTTTTTCCTCAAACTCTGAGATTTTTTCTTCTACTTGGCTAATTCTGCTTTCCATGCTTATCAGTTTGTTATTTTATTTCATTCACAGTATTCTTTACTACTGTTATCTCAGTTATCAACTTCTTCCTAGTTTCCTCTTGTCTCTCCTCAATTCTTTTTATTCTCTCCATTAATGTCTTGATATCTGGGTTTGTAGTTTGAAACCCATCATTCTGGGGGTTCTTCAGTTTTTGCATTCTGAAGTCAGATTTCTCAGTGTCTGACCTCCCAGGGGTCTGTGAGATACCCACATTTTTCTTTTGTTTTTTTCTTCATTTGTGTAGATTTTTCTCTCCCCTTTTCTCTTCCCTTCTTTAATTCTGTTTTTCAGAAAGCTGGGGTTGCTTTTACTTCTTTTTGTTCTATCTCTTGTTCTTCTTTGTGAGAGTCCTCTGACTTTGTTCACTTTTGAGACTGGGCTGTGGGTTGGGGGCTGTACTTTTTGTAGTTTTGATGTTTAATTGAGGGGAAAGCTGTGATTCAGAACGTATCTGCAGATCCCAGTATCCTCAAAGAGATTTATGGATACCCTGGAACCCACTTCCCACTGCTTTACAATATGTCCATGCAGTGGGGTTTAGGTTTGGTCCCTGGAACAAACAGAGGTAAGTAAAGAAAAATAGTGAAAGAAGGTGGGTCAAGAGGAAATTGGAGAGAGAGGAAAGTAAGAAGGAAAACAAACATCCATACCAACTAACAAATGAAAAGAGACACAAGACCAGAAAAGATTAAAACACAAACAAATAAACAAAATTCCCTAAAGCATACTGGTAATAACACTAAGACAGTCCAATAAAACCATGCCTTTTGATGTGTTTTTCCCCAAGACAAAATGTAGCCTAAATCAAAAAGCAAACAAAAATGAACAAAACAAACAGTCAAAACAATAAAATAAAAATAAGAAAGCAGACTAACTCTGGAGTCTTTCCTGAGTGTCTAAAGTCTTTTCAGTTCTGATTTCTAGCCCCTCCCCTTTGCTCTCATTACAGGCAGATAGATTTACTCATAGGTTGGGTCTTTTCCCTTGGCTTGCTGCCTGAGAGGTCTGTCACACAGGACTGAGTTGTCGGTGTCCGATTCAGTGTAGGGAAGGGGCTTCTGTCTCCTGTTTTGGCAAGGTTACCTTAGACACAAGGTGGAGGCTGCTTACAGATGGGTGGGGCAATGCAAATCTCTGCCTGGAAAATGGCTGTGGTGGGCTGCTCCACTTTTGGTGATCCTTTCTCTCAACTCATCCTTTCTCTCCACTCATCTGGGTCCACAGATGATCCACTGTGATGGGTGATGATGTGTGTCTGTCTTCAGGCACGGGGAACCAGCAATATAGCTGGGCGCTGCATATGGTGTGCCATCAGCAGCTTAGGGTGGAGGAGGGAACTGGGAATTCCCTGACCCAGAGCCAAGAGCCACAACATCAGCAGCTGTTCAGCACCTGGTAGCCAACAGCAGTAGTCCCTTGCAGAGGCCATAGTGCTACGAAGGCTGTTTGCTGCATGGGACTGGCTATAGCAGCTACCCCCCCCCATGTAAGCTGCAGCTACAGGGGCATGTAGAACTGTTTTCAGGATCCACCTTTTGAAGAGATCACCACAGTTCAGCTTGTTCTGTTGCCATCATGCTGAGCATCCAGTTGATGAACATTGATCCCACATCTTTTCAATTTATAAATTGTGCTGCAGTGAACATCAGGCCCAAGTGTCTTTTACATGTGTACTGACCTCTGTTCCCTTGGGTACATACCTAGACATGGAATTGCTGGGTCAAATGGTAGATTTACGTTTAGTGCCTTGAGAAATCTCCATACCACTTTCCATAGAGGTTGTACTAATTTACACATCCATCAGAAGTGTATAGATGTTTCCTTTCTTCTTCATCCACACCAGTATTTTTTTTCACTTTCTTAATAATTAGTAATGTTAAGCATTTTTTTAATGTTTGTTGGCCATTTGTATACCTTTGTTGGAGAGATATCTGTTGATTTTGTCCATTGATTTTTAATTTTTTTTAATTTTAAAGATGTCAGGTACAATTTAGCATTCATCCACTTTTTAATGAGGTTATTTACTTTCTTCTTGCCGATATGCTTCAGTTCATATATTCTGCAAGTATTTTGTCAGATGTATAATTTGTGAATATTTTCTCCAATTTTGTAGGTTACTTATTTTCTCTGCTGTTTATTTTACTGTGTAGATGTTCTTTAGTTTAATCTCCAGTTATTTATTTTTGTTTTAGTTGCATTTGCTTTTGAGGTTTTGATCATAATTTTTTTTGCCTGGGATGATATCCAGAAGAGTTTTTCTAAGATTTCCTTATAGGCTTTTAATGGTTTCAGATCTGACATTTAAGTCTGTAATCTATATTGAGTTAGTTGTTATATAAGGGAGAGAATAGGGATCAAGTTTCAGTCACATACATGGTAGTTATTCAATTTTTTAGCACCATTTGCTGAATAAAGTTTTTTCTTTTCCTCCAGTATAATTATTGTTAACAATTTATTGGTTGTAGATATTTGAGCTTATTTCTGGATTATATATTCTGTTCATGGAATCAGTTTATAGAAGATTACATGTAACTGAAGTCAGAATTAACATTCTGTACAAAGTTTGATAGTCTTAGCTCTCCAAGGACCAACGCTGGAGTGCTGAGTGTAGCCATTGCAGCTACACTTAGTCCAATTAACACAGGCACTGTAGGGGGTAGCACATTTCTGACAAGTTGCCAGAAAGCCAGGAGAATTGACTAATAGGGTTCCCTCAGAACCACTATAAGCATATACCTGGGTGAGTACACGAACAGTGATACATAAGGTAGGTTTATTGTTTAACATTTCAGTAGTAATAGAGGTTGTAAGATCTGCGGAACAAGCAAACCAAGTATTAGCAGGGGCCACATAGGTCAAAAATTCAGTTATAGTTACAGTGAGATGAAATGCAAACATAAGAAAGCAGGGGGAAATGGGGAGAATACTTAAGATGGCGGCCAACAGGTTGGGCTGTAGAATCTCCATTGAGACAAGTGACAATAAAGACTCTCCACGTGAGTAGGCGGGCACTGGTGGGAGCCTGAAAGACTGTCTGAGGGGATCTTGGCTGCATGCACCCAGGTCCCCTCTCTGAAGGTGATTGGAAGCCCCCCCCCCGAAATTAGAGTTCAGCTCCTAGATCACCACAAAAAATCTGGTGCCTGCAGGAACATGCTTGAGAAAAACCTGCTGAATTCAACTGATTCCCAGCACCTAGCACCCAGTGCACGCCATCACCTGGCATACCAAAACCACAAGAGTGCAGGATTGGATTATTGGAGACAGAGCACTGGGGGAATCTATAAAGAGAAATACATACCTGGTGAAGTGCTGCCCACTGTAACCATTTTCCAGGCAGAGATTTGCATTGCTTCACCCAGCTCCCCCCCCCACCCCCTGTCTCCAATGTTTTGCCTAAGCAACACAACAAACTTGTGTCCCAGGTGCCTCATTACCATTGAAATAGGAGAGAAACCTAAAAAGGCACTGGAAGGGGTTGTGAACAAAGATCCCATCCCTATGAATTGACAGATCAACTACTTAGGGCTGAACTGAGATCCAGAGGAAATATACTGAGAGCAAAACTTCAGAGTAACCTGATGAGTGCTGAATTCCAGGTGCCCCATCCCCTACCCTGATCCAGCTGTGGGACAAAGAGGGTGGCCACAAAAGGATGGGGGAGAATTCCAAAGAGATCAGCTGACACAAACTCCTCCTCTCTAGCAGTCCTCTGAATGTAAGACCCACATAGCTAGGCCATGACTGAGACGGACAAACCCAAATGGAACCTGGACATCAGTCACAGGATAGGTCTGGCTGGGGAAACCTCATGAGAGTACATACCTGTGGAAAAGGCTATCCTGTACATCCCCAACAGAGATCTCACTGACCATAGGAGAGTGGGAGGGGAGGACTGTAGCCCCACCCATCTACACCACCCTTCTTCCTTCCCTGCTTCATTCCATGAGAGAGTGAAAGAGGTGGCTCTGCAGGAGAGATCTGATTAGAGGAAAAATTACAGAGCCTGCCACACAAGGACAGGATTTTTTTTGTCTTTGTTTTTTATTTTTTAATTTTTAATTACTTTTCAATTTAAAAAATTTTCTGTTCATCTATTTTTAAAATATTTTTCTTTGTGCATGAATATGTGTGAGACTTTGACCTGCATCCCCTCCCCCAATTTTTTTTTCTTTCTCTGTTTCTTTCAGCTTTTATTTGTCATCCTCTGTTTAGGTGTGCATGTGAATGATTGAGTGTTCATCTTTTGATTTTGTTGTTGGTTTTTGCTCTTTTGTTCTTCTAGGTTTTTTAATATTCATTTTTTATAATTTAAGGGGGGTGTCTATATATGTGTGAGGGTTCCACCTGAATCCCCCCATTTTTTCCCAATTTTCTTTTTCCTTTTCCCCTCTTTGTCTTTTCATCTTACTTCTCTATTCACTTTGTACTAGGCAAGTGGGTGTATGTTTAATTTTCTTGGGGTTTTTCTGTTGTGGCTTGTTTTATCTTGCTTTGTTGTTATTGCAGAACATTTTGTAGTGTGGGTTGGCTTCTGCTTTGCATCATCATAGAGTAATGGTGGAGAGTGGATCTCATAATAAGTGAATACTTTAATTTGCAAAAAGCATCTGACTCCTAGCACCATTTCCCCACTTTACTCAGATTTCAAAAGCTACAAGAGGACAGCAAAGCTTCCCATCCACCATTCTATTTCAAAATAGAACAAATCCAGAGCCTGGATCAGGGAAGAATAGAGGACTGAGCAAATATCAGAAGGGAAACTCTCTCCCACTCTCATTGAATAACAGAACTAAAGAAAAACAACAACAACAACAAGAGATCTGTCACAAATGAGGAAAAATCAAAGGAAACCTCAGGAAATTCCAAGTTTGCCAAAGACAAAACTGAGAAATCAGACCTTGGTGTCCAAACAAGGAAGTCACCAATGACTGGCCCCAGAATATGACAGGAACCAGGAAATAGTTGGAAAGAGTGAATAAGACTCAAGAAAGACAAGATACAACACTGAAAGAACTTGTAACAGAGATTCCAGTGATAAAACATTTCATCCAGGAAATAAATGACAAGATGAAATGCACGGAAAGCGAATTAATCTAACTGAAGAAAGGATCTCAGAACTTGAAGAACAGAACATGAATTAACACGATCTGTAAAAAACATAGAAAGAGGACTCAAAAAGAAATAACAAAGCCTACAAGAGATGTGTGATTATATCAAGAGGCCAAACCTACACCTAGTTGGTATCCCAGAAGAAAAAAGGGAAGAATGAGAACAACTTGGAACAAGTACTCTAGGAGGTAATTCAAGAAAACTTTTCCAGAGATGTGACCAGCCAAACACAAGAGATACAGAGAAACAAGACATCAAATGAGAAGCCCACCCCTAGACACATAGTAATTCACCTACATAAAGAAGACAGAACTAAAGGCAACAAGAAAGAAAGGTCAGACTACCTACTGGGGGAAACCAATCAGAATAGCGTCAGCAGAAGCACTACAAACAAGATGGACCAGAGCCCTCAAAGGAAAAGCAATTTCTACCAAGAATTTCCTATTCAGCCATGCTCAGCAGTAATGGAGAATTACTAGTTCTCATCAGTAATGGAGAATTAAAATCCTTCCCAGACATCGAATACCTACGAGATTATGCAGTTTCCCGACCGGCTCTACAGGACACACTTAAAAAGGCATTAAGCACTGAAGAAAAAAATCACCACACACGTCCCAAAAGAACAGCAGAGCACAGAAACAACAGACAATACAGCATAACAATCAACTTGAAATCACACACATACATTAACCCCAAAGCTGAAAGAAAACAAGCAAGCAAAGAAAAAATTGTATAAGAACCTCATGACAAGGATAAGCAATCCCATTCCAATAATCAGTCTGAATGTGAATGGTCTAAATGAACCAGTGAAAAGATACAGAATGGCAGATTGGATAAGAAACCATGACCCCATTGTTTGCTGCATCCAGGAGACTCATCTCACTACAAGGGATACACACAGACTCAAAGTTATAGAATGGAAAATGAGTTTCCAGGCAAATGGATCACAAAAGAAGGCCAGGAGTGACAATCTTAATATCAGACAAAACAACCTTTAAGTTACCAAAAATTAAAAAAGATGGAAAAGGACGCTTCATAATGGTAAAATGTTCAATCCATCAAGAAATATTCAGCCTAAACATATATGCATCCAGCACAGGAGCACCAGTGTTTATAAAGCAACTACTAAATAAACTAAAAAAAAAAAAATTGACTCTTGCACTATTATAGCAGGGACATGAATATCCCAATGACAGCCCTAGATAGACCATCAAAGCAAAACATCAACAAGGAGATCCAGAACCTAAACCTGACACTTGATCAAACAGACTTAGTAGATACCTACAGATTATTTCACCCAACAACCACAGAATATACATTCTACTCATCACCACACAGAATGTACTCCAAGATTGGTCACATCCGTGGCCATAAATCAAGCATAAACAAATTTGCCATGCACATTCTCAGACCACAGTGAAATAAAAATAAATGTCAAAACCAACAACGTTTCCCAAAAGTCCACAAAGACATGGACACTAAAGAGCATGGGGCTGAACAATGAATGGGTAAACACTGAAATCAAAGGAGATATTGAAAGATTCCTGGAAACAAGTGAAAATAAAGAAACATCTTAACAAAACCTCTGGGAAGCCATGAAATCAGTTTTAAGAGGGGAATTTATATCTCTATGAGGACACATCAAGGAAATGGAAAGATCACAAATAGAGAGCCTCACAAATCACCTAAGGGAGCTAGGAAGAGAAGAACACCAAAACCCCAACTTTAGCAGAACAATCCAAATCAAAAAAATAAGAGCCCAAATATGGGACAGAGAGGAAAAAAAATTCATAGAAAACATCAGCAAAACAAAAATCTGCTTATTTGAAAGAATTAACAAGATTGATGGGCCCCTAGCCAGAATGACCAAGAAAAAGAGAGAAAAAGCCCAAATAAACACAATCAGAAATAGAAAAGATCAAATTACAACTGACCCCAAGAAATACAAAAGATTATCAGAGATTACTATGTACACCTATATGGAAACAAACTTGATAACCTAAATGAAATGCAGGACTTTCTGACATCACAAAACCTCCCCATGTTAAAACAAGAAAACATAGAGACACTAAATAGATGAATAAAAATCCAAAATTGACTCTGTAATATGAAAACTACCTACACAAAAAGCCCTGGACTGGATAGCTTACCAGCAGAATTCTACTAAATATACAAGGAGGAGCTGATACCAAACCTACTGAAAGTATTCCAGTCAATTGAAAAAGAAGAAATTCTTCCCAAATCATTTCATGATGCTAACATTACACTGATACCCAAACCAAGTAAAGATTCAACAAAGAAAAAGAATTACAGGCCAATATCCCTTATGAACATAGATGGAAAAATCCTCAACAAGATTCTAGCAAATCAGATCCAAGAGCACATCTCAAAAATCATTCACTATGACCAAGTAGGCTTCATCCCCAGGATGTAGGGCTGGTTCAACATTCACAAGACCATAAATGTCATTAAATACATCAATATATGTAAAAACAAGAACCACATGATTATCTCATTAGATGCAGAAAAAGTTTTTGATAAAATCCAGCATCCTTCTTGGTAAAAATCCTCAAACACCTAGGTATAGAAGGAACATACCTCAAAATAGGAAGCACCATCTTTGACAAATCCACAGCTAACATATTGCTATATGGACAGAAACTAGAAACATTTCCCCCTGGAAACTGGAACAAGACAAGTCTACCCACTCTCACCCCTCATGTTCAATATTGTGTTGAAAGTCCTAGCTCAGGTAATTAGACAAGAGAAGGAAATTAGGGGTAACCAAATAGGAAAAGAGGAAGTCAAGTTATCCCTCTTTGCTGATGATTTAAACCTACACTTTTAAAATTCAAAAGAATCTGTCAAAAATCTGCTTGCACTGATAAAGGACTTTGGCAAAGTCTCAGGGTACAAAATAAATGTGCAAAAGACAGTTGCATTCCTATACACCAACAACAAGCAGGCAGAGACCCAAATAAAATGCACAATCCCATTCACAATAGCAACAAACAAACAAAAATCTCAGGATCTTCCTAACCAGAGAAGTGAAAGACCTTTACAATGAGAGTTACAAAATATTGCCTAAGGAAATCCAAGAAGACACAAAAAAATGGAAAAGGATTTTATGCTCATGGATAAGAAGAATTAACAATGTTAAGATGTCCATACTGCCAAAGGCAATCTACAGATTCAACGCAATACCCATCAAGTTACCAACATCATTCTTCTCAGACCTGGAAATTACAATTTAGAAATTCATATTGACACATAAATGACCATGATAGCCAAAACAATTCTTAGCAAAAGAAACAAAGCATAATGTATCACACTTCCAGACTTCAAAGTTTATTATAAGACCACAGTAATCAAAACAGTCTGGTATTGGTACAAAAACAGGCACATAGACCAGTGAAACAGGATAGAGATTCCGGAAGCACAGCCTCAATTCCTCAACAAACTCATCTTTGGCAAAGCCTCCAAAAACAATCACTGGGGAGAGGAGAACCCATTCAGCAAATGGTGCTGGAAAAACTGGCTGACCACATGCAGAAGATTGAAACAGGACCCCTACTAATCACTATACACAAAAATTAACTCTAAATGAATCAAAGACCTAAACATTAAGCCTCAAACTCTAAGAATCTTAGAAAGCGCAGGAGACACCCTTATGGAAATTGGAACTGGCAACCAATTCCTATTCAGAACCCTAAAGGCCAATACCTTAAGAAATAAGATAAACAAGTGGGACCTCATCAAATTAATGAGCTTCTGCAAAGCAAAAGAAACCATCAAGGGAGCAGGAGACACCCACAGAATGGGAAAAAATTATTTTCCAACTCTATATCTGGCAAAGGCCTAGCATCTAGGATTTGCAAGGAACTCAAATGCGTTAAAAAAAAAACCCCTTTAAATTGTGGGCAAAAGGCATAAATAGACACTTCTCAAAAGAAGTTATATAGGATATAGGCAGTCAGCAGACACATGAAAAAGTGGTCAGCCTCACTCATCACCAGAGAAATGCAATTCAAAACCACACTGATATACCACCTAACCCCAGTAAGAATGGCCATCATTCATAAAACAAACAATGATTGATGCTATTGAGGATGTGGAGGAAAAGAAATGCTTCTACACTGCTGGTGGGAATGCAGACTAGTGTTTCCTCTTTGGAAGACTGTGTGGTGATTTCTGAAAGAACTAGAAATTGACTTTTCATATGACCCAGCAACTCCCCTATTGGAAATATACCCAGAGGAACTCAAATTTTTCTATGACAAAGATACCTGCACACTTATGTTTGTTGCAGCTCTATTCACAATAGCCAAAACATGGAACCAACTGTGTTGCCCATAGAAACTGAACTGGGTTAAAAAACATGTGGTACATATACACAATGGAATATTATGCAGCCATTAAGAAGGACAAATATATGGACTTTGTAGCAACTTGGATGAATTTGGAATCGATCATACTCAGTGATTTATCACAGAAACAAAGAGCTATGTTCCATATGTTCTCACACATAAGGTGACTTTGAACAATTATAATGTTATAAGAAAGCAACTTGTAGTAGTGGAAGACTGTCAGGAGAGGGGGGTGGGATTGGCAGTTAAGGGAAATTGCTAGGGGAGGAAGGGGCATACCTCACCAACAAGGCTACCTGCATGATTAATGTTTATATACCTAACCCTGAATTATACACCACATCTTTATAATAAAGTAATTAATTTAAAAAAGAAAACTGGGAAGCTAGCAAATTGAAATTTGAAGTTATAAGACAAGAGGCATTTCCAGTTATGTCTCCTCTAGTGACATGAACTGTTTTTGAGAACATGTAGTTTTGTCAGTGTTGCTGATAATAGGAGTATTTACTCCTAAACCTACATAAGAAGGAGACTTTGACTTTAAGCAGAGCCAACAATCTGAGGCTAACTGTGACCAAGTTGCATTGAGCAAATGGTGCATTGAGTTAGCATAGGAAAAAGACTTGGAGGCTGCTGGGTTGGAGGACTAGCCCTTAGATTACTCTTCTTAGGCACCTTTGAAGGCTGTGTCCCTGGATGAGTTTTCAGAACTATCTTTGGAGGTGGCTGAGGTGGACTTGGGTTAGTAATTCAGCAGCAGGAGGAGACGGCAGATAAAAACCAAACATGGGGTCTTCCAGGTAAACTAGTGGCCCTATTGGCCTAGGCTTGCAGCCAAGTATTCACCTTTGAATGGTAAATAGGGCACCAGGGTCATAGCCTGTTACTTTAAGCCATATGCCCCTCTAGGTTTTTCCTGCACTCCAAGTCCAATGATAGGGACTGCTAATTTGTATAATTACCAGAGTCTCAGAGGGAGCTGGGTCTGAATCCTGGAAAAGAGTAGTTTCAGAGGTATCATTGGATCCTCCACTGTGAGTAGCGATGGTGATACATTTCCAGTCAGGACAGAAGAAATGATCTGCTTGATTACAGGTTAATTCAGTGGGTTTTCCAGGACATAGATAGAATTCTACATCTCTGAAGTTTAATTTGGTTTTTTTGGTAAATGTGGCGACTCCCAGGTTGGAAAATGTGAGGTTTCCCAGCATGATTCAGGGTAACCATCAATGACTCCCTTTCCTATTGCAACTAAGTAGCATAGTTGGATCTTAAATACTGTTGAAGGTTCCAGATATGTTCAGTTTTGGTTAGCTAAGACATTGTCAGTTTAAAAGAGGTTTGGGAGAAAGAATATATGGTATTTATCCTGGGCAGCAGTTACACTTATTTTAAGAATAATAAGGCAATAATGTCCCCTGTGCATAAGAGATAAAATAGCATTAACAAGCTGGGCTCGGTGGCTAGCCTGTAATCCCATGCCTTTGGGAGGCTGAGGTGAGTGGATTGCCTGAGCCTGAGGGTTCGAGACCTACCTGGGCAGCAAGACCTCATCTCTACAATAAATCAAAAAATCAGCCGGGCATGATAGCACATGCCTGTAATTCTGGCTACGTGGAAGGCTGAGGGGGAAGGAATGCCAGAACCCAGCAGGTCAAGGCTGCGGTGGCCAGGAGCGGCCACTGCACTCCAGTCTGGGTGACAGAGTGAGACTCCAACTTAAAAAAAAAAAAATAGCATTAACAGAGTATTTTTTGACACATTTCCAATCTGCAGGAGCTACAGTTAAGAGGCCTATACCAAAGGCCAGAGTAAGTGAGATAACAAAAACCAGAGCTAAAGATTGACAATAATATGCTTAAAGAAATTAGTAATCAGTCTACTGGGATCTCATGATTCAGATGTACACGGAAATGTGATCTTGAGAGGGTTTCTGGAATTTTCAGTTCTAGTCTGGTTGACAGAACAGTGGTTGTTCTTTGTTGGACAAGGGAGTGAATATTTTGGGTCCCTAGCCACCTCAGTACAGTCGATGGAACGAGTGTCCATTTCTTTGGCTCTCTTGATTCATGTGTGGTGAATCCAGGGTGGTACCCTGTTGACCTTGAGTGCTGTTGAGGTGGTGATGATGATGATAAAAGGTCCTTTCCAGGCAGGAGTTAGTCCTTCTTTCTGGAACTTCTTGACGAAAATCAGGTCTTCAGGCTGGAATGGATGAGAAGGTGTGGAAGATGGATTGGACAAAACAGCACAAATAGCAGAGTGGACAGCAGTCTGGACCTGCTGGAGCAACTGGAGATAATTTAACAGAGATTCATTAGTTATTTCTTCTAGGATGGGATCTTGAAACCAGGATAACAGAGGAGGGGAGTCTTCTGAACATAATTTCATATGGGGTAAACCCAGTCTTATACAGGGTGCATGGAGTTCAGAGAAGAACTAAAGGCAAAAGGTTTGCCCATTTTTCATTGGTCTCTACCATTAATTTGGTTAAAGTAGATTTTAGAGTTTGGTTCATGTGTTCTACCTGTCCAGAGTTTGCAGTCAGTAGGCACGATGTAGTTTCCAGTTAATGTTTAATGCTTTACTAACCAACTGTACTATGGACAAAGTAAAGGAAGGACCATTATCAGAGACAATAGAGATAGGGAGCCCAAACCTAGGAATAATTTCATTTAACAAAAACCTTGTAACCATAAGTGTGGTTTAATTTTTGGTGGCAAGGTCCTCTCAAGAAAAAGTATCAATAAACACCAGTCAGTATATAGAGATATCCTGCATGAGGAGGTTTTATTTTAGTGAAGTCTATTCCCCATTTTTCTCCAAGATTTAATCCTCAGACCCTGATGCCATCTAAATGTTTGGGCTCTTGTTTTGCATTGATTTGGGCACAGGCAGGGCACATGGTTGCAGCAACGCTTTTCAAGTCATTGATATGATAAAAATGGTTTAACAGCTCAGTCAATTTAGTACCTCCTAGGTGAGTAGTAGAACATAGTTGTTTTACCAATGTGTGTCTAATGGCTTAGATTCTTTGACCCACCATCCAGTGGAGTTTTTAAAGGTTCCTGCTAGGTCCACCTGTTTCCTTTCTTCTTGGGTATAGGTAGGCTGTTTTGGGAGAGAAGGAGCTGGAAAAGTTTTAGTTAGCAAAATAGTCAGGAGTTCAACTGGGAATTCTGCTGCCTTCAAGCTCCCTGGTCCACTAGGTGGTTTCCAGTTGCTTCTAGTGTATCTGACTTTTGGTGTCCCCTGCAATGAATGATGGTTACTTCTTTGGGGAGCCATATAGCCTCTTGGAGGGCTAAGATTTCTTCCTTGTTTTTTATAGTCTGACCTGCTTCAGTAGGAAGACCTCATTTCTTGTAGATCATAGCATGTACATGGAGTTGTGGCAAAAGCATGCCGACTGTTGGTGAAGATATTTACTCATTTTTCTGTTTCTCAGTGTAGGACCTGAGTTAATGCAATTAACTCAACTTTTTGAGCCAAAGTACCTTGAGGTAATGCCTGTGGCCAGATTATATCATGATCAGTGGTTATGGCTGCACTAGTCTTGTGAACTCCCTCTATTACCAGGCTGCTACCATTCATGAATAGTTCAGCATCAGACTGGCATAAGGGAATGTCCTGAAGGTCAGGTATGTCTTCACAGTCATGAACTGGTGTTTCTGGATTATCAGAAAGCAAGGTGGCTGGATTGAGGCACTGATTAGAAGAGAAAGTCAGTCTTGGTTGGTCAAGTAAAAGACTGATATTGAGTGATATGAGTGTTTGCAATCCAGCAGCCAGAGTCTCCACAGAGCAAGGTTTCCGCAACATGAGGAATGGTCAAAGTCAGGTTTTGCCCCAAAGTTAATTTATCTGCTTCCTTAACTAGCATGGCCATGGCTGCAATGGCCCACAGAAAAGAGGGCCAGTCAGAGACTACTAGGTCCAGTCTCCTTGACAAGTAAGCCACTGGTCTTTTCCAAAGTTCTAAGGTCTGAGTAAAGACCCACTTTTCAAATCTTCATTGTTCATGAATGAACAAACTGACAGGTTTTGTAACATCTGGGAGAGCTAGAACTGGGGCTAGGGTCAGAGCCATTTTTAAATACAGGAGTGCCTGTTCCTCAGTAGTAGTTCAGATTAGGGGCTGATGTCCTGCCATGGCTGTGTACAGGGACTTGGCAATTTCAGCAAATCCTGGGGTCCACAGCGGGCAATACCCTGCCACTTCCAGAAATTCCCATACCTGTTTTTTTGTGGTGGCATAAGCATCTGAAGAATGACTTCTTTATGGGATAAAGTCAGGTCTCCTATACCCTTCTTTAGCCAGTATCCCAGGTAGGAGATTTTGGTTGAGCAGAGCTGTGCCTTTTTGGCTGATACACAATAGTATATGTCTTGGAGGAGCTGTAACAGAGTCTTACTACCTTGTAAACAAGTGTCCAGGTCTGCAGTTCCAAGTAAGAGATCATCTACATACGGGGATAAAGTACATTCAGAGTGTAGGGCATGGCACCATGACAAATCCTGTTGCAAGACCTCCACAAAAAGAGTTGGGAAATTCTTGAAACCTTGAAGTAGCTGGGTCCAAGTCAGCTAACTTTTGTCACCTGAATCTGGATCTGCCCATTCAAAAGCAAAGATGGGTTGACTGACAGAGGACAAAGGGATAGAAAAGAAGGAATCATTTAAATTTAATACAGGATATACCGGATGTTGAGGAGGAAGCCAACTGAGCAAAGTGTATGGGTTAGGAAGAGTTGAATGGATAGTTTCAACCCACTTATTAATTTCCCTTAAGTCCTGAACTGGTTAATAGTCAGAAGTTCTAGCCAGACTCGGTGGCTCAGCCTGTAATCCTGCAACTTTGGGAGGCTGAGGTGAGTGGATTGCCTGAGCCCATGGGTTCAAGACCCGCCTTGGCAGGCAAGACCTCATCTCTACAATAAATCAAAAAATCAGCTGGGCATGGTAAAGCATGCCTGTAATTCCAGCTACTCAGAAGGCTGAGGCAGAAGGATTGCCAGAGACCAGCAGGTGAGGTTGCAGTGGCTGGGAGTGGCCACTGCACTCCAGTCTGGGTGACCAAGTGAGACTCCAACTAAAAAAAAAAAATAGCAGAAGTTTCTGGTATTTGAATTGGCAGGAAGAAAGTGTTCCATGCCGGCTTACATGATGTTAAAATATTAGCTACTAAGAGTCTTTTGATGTGGGAAGCAATTCTTTTCCAGGCCTGCAAACTCATAGGGTACTGGCGAATGCAAACAGGAGTAACCTTTGCCGACAGACTTACCACCACTGGTGAATGATGTTTCACAAATTCCAGTAGGTTGGATTCTGCTCATACTGAAGAAAACTCCTGCTGTAACTGTAGAACTAACCTTGATGGAATATTTTCAGTAGGGGACTTAGAAGTTAAAAGATATTCTTCAGAGAGCAGAACAGTCAAGAATATCTGCTAGACAGTAGGAATAAAAATGTGAGTTTTGTCAGGTGAAAACCCAACTGTGGCTCTTAACTTTCGAAGTGGGTCTTGGCTCATAAGAGGAAATGGGCAGTCTGGAGCTATTAGAAACAAATGGGTGACTCACTTCTGTCCTGAATTGACAGTCTAGTTGGAAGTCAACTTACAATTAGTAACTTCCCCTGTTCCCCCTTGTACCAAAAATCTGCTTTTTACACATAGGTGCCAATGGTGATTTCAGAATCAAATATTCTGTCCTGGTGTCCACTAAGAGTTGAACTGGGTGGCCCCCAATAGTGGCAGTTACCATGGACTCTTGGGAGCCTAAGGAAAAAGAGCCCTGGCCCCTTCAGTCCAAATCATTTCCAGCCTTTCCAGCAGAAGGCAGGACCAGAATTGGCTGAGTGTCCTCTTACTGTGGACGATGGGGACAATCTTTAACCCAATGACCTGGTTCCTTGCAATAAGCACACTGGTTCTTTGCCAACCCAGTGCATCTGGGTTTCTGACCCTTTTGGCTCTTCTGGTTATCAAACTTTGACGAGGGGGCTTGGAATCAGCTCCTAGGACCTGGAGGACCAATACCAGAATTTTGGCTTGTCTTTTTGTGGTTCTGTCAGCTGCCTGTACTGCCTGCTTTTGTTTCTCACCATCTCAATTGTTAAAAATTTTTTGAGCTACCTCAAGTAGCTGAGAAATATTCATTCCTGCAAAGCCTTCTGGCTTCTGCAACTTTTTTCAGATGTCCAGAGTTGCTTGAGTCACAAATGCCAAATTAATTGCTCAAGCATTCTCAGGAGCCAAGTGATATAAAGGGGTGTAAGTCTGAAATGCCTTTTGGAGGTGCTTGAGGAATGCTTCTGGAGATTACTCAAGTCTCTAGAGAGCTTCGATAGTTTTAGAAAGATTGATAGGTTTTCAGGTTGCCCTCTTCAAACCTGCCCAGTGATAGGGTAAAGGAGCCCGGTGATAGGGTATCTAGTGCCTCGGATCCTGCTGAGGCGTTGGGGTCCCAATCTGGGCATGTGGTGAGAAACATCTCTTTTAACATTTCTTGACTCTCCTCCTGGGTGTCTCCAGTGGAGTTTAGAATAGATTTCCTAGCTTCAGTCCTGATATGTTTCCTCTCTTCTTCAGTAAACAAAGTTACAAGGAGTTGCTGACAACCGTCCTAAATGGGGAGATGTGTGTGCATAACTGATTCCATTAAGGAAATCAAAGCCTGTGGCTTATCAGAGAACATAGGTTTCTGATATTTCCAGTTATTCAAATCAGACAAGGAGAAAGCAGCATACACCCCAAACAACCACTTGGCCTGATCTTCCCCCTGTGGAGGAGGAACTTCTCAGAGGGGAAGGAGAGGTGCTAGATCAATCTGAGACTAGAGACAGTTGGCCAAAGGTGGAGAGGACAGAAAGGGGGTGGAACTAGAGACAGTTGCAGTTGCAGGTGCAGTTGGGGCTGTCAATGGCTGTGAGCAAGGAGAGGTGGTGGAAGTAACAGTAGACAAAGAAGGGAGAGAATTATAAGTTGGATGATTATAGCTAATTGGATCCTCAAGAGGATCTTCAGTAGATGGTGGCAAAAGAGGATATAATCCTAAAGAAATAGGGGCTACAGGTGACAGACCCAACTGAACTTTTAGATCATGAACAGCTGGCTTAGGTGGAGGAGGGTCCATAACATGAAGATTAACACATCTTGACCAGCAAAGAGACGTGGAGACCAGGATTCAACTAGTGGTTTCAAGAGAACATGTCTTCAGTCATGGTGGTGGGTTTTGGACTAAACTTAACCATTGGCCAATATGGGGAACTAGTCCAGATGGCCAGGACTCCCTGTAATGACCTTCCAAACAGATTCAATGACCTTAACAGCCAGAGACCCTGTAGAAGTCCACACGATATCAAAGGCAGGTCAGCCTATCTGACAGAGGGTTCAGAGCCTGCCCTTTGAGAGGCAGACACAGTAGTCCTCAGCAAATGCAACAGAGAAAATCTTTGACATACCGTCTAGAGGACTGAGAGACTTCAAATTCTGGGAACCCATGATGCACAGTGAGCAAATAACACAGAAACAGACAAAAAGTCTGAACCAAACCAGAAAAGTTATGGATCCCTGGAACACCTCAGGGAGGAAAAAAGGGAACTCTATTCAGTCAACATCTTGGCCTAGTGACTAGTGTCCAAAGGGTGACCGTGTCAGGCTGTAAGTCCCTCAACAACAAAAACAGAAACCATGGTCACAACAATTAAACAGAAAACTAAAAATAAATTCTTACCTCCTATGAGATTGTAGATGGACTCAAGATCTTTGGAGGTAGTAGCTGCCAGCAGTTGTTCCAACCCCCTTAGGGTCAGATGAGAGGATAAAGGGCCTGATACTCTCAGGAGGTGCCTCCCCTACACCTCTCTCCCTAGCTGGGGAGGGTCAGAGTGAGGTGGCTTCTCATACTGGAGGAAAATTTCTCACTGGGTTCTCCAAATGTTATGACTGAGGTGCGAGAAGGAGTCACCCCAGCATGCCAAATGCAATTTAAGTGTCCTTTATTTAACACACAGTCAAGAGAATGCTCTTGCCAAGAAGATCTCGATGAAGAATAAAATAAGCAAAAAGCTTATGTAGGTAAAATCTGCAGGTTGGTTACATAGCAGGGGGGTAAGGGAAGAGAAACTAAAAACAAAAGGAACAAATAATAGGGAATTTTGTAAGTAATAATTTCTTAACAATTTACTGGTGCAACATCTGATTTAAGTTAACAAAGCAAAAAATTACATGGAACTTGTAGTTGGGGAATATTGCAAACTGTCAGCATGATCGGCCAGTGTGAACAGCTCAGGGGAACAAAGATGTGGGTCTGTAGTCATGGGAATGTTACAGTAATTACACGTATACATTGGGGGGTGAGTTTTAGGTTAGGCAGGCAATTAAAATGGAGGTTTTTAACAAAATGGTATTACTTATGTCAAGCAAATTATTGCAATGATTTTGCATATTTCACTAGCTCTTTCAAAAGCAGCCATCCTGCCTTCTTCCAGTAAGAGGAAATGTGTCCAATTTTCCCCCATTTAGGATGGCATTGGCTGTAGGTTTGTCATATATGAGTTTTATTATTTTGAGGAAGGCTTCCTCTAAGCCTTTCTTGCTGCTTTGAGTTGCTTTGTGCAACTGCTTATAGTCTATTTTGCTCCACACAGCAATTAGTTCCTGGCTGACATGGGCTAACTGAAAACACCTGAGGCTTTGATGTCAACTACTCCTTGACTTTCTGCCTAACAGCCTGAAACCAAGGTGGGAGCTGAGTAAGACACAATTGATTTACAAACTGTCACTCTCCATGTAAACTCTTTTATGCTTACCCCCCACTGCATCTCTAGTTGCCTGGATCCCCCTCCTAATCTTCATTGAGGTTGTCAGGAGCATGCTCTAGTGGGTACTTATGCCTTGTTTCACTCACACTCCCCTTGAAGACTTCAAGCAGAGAACTTGGGTAATCCCCAGAGCCCTATCCTGCACCTATGTTACAGGGCACTTTCTTGGAGCAATGCAATTCAAGGAGAACTATCACAGTCTCCAATGCAACTAGCTTTCTTTTGCAAGTGCCACCTCCTGGATAGAAGACAACAGTATGTGATATATTGAATATAATATCGCTGCTCTGAGCAAAGTCTGATCCGAGATTCTAGCTAGCACCACTTTGCAAATCACTCTGGCCATCAAATACTCTGTGAGCCAGAGCAAATGAGAAAGAAAAACAAAAATAATTCAAACTCTCCTCTCTCTCTTTTTCTCTCTCTAGATTATATATTATAGATTATATATAAATATATAGAATTAACAAAAACCCTCAAAAGATCACATTAACTCTTCAGCAATAAATAGCAACCAAAATGACATTTTAGACATAGAAGCTAAAAAGGTTGATAATAAAATTAAACAATGAACTTTAGGATAAAATTAAAAACCAAAGCAAATAAATTTTTAAAAAAGAAATGACACAAAACATGGATTAAAATTTCTCCAAAGATATATTTATATACACATATCTATATATTTATATAAATAGATATATGTAAATGTGTAAACATCAGTGCCCCAGTTTTATAAAGTAAATCATATTAGACCTAAAAAAGGATAAAATTACAATAATAATGGTGAATATCAGTATCTCACTGATGACAACAAACAGATCATCAGGGCAGAAAGCCCCCCCACAAAAGAAAAAAAGTTGGAATCAAACTAGATGCTAGAAGATGTGAGGCTAACAGGCTTTTACAGAATATCCACATCAGAACTACAGAATATATACTTTTATCATCAGTACATGGAATATTCTCCAATGAACATGATATGCCAAGCCACAAGTGAAGTCTTGATAAATTTTAAAAAATTGAAATCATGTAAAGCACCATCTCAGAACAGTGATATAAAACTAGAAACTAACTCCAAGAAGAACTTGTCAACCCAAACTAAAATGTGGAAGCTAACCAATCTGATTCTGAATGATCCTTGGATTAACAGTGAAATCAAGATCGAAATTCTAAAAGCATTCAAAAACAATAAAACAAACTATCGAAAGTGTTGAGACATAGCCAAAGTTTCACAAGAGAAAAAAATCATAGGATTTAAAGCCTACATTAATAAGACTGAATTATCACATTAACTAATATTACACCTCAAGGAACTAGAAAATGGGAACAAACCAAGTACAAAGCTAGCAGAAGAAAATAAATATGAAAATCAGAGCAGAAGTGAATGAAATTGAAATAAAAAAATACAAAGGATAAATGAAACAAGAAGTTAGTTCTTTGGAAAGATCAAGTTGATAGACCTCTAGCCAGTTTAATTAGGAAGCTAATAGAAATTAGTTCAACTAGAAATGAAAACATTACAATCAATACAAAAGATATGCAAACAGTTTTCAAAGATTATTATGAATAACTCTATGCAAACAATTTAAGAGTAAGTGGATAAATTATTGGAAACATATAACCTGCCAACTTTTGGTCAGGAAGAAATAAAAGCCCTGAGCAGACAATAATAAGTAGTGAGATTAAAATGATAATTAGGAATCTCCCAACATCAACAGCAAAAAGTGCAGGACCTGAAGGACTCACAACTGAACTCTAGCAGATCTTTAAAGAACTGGTGCCAGTTTTGCTGAAGCTATTCCATTGAAAAGAACATAATCCTTCCTAACTTAGTCTGTGAGACCAGTATCACTCTGATACAAAAGCTATGAAACACAACCCAACAATAAAACGCAACAATAAAAAAGTACAAAAAAACCAAACTCCCCTATGAACATATGTTATGACTAAATGAGAAGAAATTATAACAGCAAGTTGAGTCTCATTAATTATGAATTTATTAAACACATGGGTCAAGAGTAGGTAAACACCAGAAGAACTCTTGACAAATTGATGCAGTTTGTGACAAGTTTTTTTAGGTAAAATTTGCAGCATTGGCTACATAGCAACTTAGAGACCATAGCAACTATTAACTAAATTGGCAACCAAAATGGGAACTTCAGTTGTTAGGAGCTTTGATTAATTTCATGTCAGGTAGGTATAGCCAGTGCTCAAAAAGTCCCTGGAGTTCTGCCATTAAGATATAGTTTAAAGTAGTTACATAGAAACAAGGAAGAAGGATCATTGTTCAATGGACTTACCTTGGTTAGGTCACTAACAGAATATAAGAACAAACTATGAAAATGTCAAAGTGTAACATTTGGTTTCAGTTAACAAAGCATACAATTACATGGAAACTATGGCAAAGGAGTTCTGTAATGGACAGCAGGCAACATTAAGCATAACCTGCCCAAAGGAGACAGAGCTGGGGTCTGTGGTCATGGGAACATTACTGTAATCACATGTAGGCATTGCTTCTTAGGTCCGGCAGATAACTGTGATGAAAGTTTTAAACAAAATGGAGTAAACTGGCTAATATTATTACTTTTCTAGCAATTTGATTTTATTAACTGATTTAGCTTATTTCACATACATGCAAAAATTATCAACAAAATGTTAGCAAAACAAATTCAATGGTACATTTAAAAAATACACTATGACCAAGTGGGATTTATCCTGGGGATACAAGGGTGATTCTAGTTACACATTTCAGTAAATGTGACCTGCTGCATAAACAGAATTAAAACCAAAAATCATATGATTATTTTATTTGATGCAGAAAAAGCATTTGACAAAAATTTAGAATCCATTTATAACATATCCTTTAAAATACACTTAGTACAATTACTTTATCTTTCTCTTGGATTTTCTGCTTTAATTGTTCTAGGGGAAGGTCAGAGGAACCCTTTTATTTTTGTCCCTGTTTATTAGATTTTTAAAGGATTTTCTTTCAAACCCTTGATTGAATATGTAAATAACTCTGTCACCAGCAGATTGAATTTACTATTCTCCTCTCTCTTATACTAATGCAAAGCCCCAACCCTGCACTGTGCTGTTTTCAGCATTTTCCAAACCCACATCCCATCCAGGGGATTAATATTACTTACGAAGATTCAATATCACATATACTGGGATACAACAAGAAAAGAAAGTTTATGTACACTATTTTTCCTTCAGCCTGTCATTCAGTGTCTGTGCAACATTCTACCTCACATTCCTTCTTGATCATTCCATCCAATAACCAACTCTTCCAAACTCTACAGAAAAACTCAAATAGTCTCTTTCAGGAATGTTGTCTATTTCAGGGCTTCTCAAACTTTAATGTTTTCTTTGATGCACAAAGACATCTTGTTAACAAGTAAAATACACTTCACAATCCCAGAGGAGCCAGGGATTTGACATGCTTGTCTGAAACAAACTCTCACATGTTCTCTGAGTTATCATGTCATGTACAATTTTTGCTTCACTCATTACTTTTTTGCTTCTTGTTTACCCACAATTCAGAAGTGCTCTCACTAGGTTTTCTCTCATACTTCCAACTATATGATTGGGATTTCTCCATGGATGCCCACAGCCACTAAAAGTCAACCAGTTGAAAATAAACTATTTCTGCCTAAATGAACTATCCGTCTGCATTTCTTCTTCCCACGTGCTATACCAATCACTGAACTTTCATCTTTATTTTCCTTTACCCTTAATTCACTCCCCAAATGTAAATTATCTCACTTAATTAATAATTATATTCTGAGGATTATAACTCTGATTATAAAATTTCCTAAAAAAACTCACAACTTGTCACCACTTACTTTTTTTTCCAGCCCTCCTCTTATTTTTACTAGCTCATTAGAAAGTTGTTGGTATGAGTTTCTGATCATAATATAATGACACCAAATAGACACTCCATTTAGAAACCATACTTGAACACACTCATTGTCATTTAACTCCTATAAACTCTTTATTACCTTTTCATCACCTAGAAGATAAAATCAAAACTAATGAAGACACAGAGCAAGCTGTGAGCCTAATTTCTCTATACTCTCTGGTTCTTAACTTTGTTACTTTGTTAAGTAAACTCTGATTACTTTATACTCCACAGGTTGTCTATGAATGAGTACAATCAGCAACACCTGGGAGTTTGTTAGAAATGCCTGTAGCAAAAACACAATGCCAGTACAGATAATTAGGTCCAGGACTGAATAGAATACTAGTGAGATTTGGGTGCAAATGTCACAGTTGAGTTGTGCAGGTCTAATAAATAATTTACAAACCTTGCTTATATGACAGACCTTTTCAAAAGATATTAATTACACAGTTAAGCAATTGATTCATTTACATGTATTATTTTGAGAAGAATAAATCTTTTTATGGATCAGTTTTTAACTTACTAGTCAATATCTGTCATTGACGGTCAATAACTGTGCTAATTTTACAGTTTGCTTTCTTTGTATTTATATGAGTTTTTACATTGACACTTTTTTCTTTATTCTCTCAAGGAGGGAATTAGCTACTTATCTCTCTATGTTTGGGCTTTCCAAAATAAACCAGCACCGTGAATGATCAGGAAATTGTTGTCCTTAAAAAGTCATTGTTTTCCTGTCACTTTACTCATATTGTTTTATTTTAAACAAGTTGTTTATTATTTATTTTAGTATTTGCATATAATTAAAGGTGTTTAAGCAATGAAATTTATCAGATTCATTAATATTATACTTTGTACATGCAAAATTTTGTATGTTTATTCAGATAGCTTAGAATTAATATTTTAATTTCCCAGTTTAAGGCTTATTTGAAGTTTGAAAATGAAAAATGAAAGGAGTTTACAATTTTTCTGAATTTGAAGTCCTCT
Source organism: Cephalopachus bancanus (assembly GCA_027257055.1). Classification (NCBI taxonomy): domain Eukaryota; kingdom Metazoa; phylum Chordata; class Mammalia; order Primates; family Tarsiidae; genus Cephalopachus; species Cephalopachus bancanus. The sequence continues at coordinate 65,856 of JAPVLO010001080.1, forward strand.
CATACTTTGTCAAATAAACCTGTTTAAATAATTTCTACCTTTGAAATTTAGATCATCTTTGTCGACAAGTATGTGCCCAAATTGTGTAAGAATTTTTGTTAACAAAATAATAAAATATATTGTCTTACTGGGGGGAGTTAGTAAAAGTGTGTACATACATTAAGGTCATATTGCCCAGATAAAAGGAGTTGGATATATTCTCTTTTTATTCTGAAACATGCAGTTTATATAACTGTAGCATTGTCTCCATCATAAATATTTGGTAGAATTTTTAAAACATATTTTTTATTTTAAAATTGTGGGGTAGAGTTAAGGGTTTGGTATATAAATATGCATCATTCAGTCACCCTTGTTAATAGGGGGTGTCTCTTCATCCCAGAAAGATATTGACTACCATTAATCCTACCCCCTTCCTCTCCCTTCCGCACCCCCCCAGAGTTTCCCACCATTGTCAATTCTTTTCTTATGGTATTACAATAGATGTTCAAGGTCAATTTATGAGTGAGAACATGTGATACTCAGATCTTTGTTTCTGTGAGAGATCTCTTGGTATTATAGAGTCTAGTTTCATTCAGGTTGCTGCAAAAGTCATGATTTTGTTCTTTTTTATGGCTGTGTAGTATTCCATCATTTATATGTACCACATTTTTTAAAATACAGTATTCTTTTGATGGACAGCATGATTGGTTCCAGGTTTTTGCTATTGTGAACAGTGCTGCGATAACCATACCTGTGCAGGAATCTATTTTATAGAGTAATCTGAGTTCTTTTCAGAACCCCTTCTTAATATTGCAGGGTTTCTGAAATATTCCCAGTAGGGGGATTGCAGGGTCATATAGGAGGTGAATATTTAGAGCTTTTAGGAAGTGCCACAATGCTTTCCACAGAGGTTGCACTAGTTTACACTCCCACCAATAGTGTAGGAGTGTTTCCGTTTCACCACATCCTCTCTAGCATCTGTTATTATTTGAGTTATTGATAATGGCCATTCTGACTGGAGTTAGGTGATATCTCCATGTAGTTTTAATTTGCATCTCTTTGATGATTAGTGAAGTTGAACATTTCTTCATGTGTCTGTTGGCCACTCAGATGTCTGCTTTTGAGAAGTGGCTGTTCATATATTTTGGCTACTGTATGATGGGGTTGTTAGTTTTTTTTCTTTTCAGCACGTTTGATTTCCTTGTAGATCCAAGGTGTTAGGCCTTTGTCAGACTGGAGTTGCCAAATACTTTATCCCAGTCTGTGGGCGGTCTCCTTGCTCTCTTGATGGTTTCCTTGGCTTTGCAGAAGCTTGTCAGTTTAATGAGGTCCCACTTGTCTATCTTATCTCCTATGGTCCATGCCTTTAAGTTTTTGTTCAGATATTGGATGCCAGTTCCAATTTCCATAAGGGTTGTCTTGCATTTTCTAAGGTTCTTATGGTTTGAGGTTTTACATTTAGGTCTCTGATGAATTTAGAGTTAATTTTTGTGTATGGGGATAGATGAGGTCTTGTTTAAGTCTTCGGCATGTAGTCAGCTAGTTTTCCCCCCACCATTTACTGAATAGATTCTCTGTTCCCCAGTGGTAGGTGGTTGAAGCTGTGTTGAAGATGAGTTGGTTGAGATATTAAGGTTTTGATTGTATAATCTCAGTTCTATTCCATTGGTCTATTTGCCTGTTCTTGTACCAATACCAAGCTGTTTTGATTATTGTAACTTTGTAATACAGTTTAAAGTGTGGGAGTGTGATACTTCCTGCTTTTGTTTGTTTGTTTTGTTTTGTTTTGTTTTGTTTGCTGAGGATTGTTCTGGCTATTGGTTGTTTGTGTTTCCATATGAATTCCTGTGTTGTTTTTTTTTTTTTAGATCTGAGAAGAACGTTGCTGGGAATTTCATGGGTATTGTATTAAATCTGTAGATTGCCTTAGGTAAGATGGACACCTTCACAATGTTGATTCTTCCAATCCATGAGCAATAGGATATCTTTCCACGTGTTTTTGTCATCTTTGATTCTTTTGAGTGGTGTGTTGTAGTTTTCACTGTAAATGTCTTTCACATCTCTGGTTAGGAAGATGCCAAGATATTTCATTTTTTTGTGGCTATTGTGAATGGAATTGTGCTTTTTATTTGGGTTTCTGTTATTTATTATTAGTAAAGAAATGTGATTGCCTTTTGCATATTTATTTTATATCCTGAGACTGTGTCAAAGGCCTTTATCAGTGCAAGGAGGCTTTTGACAGATTCTCTTTGGTTTTCAAGCTACACAATCATGTCGTCTGCAAGAGAGATAATTTGACTCTCTCTTTTCCTATTTGGATATCCCAATCACCTTCTCTTTTCTAATTGCTCTAGCCAGGACTTCCAATACTATATTGAACAGGAGGGGAGAGTGGGCATCCTTGTCTTGTTCCAGTTTTCAGGGGGAAATGGCTCCAATTTTGTCTGTTTAGGAGTATGCCAACTCCTAGATGGCATTTACAGTTTTGAGATATGTTCCCTGTATGCCTAGATGTTCGAGGATTTTTATTAAGAAGGGGTTCTGGATTTTATCAAAAGCATTTTCTACATCTAATGATATAATCATGTGTTTTTTGTTCTGACATCTGTTGATGTATTTAATTACATTTATTGTCTTGCGAATGTTGAACCAGCCTTGAATCCCAGGGATGAAGCCTACTTGGTCATGATGGATGATTTTTGAGATGTGTTGTAGAATCCGGTTTGCTATGATCTTATTGAGAATTTTGGCATCTATGTTCATCAAAGATATTGGCCTGTAGTTTTCTTTCTTTGTTCGGTCTTTACCTGGCTTGGTTATCAATGTGATATTAGCTTCATAAAATGATTTGGGAAGGGTTCCATCGTTCTCAATTGCCTGGAATACTTTCAGTAGGATTGGTATCAGCTCCTCCTTAAATTTCTTTTAGAACTCTACTGGAAAGCCATCTGGCTCATGTTTTATTTTATTTTTTTTTTTTGTAGGTAGTTTTCTCATCACATATTCAATTTCTTGATTGTTGTTGGTCTATTTAGGGTCTCAATTTCCTTTTGTTTCGACCTAGACAGGTTGTGTGATGTCAGGAAGTCCCCCATTTCCTTAAGGTTTTCAAGTTTGTTTCCATACAAATGTATATAGTAGTCTCTAATGATATTTTGTATTTCTTCAGGGTCAGATGTGACTTCATCTTTTGTGTTTCTGATTGTATCTATTCAGGCTTTCTCTCTCTCTCTCTCTTTCTCTCTCTCTCTCTCTCTCTCTCTCTGGACAATATAGACAGGGGACCATTGATCTTGTTTATCCTTTCAAAGAACCAACTTTTTTTTCATTGATTTTTTGTGTTATCTTTTTGTGTCTCTGTCCCAGATTTGGGCTTTTAATTTGGTGATCTGGATTCTTCTGCTGAAGTTAGGGTTTGGTGGTCTTGCTTTTCCCGCTTCCAACATGACTTGTTAGGCTGTTAATTTGTGATCCTTCCATTTACTCATGTTTGTTTGCAGAGATATAATTTCCAATCTTACTACAGCTTTCATGGCATCCGAGAGATTTTGGTATGATGTTTCTTTATTTTCATTTGTTTCCAGGTATTTTAAAATCTCTTTTTATTTCATCTTTGACCCATGAGTTGTTTAGCATCATGCCATTTAGTGTCCATGTCTTTGTGGGGTTTGGGGGAAACTTGTTGGTGTTGAAGTTTATTTTTATTCCACTGTGGTCCTAGAGGGTGTATAAAAAAAATTCTATCTTTTGAAATTTGTTTATGCTTGATTTATGGCCAAGTGTGAGGTTGATCTTAGAGTATGTTCTATGTGGTGATGAGTAGAATGTATGTTCTGTGGTCATTGGGTGTAGTGTTCTGCAGGTTTCAATTAAAACCATTTGGTCAAGAGTCACATTGAGGTTCCAGATCTCTGTTGATTTTTTGTCCTGATGACCTTTCTAGGGTTGTGAGTGGGGTATGAAACTTCCCAGCTATGGCATGTTAGAGTCAACATGTTTCTTGAGTTAACCTAGAAGCTGCTCTATGAAAGTTGGTGCTCCTATGTTGGGTGCATAAATGTTTAGGATAGATATTTCTTGCTGATGGACTGCACCTTTTAGCATCATGTCGTGGCCCTCTGTATCTTTTTAAATTTTTGATAGCTCAAATGGTATTTTGTCTGAAATTAGGATCGTGATTCCTCCTTTCTTTTGATTCCTTTATTTTGTCCTCCTTTTCACCTGAGAATTTGTTTCTCTTCCTCTTACTTTGAGTCTGTGCATGTCCTTTCTAGTGAGACAGGTCTCTTGAAGGCCATATATTGTTGCCTGGTGATATTTTATCCATTTTGCCCTTCTGTGTACTTTCAGTGGTGCATTTGGTCCATTCACATTTAGGCTAATTATTGAGATGTGAGAGTTGATCCCTATGATAAGTTTCTTTTTTTTTTTCTTTTCTATGGGGGTTGGTTTTTTTTCTTTTTTTATAATCAATATTTTTTATTATGGTCTTGTGGGGTACAGTTAAGGCTTAGGTATACAAATATGCTTCATTCAGGTACCATGGTTGATAAGAGGTGTCTCCCTGTCTCCAAACAGATATTTGGATAATTACATTAATCCCATCTCCATTTAACTCCCCACCAATAGTTTCCCACCACTGTCAGACATTTTCTTATAGTAATACATTTGATGATCAAGGTCCACTATATGAGTGAGAACGTGTGATACTCAGAACTTTGTTTCTGTGAGAGATCACTGAGTATTATAGACTCTAGTTCCATCCAGGTTGCTGCGAAATTCATGACTTTGTTCTTTTTTATGGCTGCATAGTATTCTATCATGTACATGTACCAAGTTTTTTAATTCAGTCCTCTTTTGTTGGACAGCGTGGTTGCTTTCAGGTTATTGCTACTGTGAACAATGCTGCAATAAATATACATGTGCAGGTATCTTTTCGATAGAGTGATTTGAGTTCTTCAGGTGATATTCCTAGTAAGGGGATTGCGGGGTCACATGGGAAGTTAATATTTAGAGCTTTTAGGAACTGCCACACTGCTTTCCACAGAGGTTGCACTCGTTTACACTCCCACCAACAGTGTAAAAGAGTTCCCTTTTCACCACACTCTCTTCAGCAACTGTTACTTTTTGAGTTGTTAATGATTGCCATTCTGACTGGAGTTAGGTGGTATCTGAGTGTGGTTTTGATTTGCATCACCCTGATGATGAGTGAGGTTGAACATTTCTTCGTGTGTCTGTTGGTTGCTCAGGTATCTTCCTTTGAGAACTGTCTGTTCATATCTTTTGCCCATTTTATGATGGAGTTGTTTGTTTTTTTTCTGTTCAGCACATTTGAGTTCCTTATATATCCAATATGCTAAGCCTTCGTTGGACCTGGAGTTGGCAAATACTTTTTTCCAGTCTGTAGGCTGTCTCCCTGTTCTCTTAATGGTTTCTTTGGCTTTGCAGAAGCTTTTTGGTTTAATGAGGTCCCACTTGTCTGTCTTCTCTCTTATGACCTGTGGGTTTCAGATTTTGTTCAGAATTGGACACCAGTTCCAATTTCCATGAGGGTGTGTCCTTCATTTTCTAAGGTTCTTATGGTTTGAGGTTTTACATTTAGGTCTCTGATCCATTTGGAATTAACCTTTGTGCATGGGGATAGATAGGGGTCCTGTTTCAATCTTCTGCATGTGGTCAGCCAGTTTTCCCAGCACCATTTACTGAATAGGTTCTCCTCTCCCCAGTGGTAGGTGGTCGAGGGTTTGTCGAAGATGAGTTGGTTGAGAAATTGAGGTTTTGCTTCTGGAATCTCAATTCTATTCCATTGATCTATATACCTGTTCCTATACCAGTACCAAGCTGGTTTGATGATTGAAGTTTATAATAAAATTTGAAGTCTGGTAATGTGATACCACCTACTTTGTTTTCTTTTGCTGAGTTTTGTTCTGTCTATTCTTGGTCATTTTTTGTTTCATATGAGTTGCTGTGTTGCTTTTTCTAGTTCTGAGCAAAATGTTGCTGGTAATTTGATGGGTATTGCATTGAATCTGTAGATTGCCTTAGGCAAGATATACATCTTCAAAATGGTGATTCTTCCAACCCATGAGCATAGGATATTTTTCCACTTGTGTGTGTCATCTTTGATTTCTTTGAGCAGAGCTTTGTAGTTTTCATTGTAAAGGTCTTTCACGTCTCTGCTTCGGAAGATGTCAAGGTATTTCTTTTTTTTGTGGCTATTGTGAATGGAATTGTGCTTTTGGGGGGGCTTCTGTTTGTTTATTATTGGTGGAAAGAAATGCGATTGTCTTTTGCACATTTATTTTATATCCTGAGACTTTCCCAAAGGTCTTTATCAGTGCAAGGAGATTTTTGACAGATTCTCTTGGGTTTTCAAGGTACACAATCATGTCATCTGCAGAAAAGAGATAACTTGATTTCCTCTTTTCCTATTTGTATACCCCTGATTGCCTTCTCTTTTCTGATTGCTGTAACCAGGACTTCCAATACTATATAGAACAAGAAGGGTGAGAGTGGGTATCCTTGTCTTGTTCCAGTTTTCAAGGGAAATGGTTCCAATTTTTGTCTATTTAGGGTTATAGTGGCTGTGGGTTTCTCATAGATGGTTTATACTATTTTAAGGTATGTTCCATGTATGCCTAGATGTTTGAGGGTTTTTATCAAGAAGAGGTGCTGGATTTTATCAAAAGCTTTTTCTGCATCTAATGCTATAATCGTATGGTTTTTGTTTTGACATCTGTTGATGTATTTAATTACATTTATAGTTTTATGAATGTTGAACCAGTCTTGCATCCCAGGGATGAAACCTACTTGGTCATGATGGGTGATTTTTGAGATATGTTGTTTAATCTGGTTTGTTAGGTTAAGAATTTTAGCATCTATGTTCATCAAAGATATTGGCCTGTAGTTCCCTTTCTTGGTTGGGTCTTTACCTGGTTTTGATATTAATGTGATGTTAGCTTCATAAAATGATTTGGGGAGAATTTCATCTTCTCAATCACCTGGAATACCTCCAGTAGGATTGGTATCAGCTCCTTCTTAAATGTCTTGTAGAATTCTGCTGGAAAGCCATCTGGACCTGGTTTTGTTTTTTTTTTTTTTTCTTTGTAGGTAGTTTTCTTATTACGTAGTCAATTTCCTTGATTGTTATTGCTCTATTTAAGATCTGAATTTCTTCTTGTTTCAACCTAGGCAGGTTGTGTGATGACAGAAAGTCCTCCATTTGCTTGAGGTTTTCAAGTTTGTTTTCATACAAGTATACATAGTAGTCTGTAATGTACTTTTGTATTTCTCAGTGTCATATGTGACTTTATATTTTGAGTTTCTGATTGTTTTTTTGGGGGGCTTCTTCTCTCTTTTTCTTGGTCAGCCTAGCTAGGGGACCATCGATCTTGTTTATCCTTTTTGAAGAATCAGCTTTTTGTTTCATTGATTTTTGTATTATCTTTTTGTCTTCTATGTCCTGGATTTGGGCATTTATTTTGGTGATCTAGATTCTTCTGCTGAAATTAGGGTTTTGCTTTTCCAGCTTTCTTAGGTGGGTGGATAGGTTATTAATTTGTGATCCTTCCATTTTCTTAATGTGCGTTTGTAGGGATATAAATTCTCCTCTTACTACAGCTTTCATGGCATCCCAAAGATTTTGATAAGATGTTTCTTAATTTTTTCAGGTATTTTTTAATCTCTGTTTTGATTTAATTGTTGACCCAGGAGTTGTTTAGCATCATTCAGTTTAGTGTCCATGTCCTCGTGGGTTTTGGTAAGACCTTGTTGATGTTAATGTTTATTTTTATTCCACTGTGGTCCAAGAAGGTACATGGCAAAATTTCAGTCCTTTTAAATTTGCTTACACTTGATTTATGGCCAAGTATGTTGTTGTACTTAGAGTGGTGATGAATAGAATGTATATTCTATAGTCATTGATTGGAGTGTTCTGTAGGTATCAATTAAGTCCATTTGGTCAAGAGTCACATTGAGGTTTCTGATCTCATTGCTGATTTTTTGTTTGGATGATCTGTCTAAGGTTGTGAGTAGGGTATTGAAGTCCCCATCTATGATCATTTTGGAGTCAATATCATTTTTTAGTTTATCTAGTAGTTGCTTTATGAAAGTTGGTGCTCCTATGTTGCGTGCATATATGTTTAGGATGGATATACCTTATTGATGGATTGAACCTCTTATCATTATGTAGTGACCTTCTGTCTTTTTTTGATTTTTGACAGCTTAAAGGGTATTTTGTCTGAGATTAAGATTGCAACTCCTCCTTTCTTTTGTCTTCCATTCACCTGAAAATTTGTTTCCCATCCTCTTACTTTGAGTCTATGAGTGTCCTTTCTAGTGAGGTGAGTCCCTTGAAGGCAATAAATTGTTGCCTGGTAATATTTTATCCATTTTGCCATTCTATGTCTTTTCAGTGGTGCATTTAGTCCATTCACATTCAAGCTAATTATTGAAATGTGAGAGTTGATCCCTATCATAATGTTCTTTCATAGTTGTTGTTCTTTCTGTTTGTGTGTTGTCTTTCTTTTGGTTCTGGAGTTGGTTCACGTGTGTTTTTAATCTTTTCCCTTACTCTTGTGAAGAACATTGTTGTTATTTTTTCCTTTTCTTCTTTGTTCAATACTTTCTTCAGTGTTCCCTGTAGAGGTGGTCTGGTGGCAGCATAGGTTCTTAGAATTTGGATATCTGGAAAAGATTTTAATTCTACCTCACTGATGAAGCTTAGCTTGGCTGGGTATGTTATTCTCAGTTGAAATTGTTTATCTTTTAGAACTTTGAGATAGGGTTCCAAGCTCTCCTAGCCTAGAGGGTTTCTGTAGATAAATCTACTGTTATTCTAATTGATCTTCCCTGGTAGGTAGTCTGGCCTTTTTCTCTTGCTGCCTTTAGGATTTTTTATTTTATACCTACTTTGTTTAGGTGAATTATTATGTGTCTAGGAGTTGGTCTTCTCATTTGTTTGTTGCAGGGGTTCTCTTAATCTCTTGTGTTTGAATTTTTGCATCACTGATGAGATGAGGAAAGTTTTCTTGAATGATTTCATGAAATGTTTGTTCCAGTGTGGCCTCTGTTTTTCTCTCTCTGCCTCAGGAAGGCCAATTACTCTTAGGTTTGTTCTCTTGAAGTAATCATTCATTTCTTGAAGGTTTTGTTCAGTGTTTTTGAGCTTCTTTTCCATGTTTTTGACAGTTTGGGTTTGTTCTGTGTTTTCGTCTTCAAGCTCTGGGATTCTTTCTTCTGCTTGGCTGATTCTGTTTTCCATGCTTATTAGTTTGATTTATTCCATCATAGTATTCTTTATTGCTATTATTTCTGAAATCAGCTCCTCCCTGTTTTTCTCTTGTCTCTCTTCGATTTTTTTTTATTCTCTCTATTAATGTCTTGATATCTGGGTTTGTTTCATGTGACCAGTCATTCTGGGGGCTCTTCATTGTTTGTGTACCAAAATCTGTTTTCTCAATGTCTGACCTCTCAGGGGTCTGAGACTTATATTCTTCTTTTAATTTTTCTTCATCTGTGCGTTTGTTGTTGTTGTTGTTGTCATTTTCCCCCTTACTTACTTCTTCCTTCCCTCCATGTCACTCTCTTCTTTAATTCTGTTATTCAGGGGTGGATGGGTTGTTTTTTCTTCTGTTTGTTCAATCTCCTATTCTTCTTTATGTATGTCCTCTTACTTTGTTCAATTTGGAGTTGTACTGTAGGTTGGGGGTGGTCCTTTTTGCAGTTTTGAGATTTACCTTAGGGGGGAGCTGTGATTCAAAATTTATTTGCAAGTCCTGATATACGACAACAGGTGTATGAATTATCTGAAACCCACTTCCCACTCCTTGGACTCTGTCCATGGAGTGGGTTGTAGGTTTACTTCCTGAAATAAAATGAAGTTAGCAGATGGAAGAGAATGGAGCAGGCAGTGGGGGAAAGAGGAGTGTGGAGAGATAGAGGAATAAGGGTGAAAACAGATGAGTGCACCAACAATTGGAGAGAGAGACAAAAATTGAAACAGATAAAACATTAGACCATGGCTACAAACTCACCAACTCCCATACAAAAAAAAAAAAAAAAAAACTAAAACATACAATGTTACTAACATACAAGCTTACCAACATCCTTATTGGTGTGCTATTCCTCTTTTCAAAGATATGGTTTACAGAAAGAAGAAAGGAAGCAAAAAGAAGGAGGAAAAAAGGAGGGATGAACAAAACAGAAGGAATAGAATCAAGTCATTAAACTAACAGAATCAATTGAGAACACTCTGAGACTTTTTGTTTAAGTCGAATGTCCTTTCAGCTCTGATTTCTAGCTGTCTTTTCAGGCTGGTAAGTTTGTTCACAGTGAGGATCAGTTGTCCCTGGCCTATTTTGAAGGGCAGTTCAGATTATCACTCAGTTTATGACTGCCCCATTCACCACTCAGATCTGGCCGATGTCTGTCAGGCTTCCGTTTTTCCCCTTTTGGTGTTGTTACCTTGAATCACCAGCAGGTGGTGTTATCCCTCACTCCAGATGGTCTTTATCTCAGCTACTCCTCCGCCCCTAAGAGGAGGGAGTTGTTGCCTCAAGGCACATGGAAGGAGACCCATGGCCAGCAGGATGTCTAGATGGTAGTAGACCTCAGCAGATCTTGCTCACAGGGGCTTCAAGGCCTGAAGTCGTGGATCACCTCAGGCATGGGCCTTGTGATGTGTGATGGCTGCCTTGGTGGTGGCAGCTGCAGCTCACCTCAGGCACTGATGGTGTGATGTGTAATGGCTGCCTCATAGTGATGGCAGCAGCAGCAGCAGTGGTGGTGGCTCGCCTCAGGTACAGGTGGTGCAATGTGTAATAGCTGCCTCAGAGGAGACAGCAGCTGCCTCAGAGGAGGCCGGCTACAGCTCGCCTCAGGCACTGGTGGTGCGATGTGGAATGGCTGCTGGCCAGGGTGGCCAGACCACGGTGTTGCCTCAGCGAAGTCTACAGCCAAGCTCTATGTGAAGAGCAGGCTGCTGACAATGGGATCTGCAGCATCCAGGGAGAGATCCAGAGTCTCTTTGCATTCTCCTTGGTGGAGAGTCTCACAGACCAAGCTGCCCTGTCACCAAGTATTTCCACAGAATTGGGCAGAGCCAGATTGCTTCTCCCAAGACATTGCCAAACTTAGAAAAAATATTAAAATAAATCCATGAGGATTTCTGTCTGGCAGCATGGTCAGTCAGACTGCGTGAGTCCCTGTGTGTGTGAGTGATTGTATGGACAACCCTACTTGTGCTTCTGTAAGTAGGAGTGTGAGAGCCTGACTGAGTGGGGACTCAAGAGCAAGTGACCAGGGACCTCCTAGCAAAGCCTTTGGTGTGGTAGCTGCTCTACTTAGTTCCCAGCACTTCCTGGAGCACAGAAACTGAGTGTTATGACCAGAGTGTGAGAAATAAAATGAAAACACAGAGAAGATTAGATCCTGAGTCCTTTAATCAGCTGATGATGCTGATGACTGAGAGCTAGTTAGAGCCATTAAAATTTCTTGGCCCCAGGAATGTAAGCAGGGGACTTATATATGTGGCATAGCTTTAAAAAACAGTTTCTGCAGCTATGGTAACTTATGGTTACATATTAAGAAGGAAAAGACAATAGGGTCAGGATACTGTTACCTTGCGGTTCAATTTTTACCTAGTTGGTCATCAGCCAGGAACATTTTTGAAAAGTTAGTTTCTTTTTAAAGCAGGATATATGTGGGGTATAGTAGGGGATTTCAAAGAAGAAGCTAGCAGTTACAGTTCAGGGCCAAGAACAGTTGTGGTTACACACCGGGGGAAGATGCACCTGGGCACAGCACCTGGGTGCTGCATTTGGGCTGCAAGAATGCAACTAAAATGGAAGGTTTTAACAAGATAGAATTACTTATATCTAACAAACTTTTACAAGTTATTAAGGTTATGTAGATGTATAGGTTTTACAGACATTTCATAAAAACCATTTTCTAAAACCAACAGAAAATTTTCAGGAAAGAACTGCTGGAATACTTACTGACCCCAGCACCACAGCACCAGGCTAAATGCTGACAGTGAGGGCCATGAAGGGAATGAGGCAAGAGAACCTGAAGCAAAGTCTCAAGGAAACAGCAGGGAGAAGTCTCCCCAAGCCTGGACTGGGCTCCAGAGCCTAACCATTGGGTCCAGAGATCTAGAGACTTTGGTAAATACTGGAGAGGAAACTATCAATTCCATTGGTGCCAGGAGCAGCAATTGGCAGAGAAACTGAGCAGACTTTCTAAAACTTGAGCAGAGGAGTGCTCCAGGGTATCCTCTGCAAAACAGCAGAACTGCATATTGGGACCAGGAACTATTTGTATTGCACTGGGGCTGATCTTTGTGATCTCAGAGAATATTGCCCCCAGAGCACAAGCCCTGGTGGTAGCAGCTGATGCAGAATCCCAGATAGTCCACTCTTCACCACAAGCCAAAAGCTGGGCAATAGATGCGGACAGTATATCTGCCCAAGATTAGGTTGATGAGCACCTAAGTGACTCCCCGAACCACTCCTAGAAACACTTGAAAGAAATCTGTAGGTCAGGGAAGAGACTGGATGCCTCATTCCCCTGTCATGAAATGGATGCCATGGGAACAGTGACAAAGCTGGGAGGAAAGGCAGGGGGTTAGATCTCAAGAGACACTGTGTCAAGTTTTTCAGTTCCCTTCCCCCCCACAAGCATGTGACAATTACCAATTGCAAGTAGTAGCTGGTAAAAAGTTTTTACAGTCTAACATCTTAAGTGCTAATAACCAATAGGGAAACTTCAGTAATAGTCTTGTAGTTGTAGCACCCATCACAAGAGAGAGCACCCCATCTCAAAGAGACATTCTAAAGCTGAGACTCTATTTTATTTTATCTTAATTTTTATTATAAAGATGTGGGGTACATTTCAGGGTTAGGTATATAAACATTAATCATACATGCTCCCTTGTTGATGAAGTATGCCCTTCCCACCCCTAGCAGTTTCCCTCAACTGCCAATCCCACTTCCCCTCCCCAAACAGTTTCCCACTACTGCCAATCACTTTCTTATAGCATTATAATTGTTCAAGTTTCATTTATGAGTGAGAACATATGGAACTCTGTTCTTTGCTTCTGTGATAAATCACTGAGTATGATCGACTCCAAATCCACACAAGTTGCTGCGAAGTCCATATATTTGTGCTTGTTTATGGCTGCATAATATTCCATTGTGTATTTGTACCACATTTTTTTAATCCAGTCCAGCTTCAGTGGGCAACATAGTTGGTTCTATGTTTTTGCTACTGTGAATAGAGCTGCAACAAATATATGTGTGCAGGTATCCTTTCTGTAGAATGATTTGAGTTCCTCTGGGTATATTCCCAATAGGGGAAATGCTGGATTATATGGAAGGTCAATTTCTTGTTCTTTCATAAATCACCACACTGTCTTCCAAAGAGGTTGTACTAGTTTGCATTCCCACCAGCAGTGTAGAAGCATTCCTTTTTCTCCACATGTTCACCAGCATCTGTTGTTTGTTTTATTAATGATGGCCATTCTTACAGGGGTTAGGTGGTATCTCAATGTGGTTTAGATTGGCATTTCTCTAATGATAAGTGAGATTGATCACTGTTTCATGTGTCTGTTGGCTGCCCATGTATTTTATTTTGAGAAGTGTCTATTTATGTCTTTTGGCAACTTTTTAAAGGGGTAGTTTGTTTGTTTATTTGTTTCTTTCCTTTCAGCACATTTGAATTCCTTGTAGACCCTAGATGTTAGGCCTTTGTCACATAAACAGTTGCAGATACATTTTCCCATTCTGTGGGCTGTCTCCTGCTCTTTTTATGATTTCTTTTGTAAAGCTGAGAACTCTTTAGCAACATTTTGTTGTTATTGTTTATGTTTTATTTGGGGGATATTGGTTTGTCTGATTATCTCGTTGGGCTGCTTTTTTTGTTGGTTAATTTTCTCTTTTCTTTCCTTCTCCAAATTTCTCTTTCTCTGTTCTTTCTGTTTCTTTTTCCTTTTGACCTTTTTCCTCTTTTTGCTCTTACTCATCCTTTCTTTCTTTTCTTTTTTTCCCCCTCTTATGCCCTGTCTTGGACTCAGTGGCTATGCAAGCCTACTCACATTAAGGTAATATTGTGTACAGATGAATATAGAATTCCAGTTGGGGCCCATTCACCAGATAGCAAATCTGCTAATAGGTTCAGAATCTTTTTAGCACCCCACTCTCTAGTAAGGGCCCAAACTTGTAAAAAGATAACACAACACCCCATTCCCAGTCCTACTTCATAATTGAACAAACCTGGAGCTGACTCAAAGAAGGACAAAAGTTAGAGCAAATATCCGAAGTGACTGCTTCTCCATTTTCAACTGAGCAACAAAATTAAAGGGAAACATATGTGAACTGCTACATATGGAGGAAAAACAATGAAAAACTGCTGGTAACCAAAAGAGTCCCAGTAAAGAATCAGTGCTAGAAAGAACAGCTACTGAAGCACAAATAGCGACTATCTCCCAGAAAAACACTATCCAGAAGGTACTTATGGATCAGATAATTGTTGGATAGAATGAATAAATATCAATAAATATAAGGGCTAAGTGAATAAGCTAGACAGACTCAAGAAAGTGTACTCAGAAATAACAGAAATAAAGAACTTCATTGAATAAATAAACTGACAAGCATAGAAAGCAGAATTGACCAAGCAGAACAAAGACTCTTGGAGCCAGAAGACAAAAATATGGAACTAGCCCAATAATTAAAAATATAGGGAAAAAATTTCTAAGAAAGAAGAAACTCTTCAAGTGATGTGTGATTTTATGAAGAAACCAAACCTACATCTGATTGGAATACCTGAAGTAGAGAATAGGGAGACACCTTGAAACATACATTCCATAACTAATTTCAAGAAAATGTCCCTCTTCTAGCCAGAGAGACTATATATACAAATATCTATCTATCTATCTATCTATCTATCTATCTATCTATCTATCTATCTATCTACCTACCTATCAAACACCATACAAGCACAAGTGATCCATAAAAACCCTGCAAAGCATCTTATGAGAAGACCAACCTCTAGACACATTATAATTCACCCACATAAAATAAGTATAAAATTTAAAAAAAAATTAAAGTAGTAAAGGAAAAAAATCAGACTACCAACCAGGAGAGACCAGTCAGAATTGCTGCAGACTTTTCTGCAGAATCATTAAAGACCAGAAGAAATTGGATCCTAATCTTTATTGTTCTCAAAGATAAACAATTTCATCCAAGAATTTTCTACTCAGCCAGTCTAAGCTTCATCACTGGGGAGAATTAAAATCATTCCCAGACATCCAATCCCAAAGAGAATATGCTTCTTTGGAACCAGCTCTATAGGAGACACTGTGTGGGAGAGGAAAGACCTTTACAATGAGAACTACAAAACACTACATAAAGAAATCCAAGAAGACACAAATAATTGGAAAAATATCCCATGCTCATGGATAGGAAGAACTAATGCTGTTAGCATATCCATCCTACCAAAGGCAATCTACAGATTCAATGCAATACTCATTAAGTTACCAATATCATTCTTCTCAGACCAGGAAATGACAATAAAGAAATGCATATGGAAACATAAATGACCATAAATAGCCAAAACAACTCTTAGCAAAAGAAACAAAACAGGAGGGATCACACTTCCAGACTTCAAACTTTACTATAAGGCAACAGTAATCCAAACAGCCTGGTATTGGTACAAGAATATGCACATAGACCAATGGGACAGATTAGAGATTCCAGAAGTAAAGTCTCAATTTCTCAACTAACTCATCTTTGACAAAGCCTCCAACAACGATCACCAGGGAGCGATGGTGCTAAGTAAACGGTGCTAGGAAAATTGGCTGATCTCATGCAGAAGATTGAAACAGAACTCCTTCCTATTATACCTAAAAACTTGTCTAAATGAATCAAAGACATAAACGTAAAATCTCAGACTATAAGGATCTTAGAAAACACAGGCAACACCCTTATAGAAATTGGAATTGGCAATCAATTTATGATCGGAACCCTAAGTACCTATACCATAAGAAATTAGATAGACAAGTGAGACCTCATCAAACTGACAAGCTTCTGCAAAGCAAAAGAAACCATCAAGAGATCAGGGAGACAGCCCATAGAATGGAAAAAATATTTGCCAACTGTATACCTGACAAAGTCCTTACATCTAGGATCTACAAGTAAGTCAAATGTGCCAAAAGGAAAAAAAAAAAACCAAAACAGCCCCATTCAAAAGTGGGAAATAGACATGAATTGACACTTTTCAAAAGAAGATTCATTGGCAGCCTACAGATATATGAAAAGTGCTCAGCCTCATTCATCATCAGAGAACTACAAATCAAAGCTATATTGAGATACCACATAACCCCAGTAAGAATGGTCATCATTAATAAAACAAGCAACAACAGATGCTGGCGAGGATGAGGAGAAAAAAGATTGCTTCTACACTGCTGGTGGGAATGCAAACTAGTGCAACCTCTTTAGAAGACAGTGTGGTGATAACTAGAAATTGACCTTTCATATGAACCAGGAATTCTCCTATTGGGAGAATATACCCAGAGGAATGCAAATCATTCTATAAAAAAGATACCTGCATATGTGTGTCTGTTTCAGCTCTATTCACAATAGTAAAAACATGGAACCAACCATGCTGTCCATTGAAACTTTACTGGACAAGAAAAATATGGTACATATACAGAATGGAACATTATGCAGCCATATAGAAGGACACACATATGGACTTTGCAGCAACTTGTATGGATTTAGTGTTGATCATGCTCAGTGATCTATCACAGAAACAAAGAACACAGTACAATATGTTCTCACTCTTAAGTGGACCTTGAACAACCATAGTACTATAAGAAAGAGATTGGCAGTAGTGGAAAACTGTCAGGGAAGGTGTGGTGGGATTGGCAATTGTTGGAAATTGCTAGGGGAGGGAGGGACACACCTCATCATCAAGGGTACCTGCATAATCAACATTTGTATACCTAGCCCTGAATTGTACCCCACATCTTTATGGAAAAAAAGGTGCTATGCACGTAAGAAAGAAACAAAAAACCACATACTTCACAAGATTACAAACAAACACAGAAGCAGCAGAACACAAAGCATACCTGCAAAAATAAAAACATACACATATATGAACATGAAAGATAAATGAAACAAAACAACCTTATAAAAGCATTATGATAGGAACAAGCTCTCACATTTCAATAATTCGTCTGAATATGAATGAATCACAGAAAGATATATCCATCCTAAAGACACAGAATGGCAAACCAGAGAAAAATACATGACCTAGAAATTTGCTATCTCCAGGAAACATATCTCACCACAAAGGATCCCCACTGATTCAAAGTTAGAGGATGAAAATATTTTTCTGATGAATGGATCACAAAAAGATATATCCATCCTACACATATCTGCACTTAACACAGGAACAACAGCTTTTATAAAGCTGTTATTAAGTAAGCTAAAAAAAAATTGACTCTCACACTATTATTGCTGGGACTTAAATACCACACTAAGAGTCCTGGGTAGATCTTTGAGACAAAAAATCAACAAAGAGGTTCATAACTTCACCTTGTTGTTGACCAAATGTACTTAGAAAATTCCTATAGAACACTACACCCAACAGTCACAAAATACCCATTCTTCTCATTACCACATGAAATATACCCCCAATCAATCACACCATCAGTCATAAAGTAAGCATAAACCAATTTCACTATATTGAAATACTGCCATGCACCTTCTCAGACCAAAGCAAACTAAAAATAAATATAAACAAGAACAAAGTTCCCACAAAACCAGAAAGATGTTGACACTAAAGAACATGATATTCAACAACTCCTAGGTCAACACAGAAATCAAAACAGAAATTAAAATTTTTCTGGAAACAAATGAAATGAAGAAACATTTCACCAAAGCCTCTGAGATGCCATGAGAGCAAAAGTAAGAAGGAAATTTATATTACTACAAACTCTTATCAAAAATAAAAAGTTGACAATCTAACAAATCATCTAAGGGAGATGGAAAGACAAGACCACCAAAAACTTAACTTTAGCTGAAGAGTACAGATCACCAAAGTAAAAGCTTAAATATGGAATAGAAGTCAAAAATATCATTAAAAAATCAGTGAGATAAAAAACTTGTTCCTTTAAAGGATAAACAAGACTGATGAACTCCTAGCCAGAATGACTACAAAATAGAGAAAAAAGCTCAAATAAACAGTATCAGAAATGCAAAAGATCAAATCTCAACTGACACTGAAGAAATACAAAAGATTGTTAAAGATTATTAAGCATACCTGTATAGAAACAAACTCAATAACCTAAAATAAATGGAGAAATTTAAAACATCACAAAACAACCCAAGTTGGAAATAAGTAGAAACTGAGATCCTAAATAGAACAACAAGCCAGGAAATTGACTCTATCATAAAAATATTACTTACAAAGAAAAACCCTAGAACAGTGGAACTTTACAAAATATACAAGAAGGAGCTATACCAATCCTATTGAAGGTATTCCAGGCAATTAAGAAAGACAACACTCCTCAAATCATTTTATGTAGACATCATACTGATTTTCAAGCCAGATAAAGATTCAACTAAGAATGAGAATTACATGCCAATATCCTGAATTTCTTCATCTGTGTATCCCAATAATACAGATGAAGAAATTCTCAACAAGAGTCTAACAAATTAGATCCAACAAAACAGCTTAAAATTTGTCCACCAAGACCAAGTAGTCTTCATCCCTGGAATACAGAGCTTGTTCGACATTATCAAGACCATAAATGTAATTAAATACATTAAAAGATATAAAAAAACAAGAACCACATGATTACATTATTAGATGCAGAAAAAGCTATTGATAAAATCCAGAATCCATTCTTGACACACAAAAAAATCCTTTAACAAATAGGCATATTTCAAAATAATAAGAGCTACCTACAATGAACCCACAGTCAACATAATGCTAAATGGACAGTAATTTGAAGCAGTTCCCAGAAAACCAGAATAAGACAAGGTTTCCCATTTTCACTCTTGCTAAACATAGTGTTGGAAGTCCTAGATAGAGCAATCAGACAAGAGAAGGAAACCCAAGGGCATTCAAATAGGAAAAGAATTTGATTTATCCCTCTTTGCTGACAATATGACCCTAGACCTCAAAAATCCAATAGAATCCATAAAAACATTTCTTGAAACTAATAAAGGACTTTGACAAAGCATCAGGGTACAAAATCAACATACTAAAGACAGTCACATTCTTATACACCAACAATAAACAGGCAAAGAACCAAATAAAAAGCAAAATTGCACTCACCATAGCCACAAAAAATAAACAAACACCTTGGAATCTTCCTAATCAGCGAAGTGAAAAACCTTTACAATGAAAACTACAAAACACTGCTCAAATAAGTCAAAGATGGCACAAACAACAAATGGAAAAAGTATTCCATGCTCATGGATTGAAAGAATCAACACAGTTAAGATGACAACCTACCGACAGCAATCTATTGATAAAACACTATGCCAATTAAATTACCAGAATCTTTTTTGCAAATGGTGCTGGGAAAACTGGCTGACCACATGCAGAAGATTAAAACAAGACCCCTATCTATCACCATACACAAAAATAAACTCTAAATGGATCAAATGCCTAAATGTAAAACCTCAAACTATAAGAACTCTAGAAAATGCAGGACACCCTTATGGAAATCAGAACTAGCAACCAATTCCTAATCAAAACCCCAAGTATCCTTGCCATAAGAGATAAAATTGACAAGTGGGACCACATCAAACTAACAAGTTTCTGCAAAGCCAAATATATCTATATCTATATCTATTTCTGTATCTATATCTATCTCTCTCTCTCTCTCTCTATATATATATATAGATATAGATATATATAGATATAGATATAGATATAGATATAGATATATATAGAGAGAGAGAGAGAGAGAGAGGTGGGAGACAGTCCACAGATTGAGGAAAATATTTACCAACTGTATGTCTGACAAAGGCCTAACATCTAGGATCTATAAGGAACACATTTGTCAAAAAGGAAAAAAAACCAGCCTTATTACAATGTGGGCAAAAGATATGAAAACACACTTATCAAAAGAAAACATTTGAGCAACCAACATATACATGAAAAACTGCTCAGCATCACTAGTCATTGAAAAAATGAAAATTAAAACTACAACGAGATGCCACCTAACTCCAGTCAGGATGGCCATCATTAATAACTCAGGAAACAGCAGATGCTGGAGAGGATGTGACAAAAAGGGAACACTTCTACACTGTTGGTGGCAGTGTAAACTAGTACAGACTCTGTGGAAAACAGTGTGGCTATTCCTAAAAGATCTAAAAATTGACGTCCCATATGATGCCACAACTCCCCTACTAGGAATATACCTGGAGGAACTCAAATCACTCTATGAAAATGATACTTGCACACACATATTTATTACAATATTGTTTACAATAGCAAAAACATGGCACTCACCATGCCACCTATTGAAAGAGGACTAGATTTTTAAAATGTGGTATAGATACAAACTGGAATATTACATAGTGATAAAGAACAAAAATATTATAAACTTCACAGCAAGGCTATGAAGTTATAGGCTATAATACTGAGTGATCTATCTCATAAAAGAAGATCTGAGTATCACATGTACTCACTCATAAGTTGACCTTGAAAAACTATTGTAACACAATGAGAACGGGATTGACAGCTGTGGGAAATTGTCACAGAAGGGGTAGGTACACCTCATCAACTAGGGTACCTGCATAATAAACATTTGTATACCTAACCCTGAATTGCAACCCCATATTTAAGTAATTTTTAAAATAAATTACCAGCATCATTTTTTCAGACCTGGAAACAAAAATAATGCAGAAATTCACACGCAAACATAAATGATTAGAAATAGTCAAAACAAAACTTAGAAAAAGAAACAAAACAGGAGATATCATACTTCCAAACTTTAAGCTTTATTATAAGACTACAATAATCAAAACAGCCTGTTACAGGTACAAGGTAAGGCATAGAGACTAAAGGAAAATGACAGAAATTCCAGAAACAAAATGCAAGGAAAATGCAAGGAAGATGCAAGGAAAAGGGGATGCTTCTACACTCTTCATGGAAATACAAACAAGTTCAAACTCTATGGAAAACAATGTGGCAATTACTAAAAGAACTGGAAATTGATCTCCTAGATGACTTAATTTCTCAACCAACTCATCTTTGACAAAACCTCCAAAAGCAATCACTGGTGAGAGAAGAAACTATTCAGTAAATGGTTCTGGCAAAACTGACTGACCACTTCAGAAACAAGACCCCTACCTATCACTGTACATAAAAATTAAAAAAGGACCAAAGTCCTAAATGTAAAACCTCAAACTTTAAGAATCGTAGGAAACACTGGAGACATGCTTGTGAAAATCAGAATGGACAAACAATTCCTGATTAAAATCCCAAGAACCCAAGCCATAGAGATAAGGTAGAAAAGTGGAACCTCTTCATTCCGAAAGCTTCTATAAAGCAAAAGAAACTATCAATAGAATGTGGAGACTGCCAACAAAATAAGAATAAATATTTGCCAACTGCATATCTGAGAAAGGCCTAACATCCAGGATCTACAGGTAACACAACCATGCCAAAGGGGGGGGGGCTGAATAAAACAACCCTATTAAGTGGACAAAAGACACGAATAGACACTTCTCAAAAGATGACATACAAATAGAGCAGACAATAGACATGAAAAAATGTTCAGTCTCACTTTCATCTGAAAAATGCAAATAAAAAACCACATTAAGATAACACCTATCTCCAATATGAATGACTTTCTTTAATAAAACAAAAGCAACAGATCTGGGGGAAGATGCAAGGAAAAGGGGATGCTTCTACACTCTTCATGGAAATGCAAACTAGTTCAAACTCTGTGGAAAACAATGTGGCAATTACTAAAACAACTGGAAATTGACCTCCCAGATGACCTAGCAATCACCTTTCTTTGAATATACCCAGAGGTACACAAATCACTATACAAAAAAAGATACCTGCACATGCATATTTATTGCAGCACTATTTACAGTCACAAAAACATGGAATCACCACACTGCCCATCAAAACAGGACTGCATTTAAAATATGTGGTACATATACACAATGGAATATTACACAGCTTTAAAGAAGAACAAAATTATGAACTTCACAGCAACTTGGATGGACTGAGAATCTATAATACTCAGTGATTTATCACAGAAACAAAAAACTCAGCACATGTTCTCATTCATAAGCAGACCCTGAATATTTGCCATACTGTAAGAAAGTGATTGGCAGTAGCCAGAAACTGCCAGGGAAGTGAGGGGAGGGAAACATACATTAATAAAGGTACCTTATCTCAAACCAGGCAAAGTGGATACTAAGGGGAGGCCCACAAAATAATAAAATACCTAACCTCAAACTAGGAAAAGAGGATTCCAAGGGCAGGCCCAAACATTACCTGTATGATGACCACTTATGTACCTAATCCTGGATTTGTAAATCATATATTTAAAATAAAGTTAAAAAAAGAGAATTTGTAGCAAGAAAAAAGAAATACATAAAAAAGTAGGAAGTTTATCATCATTACCAAAAATCAAACTACAGCTTTAGAGCTATTTTTATATGATTGTATTTTGTTTTCAATGGATCCATCTGTATTCATAGAGGGCAAATTGATGCCTTGATATAAGAATAGATGTGGAATTAAGATAATTAGTATGTTTAACACTTCACATACTTATCATGTGATTGTAGTTAGAACATTTAAAATTTACTGTTTAGCAATTTTGAAATATGTATTATGTTATTATTGACTACAGGCATTATGCTGTTAAATGGATCTTTTGAACTTACTTCTCCCACCTAATGGAAACTTTTTGCTTTTTGACCAACATCTTCTTATTTCTCAATGATTCCAGTCTCTATTAACTACTATATCTGCTTTTGTGAATTCAAATTATTTAGATTTCTTACAGATATGAGGTAATGTGCCAATTATCTTTCTATAGCTGACTTATTCCATGTTTTCCAGGTTTATGCATGTTGTTGCAAATTACAGAATTTTCATTTTATTCAATATCGAATAGTATTTCATTGTGTAAATATAAGATACTTTCTAATATTCTTCTCTACCACTTGGGGTACATTTTAACTAAGATATGTTCACCACTTTTAACTAAGATATCTTCATAACTTTTCATGTCCATAATGCGTAATCGAATTATCTTTTTTATAGCATGTTATTGGTCGTTGTTGCCACTTCAGTATTCATTTTCTCAATTCTTAACTCTCCCATTAGGTCTCAGGATAAAAGTATCGAGGCATCATAATGAATTCTGATCTCTTTTCTACTTCAATATCTATACATCAGCATATTCTATCAATTCCAATGAAAGCTGACTCTTAAATGTGTCTATTTCTAACCATGACCACCCAAGCCACAACTATATTCATACCACTGCTGTGTCTCCATAACTGCATCAATAATGTTAAAAAGATGAGACGAGGCCTGGTTGATGCAAAGTAGGATTCAATCTCTTCTCGTCTACACCATCTTCCTCCCTTTACAAACACTATGTATGCAGAGATATCCTTTCACGTTGCCTTTTATATGAATGTTAAATGTTTTCTCAGGTTTGCTGGGCTACCTCACTGCCACTCTGCCTGTTGCTCCCTTGCCATAAGTCTTGTTCTAACTTCCCCCCACTTCTCTTTCATATTAACTAAGCATCAGCAATATGGGACACAATTTTTCTCTCAAAATTTTTTGTACTTAGTCTCATAAAGTATATTTTCATTGATTAGCTTGACTCTTTTATCTCTGAATAGTCAAGGTTATACTTAACCTTCTGCATGCTGCTCAGCACCCTTCATTTCTGTAAATCTTCATTGACCCTCCAGACCACCTTGGATGTTATCTCTCATCAGCACACTGGAAATTTAGTAAAAAGAGTCACTCTTGTTTTATCCTTAGACTAAAAGATTTGAAAGAGTTAAAACAGTTCTTCTCTTAATCACTTACATCACCATCTTACATTTAGGGATATTATAAAGTTGAATGTATATATCACTGGGTATTTGATATGCTTCAAGTCATTCATTACACAAGTTTCACAAATCTTGTGAATCATGGAAGAATAAATAAACTCAAGATTACTTTAACCTATATTTCTCCTAGAGGAATATATAACTATATCACTATAATGACTTTTCCCATTTTAAACATAGTTCTGTAATTCTTACACATAATTTTTATTCATTCATTTTAAAAGAAAAGATCTAGAATCAACAAAAACTTTGAAAAATTTAATGAAACTTGTACTATTCTTTTCACTTATTGTTTTAAGTGGGAGAGATAATACACAGAGGAAACATTTTTATTCATTTTTAATTTGACAAAGAATAAGTACATGAAGAAGTGATGAAATACATTAGATACATTTCACCTGATTTTCAGTTGGAAATGAAATACTGGAAGATATTTTCTTTTTTAGCACATAGCCTACTTAGACCTTCAAAAGTTTATGTAAAATGGAAAGAAAAGACTAATTCTTCTTTATAATTAATTAACCACCAAGAGCCAACTCATTTAATAAGACTGACTTTGCTATATTGTGTGGTCACTACTATGGATGTACAATTTGTTAACTATTTTGAGAAATAAATTATATAGCTTATGATAAAACATAGTTGCTGTATATAGCTTGCCATCAGGAATTACACAACCCAATCAGGATTTCTCACGTTCTTCTCAAGTGATATTTTGGGTTTGATGATTGCTTGATAATAGGTAGTGTTCTGTTCATCACTCCTGAGCTCCACATGCAGAATAACAGTAGCACCCACTATCCAGGTTGTAACAACTAAAAATGTTTCTAGACATTGCCAAATATCCCCTATGGGCAAAAATACTCTCAAGTGTTGAAACACAACATTACAATTTAGAGAAATTTCATGAAAATATATTCACCTACCATGTTGCAGGAAATACCACCTAATATAACAGGAATGAATAAGTGAATAAGTAAGTAAACAAACAAATTAATAAATATATAATGTCTATACTCAATACTTTTGTCAGTCTAAGAGGGGGTGATTACATGCATATGTAATAAGAGTTGTATATACGTAAAGTATGCAAAGTACAGAGACAGTAAAGAGATAAGAAAGATTTACACAGGAGTGAATAAGAGATACATAATAGAAAGTATCTCATGTTGTAGAAGTATAAGCAAGTTTTTCATAAGAAGGATATCAGCAAGGCAAAATATAATGTTGGAGATAACAAGATTGAAATATAAAATTGTTGTACAACTGACATTATAATTTACAACAAAATTATGCAAACCACAAGTCCCCTGAGTTCAGAAAAAGTAGAAAGTGGTAGTAGAGATAGGCAGGCCACACATCTGTAAGAGCAGGAGAAACTAACCTAGACCTTTATTTTCAAAATGGAAATTAAAGGCTACAGCTGTTTTGTTCTGGATTATTTAATGAGAATGAGGGAATTGTTGATAATCCATGGTAAGATTACATTTAAGTATACTATTCTACTACCCACTGAGGCAAATGACAAAATGCAGAATCAGATAATCTTTTGTTTTACTGAGATTGGTCACCTGCAGCAATTCTCAGCATTTGAACTTTGGGTAATTTGCTTCACAATCACCTGGGAATGTCAGTTGAACAGTCCTATACTTGGTCTCTACCTGAAGTAAAGAAAATAGTCTGTCTAGACAAAAAGCTATGGGATCTGAATGCTAAATGAATTACCAAGTCTATTCTTACCTACTGTAAGAGAACTTACATACTGCTGAGAACTGCTAACTTAAAAAAAATGTAAATGGATAGTTAATTGAAAAAGTTGTAAACCCTCCTTCTTTCTGTTAATAAAATATTATTATGATAATATACATAATAGAACTAAGCAAAAACTCTACCCTACAGAACAAATTATTAGCCTGGTGAAGCCCTGCCAGAGGGGAAAAACCAAAGTAAATATATACAGTTGTATATTAGATAGGTTACTATATGCATAAAAAGAGTATAAAAATAAAATAAAGAATATAGTATAAAAATAATAGGAAGAACATATGTCATCAGAGGGTTTCTTAAGCATAAAAGCAAAGCAGATTTTAAAGAAAAAAGAATAAAATGACATCATCTAAGTAAAGGAAACCTTCAAGTAAAGAAGAATAAATTAATTTAAAAATCTTAAAATCAAGATTATATAAATTATTAAATATTTTTTCTTCAATTATTTTTAGTAAAAGAGAGGAGAGTCAAAGCAGATTAGAGATTTTAGAGATGGACCATGTATATAATGAAAGAAGAAAGAAAATTTTGGCAATTTGTATTTCTGTGATTTTGTTCTTGAATGTTAAAATATGATGAATAGTTTCAGAAAATTTACATCATGATTTTTCTTTTTAAAATTTATTTATTTATTTTTTTACTTTAGGCTTATGGGATACATGGGAGGATTTACTACGTAAGTAAATTGCATTCAGTAGAGGGTTGGGCTTCTAGTGAGTCTTCTGACTCCCAATAGTGGGCCTGGTACTTAGTATGTGGTTGTGCACCCTTTATCACCTTCTTCTTCCCTCCTCCCTTTAGCAATGTTCAGAGTCTGTTATCCCTACTTTTGTGCTGTGTGCAATCATCAGGGCTTGCTTATGAGTAAGAACATATGATATTTTTTAAAAATTTCTGCAGTAGTTCACTTAGAATGATGGTCTCCAACTGTATCTATGATGCTGCAAATAATAAGATATTGTTTTTCTTTATGGTCATATAGAGTTCCATGTGTGCATGTACCAAATTTTCTTTGTTCACTTTTGAGGTTGGAGTGCAGGCTGCAATCTGTACTTTTTGCAGTTTTGAGGTTTAATTGAGGGGGAAACTGTGGTTCAGAATGTATGTGCTGATTCTAGCATCCACGAACAGGTGTATGAGCACACTGGAACCTATTTCCCTGTGTCTTACAATCTGTCCATTCAGTGTATGAAGTCTTGGTCCCTAGATTAAAAAGGGGGGAATAAAAGAGGAAAATAATGGAGGAAGAGGTCATCAACAGGAAGTTAGAAAGAGAGAAGAGCGAGAGAGGAAACAGACATACATACCAACTATCAGGTGAGAAAGAGACACAAGGCTGGAAGAAGTGAAAAAAGACATGTAAGAAAGATTCCCTAAAGAATACTGATAGCTACACAGAGACAAACCAATAAAATCGAGAAACAGTGTACGTCAGAAGGCAAACAACAAACGTGATCAAAACAAACAGTCAAAATGATAAAATCATAAGTCAAAATAAGTGATCAGACTAAAGTCACTTCAGCTCTGACCTCTGGCCTCTCCCCTTTGTTTTTCATTGCAAGCAGCTAGATTTACTCGCAGTTTGGGTTTTGTTTTTGGTTAGCTACCTGGGTGTTGCTTTTGTCTGATTCAGTGTAGGGGTGGGGCTTTGTCTCCTGTTTCGTGACGTTACCTTAGGAACTGAGGTAGGGTTTGTTGTTAGGTGGGCAGGGCAATGGAAGTCTGCCTGGAGAATGGCCTAGGCAGTTTTTGCAGATCCATTTCTCTCTGCTTGTTTGGGTCCTCCAGCTTGGGGTCACATGCTGAGTGCCTCAGCCAGGGTGGGCCCAGAGCTCCAGAGCTCCAAAGCTACAAAGGGCAGGCAGTGAGCAGTGAGAGTGGCCCTGGGCCCCCCACAGGGGACTTCAGCCAGGATTGGAACCAGTGTCTCTGAGGGGCTGGTGCCCGGAGCCTCCCTGAGTGACCAGTGGCTTGGTGCTGGGTGCCGGGCAAGAGACGATGTAGCCAGGGAGGGAGCTGGGACCCGAGACTCCCACACATGCAGTGGAACAGCAGCAGCAGGGGGCCGCAATATCCGGCCCTGTGTGCCACCGGAAGGTCCCCAGGCCTCAGACCAGTGTGGCTGGTGGTGAGCTGGAGGATGGGGGAAGAAAAGTAAAAGTCTTTTTAGGAACGCATGTTCGGAGAATCTCACATGTCAACCTATGCCATTGCCATATTGTTCCCGTCTCCAGTGTTTGTTTGTTTGTATGTTTGTTTTCATGACAGAGATCTTCTATATTCCTGAGTTGATTTCTGAGATTGTCATTTGTTTTTCAAGGTTTCAGTCTCTTCCTGTTTCAATCTTGTGAGGTTATGCTATGCCAGGAAGTCTTCCATTTTCTCCAGTTTTCTTTGTTTGTTTACACTTTGTTCCTTTACATACAAATGAGTTCCATTCCATTCTGAGAGTGCTTGTGTAAGTCCAATTTATCATAAGTGCAATAAAGTTAGCCTAGGTACCCAACTAACCCATTCAGCTTCACAGTACTCTATTATAATAGGTTTATGATATGTTGCACACAAATAATACATTAAAAAACATAAAATAGCCAAACTCGGTGGCTCAGCCTGTAATCCCAGCACTTTGGGAGGCCAAGGCGAGTGAATTGCCTGAGCCCACAGGTTCAAGACAAGCCCAGACAACTTGGCAAGACCTCATCTCTACAATAAAAATAAAATAAAATAAAAATAAAACACAAAACATAAAGGAAATATTTTAAATCTTACAGTACAATACCTTGAAAAGTACAGTCATATAATACAGTACAACAGCTGACATACAAGAACTGTATGTATACCAGACACATGGACTAACTTACATGATTGATTATGCAAATGCACATTCACATCTTCAAGTACACAACTTGAAAGTTTGTATGTAGGGGACTTAATATATTTGCATAATGATGTTTCTAGTAATACCTGATACTTTAAAAAATTTCTTTAGCACCAGTTGTAGTATTGTCTTTTTCATTTTAAAATGTGTTGATTTGAACTTTTTCTGACTCTCTTAATTTATCTCCCCCTCCCTCCTATTTCTCACCCCTCTCTCTCTGCCTCACTCTCTCTCTCTTTGGTGAATGTAGCCAGGGGTCTGCCAATCTTATTTAATCTTTTAAAGATCAAGTTTTTGACTCTTTCTATTTTTTTTGGTCTTTATTGGAGATATATAGAATTAAGGAGATTCTTTAATTCTTCTTAATTGTTTTGTAGTATTCCTGGGGGTCTGTATGCCACATTTTTTTATCCAGTTCACTAATTATTGGTACCTATGTTGGTTCCATGTTTTTTGCTATGAGGTATTGTGAAAAGTGCTGCAACAAACATACATGTGTGAGTGTCTTTTTAGTAGACTGCTTAATGTTTTTTTGTTTGTATAACAACAGGGGGATTCCTGGATTAAATAGTTAATACATTTTTAGTCCTTAGGATAATCTCCAAACTGCTATTCACAAGGGTTGAATTAGCTTATTTTTCCCCTAACAGTGCATGAGTGTTCTCTGTTCTCTACACCTTCACCAACATCTTTTGTTTGTTTATTTTGTTTAGTTTTACTAATATAAGGTGGTACTTCTTCTGAAAAGTGTCTATTCTTGTCTTTTTCCCATGTTTTAAGTGATCTGTGCTTCTTTTTTCCTGTCAATTAATTTACATTCCTTATCAATCTGGATATTAGTCATTTGTCAGATGCATAGCCTGCAAATATTTTATCATATATTGTAGGCTGTTAACCCAATCATAGTTTATTTTGCTGGGCAAAACTCTTCATTTAATTTTTAAAAAAATTTTTAAGTTATGGGGTACAATTCAGGGTTAGGTATACAAATATTCATTGTGCAGGTCCCCTTGTTGATGAGGTGTGTCCTCCCTTCCCCAGGCAGATTTCCAGTACTGCCAATCCCCCTATCTGCTCACCTCCCAGCAGTTTTCCCCTACCTAAAATCTTTTTATTATAGTATTATTATAATTGTTCAAGGTATGCTTATGAATGAGAACATGGGACACTCATTTCTTTGTTATGTGAAAGATCACTCAGTATTATAGACTCTAATTTTATCCAGGTTGCTCCAAAGTTCATGATTTTGTTCTTCTTTAAGACTACGTAATATTCCATTGTGTATATGTACCACATTTTTTATCCAGTCCTCTTTTGATAGGGAGCATGGTTGGTTCCATGTTCTTGCTACTGCGAACAATGCTGTGATAAACACACATGTGCAGGTACTTTTTAAAAGAGTGATTTGAGTTCTTCTGGGTACCCAGTAAGGGGATTGCAGGGTCACATGAAAGGTCAATTTTCAGAGCTTTTAGGAAAGACCACACTGATTTCCACAGAGGCTGTACTAGTTTACACCTGCACCAAGAGTGTAGAAGTGTTCCCTTTTCACCACATACTCTTAAGCATCTGTTACTTTTTGAGTTATTGATGATGGTCATTCTGACTGAAGTTAGGTGTTATCTCAGTGTAGTTTTAACTTGCACTCCTTGATGACTAGTGAGGCTGAACATTTTTTAATGTATTTGTTGCCTGCTCATATGTCTTCTTTTGTGAAGTGCCTATTCATCTTTTGACCACTTTGTAATGGGGCTGTTCATTTTTTTTTTTTCTTTTCAGCAAGTTTGATTTCCTTGTAGATCCTAGATATTAGGTCTTGGTCAGACACAAAGTTGGTAAATATCTTTTTCCAGTCTGTGGGTTGTCTCCCTATTCTCTTGATGGTTTCTTTGGCTTTGCAGAAGTGTGTCAGTTTGATGAGATCCCACTTGTCTGTCTTATCTCTTACAATTTGATCACTATGGGTTTTGATCAGGAATTGGTTGCCAGTTCCAGTTTCCATAAGAGTATCTCCTGCATTTTCTAAGGTTCTTATGATTTGAGATATTACATTTAGTTCTCTGATCCATTTAGAGTTAATTTTTGTATATGGGGATAGGTAGGGATCCTGTTTCAAATTATGCATGTGGTCAGTCAGTTTTCCCAACATGATTTACTGAATAGGTTCTTGCTTCCCCAGAGGTTGGTAATGGAGGCTTTGTTGAAGATGAATTGATTGAGAAATTGAGGTTTTGCTTTCGGAATCTCAGTTCTATTTCTTTGGTCTATAAGTCTGGTTTTGTAGCAATACCAGGTTATTTTTATTATTGTAACATTATAATAAAGTTTAAAGTCTTTAACTTTAAACCTCCTGCTTTGCTTTTGTTGTTGTTGTTTGATTGCTTTTTTGTTGTTGTTGTTTTGTTTTGTTTTTGCTTAGGATTTTTTTTGCTATTCTTGGCTGTTTATGTTTCCATATGAATTCTTGTATTGTTGTTTCTAGGTCTGAGAAGAATATTGCTAGTACTTTGTTAGATCTTGCATTGAATCTGTAGATTGCCTTGGGTAGAATTGAAATCTCAACAATGTTGATTCTTCCAATCTATGAGAATGGAATATTTTCCCACTTGTTTGTGTCATCTTGATTTTTTTGAGCAGTGTTTTGTAGTTTTCATTGCAAAGTTCTTTCACACCTCTAGTTAGGAAGATGCCAAGGTATTTCTTTTTCCTTTTTTTTTTGGTGGCTATTGTGAATGGACTTGAGCTTTTTATTTGGGTTTCTGTTTGTTTATTTTTGTTGTTTAGAAATTCTATTGTCTTTTGCACATTTGTATTATACCCTGAGACTTTGCCAAATTCCTTTATCAGTGCAAGGAGGTTTTAGACAGATTCTCTTGGGTTTTCAACGTATAGAATCATGTCATCTGCAAAGAGAAATAATCTAACTTTCTCTTTTTCTATTTGGATACCCCTGATCAACTTCTCTTCTCTGATTGCTCTAGTTAGAAATTCCAAAACTGTGCTGAACAGGAATGATGAGAGTGGGCATCCTTGTCTTGTTCCAGTTTTCAAGGGAAAGGATTCCAATTTCTGTCTGTTTACTGTTGACTGTGGAGATATGTTTCTTCTATTTCTTGTAGAGGACTCTAACTATTTTGAGGTGTGTTCCATCTATGTCTAGATGTTCAAGGGTTTTATCAAGAAGAGGTGCTGGATTTTATTAAAAGCTTTTTCTGCATCTAATGATATATCATGTGGAGTTTTATTATGTCTGTTGATGTATCTAATTACATTTATGGTTTTACAAATGTAGAACCAGCATTGCATCCCATGAATGAAACCTTCTTGGTCATGGTGGATGATTTTTAAGATGTGTTGTTGAATCCGGTTTTCTAGGATTTTGTTGAGAATTTTAGCATCTATGTTCATCAAGGATATAAGACCCTTTTGTTTGTTGGGTCTTTACCTGACTTGGATATCAATGTGATGTTAGCTTCATAAAATTATCTGGGGAGAGTTCCATCTATCTCAATTGCCTGAAATACTTTCAATACAATTGGTATCACTTTCTCCTTTTCAATCGCCTGAAATTCTTTCAATAGAATTGGTATCAGTTTCTCCTTGCATATTTTGTAGAATTCTACTGGAAAGTCATCTGTTCCAAGGCTTTTTTTTTTTTTTGGAGGTAGTTTTCTTATGACATAGTCAATTTCCTGGATTGTTATTTGTCTATTTAGGGTCTCAATTTCCTCTTGTTTTAACCTAAGGAGGTTGTGTGAGGTCAAAAAGTCCTCAGTTTCCCTTAGGTTTTCGTTTCCATACAAGTATACATAGTAGTCTCTAATAATCTCTTGTATTTCTTCAGGGTCATATGTGACTTCATCTTTTGTGTTTCTGATTGTGTTTATTTTACATTTCTCTTCCTTTTTCTTGGTCAGACTCACTAAACAAATATCAATCTTGTTTATCCTTTCAAAGAACCAGTTTTTTTGTCATTAATGTTTTTTATTATCATTTTTTTATTCTACGTCCTGGATTTGGGCTTTTATTGTGGTGATCTGGATTCTTCTGCAGAAGTTAGGGTTTTGATGGTCTTTCTTTCCCAGCTGCCTTAAGTGACTTGTTAGGCGGTTACTTGTGATCTTTTCATTTTCTTCATGTGCGTTTTAGAGATATGAATTCCCCTCTTACTACTGTTTTCATGACATCCCAGAGATTTTGGTAAGATATTTCTTTATTTCTTTTAATCTATGTTTTGATTTTCATGTTGAACCAGGAGTTGTTTAGTGTCATGCTGTTTAGTGTCTATTTCTTTGTGGGTTTTGTGGGAACTTTGTTGCTGTTGATATTAATCTTTATTATACTGTGGTCTGAGAATTTTGCATGGCAAAATTTAAATCTTATGAAATTTGTTTATGCTTGATTTATGGCCAAGTATGTGGTTTATCTTAGAGTACTTTCCATGTGGTGATGAGTAGAATGTATATTCTACTGACCATGGGTGGAATGTTTTGTAGGTATCTGTTAAGTCCATTTGGTCAAGAGTCACGTTGAGGTTCTGAATCTCTTGTTGAATTTTTATCCCTTTTCTGTCTGGGTTGTGAGTGGGTAGCAATGATAGTGTTAAAGTCAACATCTTTTTAAAGTTTGCCTAGAAGCTGCTTTATGAAAGTTGATGCTCCAAGTTGGGTGCATATATGTTTAGGATGGATATTTCCTGTTGATAGGTTGACTCTTTTATCATTATATAGTATTCTTTGTATCTTTTTAATTTTTGAAATTAGATCACAATTCCTGCTCTCTTGTGTTCCTTTCACCTGAAATTTTGTTTTCTATCCTCTTACTTTGAGTCTGTGAGTGTCCTTTCTGGTGAGAGAATTTTCTTGGAGAAAATATATTTATCCATTTTGCCATCCTATCTTTTTAGTGGTACATTGAGCCATTCACATTCAGGTTAGTTATTGAAATGTGAGAGTGTATCCCTGCCATAAGGTTCTTATAGAGTTGTTGTTCCTGTTCATTTCCTTCTTTTGATTTTTGAGTTGATTCATATGTGTTTTCAATCTTTTTCCTGCACTCTCATGGAGAATGTTGTTGCTCTTTTTCTTCTTTCTTCTGTCCTCAAAACTTTCTTACATGTTCCTTGTAGAGTTGGTCTGGAGGCAGTGTAAATTCTTAGGGATTGAATCTCAGAAAGATTTTAATTCTCCCTCACTGATGAAATGTAGCTTAGCTGGGTAGGTTATTCTTGGTTGCAATTGTTTATCTTTGAGAACGTTGAAGATTGGACTCAAACTTTCCTAGTCTCCAGTATTTCTGTAGATAAATCTGCTGCTATTCTAATTGATCTTCTGTGATATGTTGTCTGACCTTTTTCTCTTGCTGCCTTTTGGATTTCTTTTCTTTTATACCTACTTTGTTTAATTATTATGTGTCTAGGAGTTGATGTTCGCATTTGTTGTCTTGCAGGGGTTCTCTGAATCTCTTGCATTTGAATTTTTGCATCACTGATGAGATGAGGGAAGTTTTCTTGAATAATTTCATGGAACGTTTGTTCCAGGGTTGTCTCTGTCTCTTTCTGCCTCAGGAAGTCCAATAACCCTTAGGTTCAGTCTCTCGAATAATCGTTAATCTCTTGAAGTTTTTCTTTCTTTTTCAGATTCTTTTGTATGTTTTTGATAGCTTGAGTTAGTTCTATATTTTTGTCCTCAAGTTCTGAGATTCTTTTGTCTGCTTGATTAATTCTGCTTTCCACACTTATTAATTTATTATTTATTTCAATCACACTATTCTTTACTGCTTAACAATAACAATATCTCAGTTATCAACTCCTGTTTTCCTCTTGTCTCTCAATTCTTTTTAGTCTCTCTATTAATGTCTTGATGTCTGGGTTTGTAGTATGTGTCAAGTCATTCTGAGGGCTCTTTATTGCTTACATTCCAAAGTCTGTTTTCTCAGTATCTGACCTCTGTGTCTGTGTGAGACCCATATTCTTCTTTTGGTTTTTTGTCATTTGTGTAGATTTTCCTCCTCACTTTTTTTTTCTTTTTTTCTCTCTTCTTTAATTCTGTTGTTTAGGATAGTGGGGTTGCTTTTACTTCTGTTTGTTCAATCTTCTATTCTTCCTTATGTGGATCCTCTGACATTGTTCATTTCTGAAGCTTTACTGTGAGTTGGGGCTGAACTTTTTTTCAGTTTTGAGATTTAATTGAGGGGGGAGTTGTGATTCAAAATCTATCTCCAGATTCCAACATCCATCGACAAGTGTATGGGTACCCTGGAACCACTTCCCACCACCTTGCAATCTGACCATTCAGTGGGGGTATACATTTGCTCCCTGGAAACAAAATGAGGTAAGAAAAAGGAAAAGAATAAAACAAGGAAAGAGGTGGGGGAAAGAGGAAGGTGTAGAGAGAGAAGATTAAGAGGGAAAACAGACAAAAGTACCAGCTAAGATATGAAAAGAGACACAAAGATAGAAAAGATTTAAAAAACTAAAACATACAATCATACAAACACACAAGCCAACTTCCTCCCTATTGATGTACTAGTCCTCTACACAAAAAGGAAGTCCCTAGAAAAAAAAAATCAGTGAAATAACAGAAACAAAGTATTAAGATGTTATCAAAAAGAAAGAAGAGAGAGAAAAGAACAAAAAAATGAAAACAAAAATGATCAAAACAAAGAATAAAAATAAGAACCAGAACAAAGTTCACTCTGAGATTGCTCCTGTTATTCCAATGTCCTTTCAGCTCTGATCTCTAGTTTTCATCACAGGCTGGTAGGGTTGCTCACAGCTAGGATCAGATGGTTCAGGCCTGCTGTGGAAGGGAGGTGGATCAGATCTGAACTTATCTAACTTGCTATCTGTCAAGTCTGCCACTGAGATCTGATCTGTCTATGTCTAATCTAGCATGGGAGAGGGACTTCATCTCTCCCAGTTTGATGTGATTACCTTAGGTCCCAAGTTGGAGACTGGGTGGAGTTGGGCAGAGCTGGGTGGGACAATGCAAGTCTCTGGCTGGTCCTGGGACAGAGAAAATTGCTGCAGTGGGCACCTCTTCACCAGGCATGGACCTCATCCCTGGCTCTCCTCAGTACTCTCTCTTCATTGATTGGACCCAGGGCTCCAGTTGATCTCTTATCACACCAAGGCTGGGCCTCAGCCAGGGGAAACAGAGTACAAGAAAACTGGGCACTGCAGGTCAGCATTTTGCATTGCAACTCAGGCAGTGCAGGGCAGTGTGACACAGCCAGGGCAGGAGCCCAGAACTCTGTGGGGCCCAGAGACAAAGGGCACCCCAGGCATGGCAGCAATGGCAGCAGCAGTGACTACAGCAGCAAAGTGGTGCATGGGACTGGGGGCTTCCATCTGAGGAGCAGGACGGCAGCGGCAGTTACCCAGGGGAAAATGAGAATCTTTATGGACTCACTTTTGCAAAGACTCTCACAGTTTGATCTGTCCCATCACCCTCTTGCCAGAAATCCCAATTCTTTAGTTTAATTTGATCACACCTGTCAGTATTTTTATTTTTCTGCATTTGTTTTGTTGACTTGATTATAAATTATTTGCATAGGGTGATGATGCTCAGAAGAATGTTTCCTGGACTTTAGGATTATTATAATTTGAGGTCTTTAGTTAATTTTTGTATATGGTGGGAGAAAGGGGTTCTTATTATTCTGCTTATGGTTGGCTAGTTTTCTCAGTATGATTTATTGAATAGGAAAATATTTCCTTTCCTCAATATTTATTTTTTTATTTGTCAAATATATGTTGGTTGTAGGTAAATAGCTTTACTTCTGGGCTCTCTATCCTGTTCCATTAGTCTATGGGGTTAATTTTTGTACCATTACAATGCTGTTTTGTTTACTATAGCCCTATAATATAATTTTTTGTGATTTAATGTGATAACTTTAGCTATGCTCTTTTTCTTTAGAATTGCTTTAACCATTCAGTCTCTCTCTCTCTCTCTCTCTCTCTCTCTCTCTCTCTTTTAACAATCATATGAATGTAAGTAGTACTCTTTCTATACACTGGTATCTAGATAGGGATCAAGTTGAATATACAGATTGCTTTGGACAGTATAAATATTTTAATAATATTGATTCATCTGATCCATGAGCCTGGAATGTTTTTTCTTTTGTTTCTGCTGTCTTTGATTTACTTCAGCAATGTTTTATATTACTAAGTATAAAGATCTTTTATGTCTTTGGTTAGATGCTTCCCAGGTATTTTATATTATTTTAGATTTGTTGCTATTGTTAACAGGATTGTGCTCTTGATTTGGTTATGAGCTTTAAATGGTTTCAATAAACAGAGATATTGCTGAATTTTGAATGACACTTTTGTAACCCAAGACTTTACTGAAGTTTGAGTCTTTTAGTGGAATATTTGTAGTTTTCTAAAATATAATTATATTTTCTGTCAAGAACGGTAATTTAACTTTATCTTTTCCTATTTGAATATTATTTCCTCCTGCCTGACTGCTCTGGTCAGGACTTCATTATTGCATAGGAGTGGTGAAGTTGTATACCCCTGTTTTGTTCCCGTTAGGTAGAATATCACTAACTTCTATCCATTCAATAGGAGTTGACTGTGGATTTATCATAATTGGTTCTTATTATTTTGATGTATGTTCCTTTCATGCTTAGATGGTTGAGAATTTTGACATAAACATATGTCAAATTTTATAAAATGTTATTTTCTGTCTCTATTGAGATAGTCATGGAGTTCTTCTTTTTTATTTCAACTTATATTGTGAATTACGTTTATCGATTTACATATGTTGAACCAAATTTGCATCACAAAAATAAAGACTACCTGATCAGAGTGGGTGATTTTTTTTATGTGCTGCTAAGTGCAGTTATCTAGTATTGTTGAAGATTTTTGTTTCTGTGTTCATCAAGACTGACAGTCTGCATTTTGATTTCTTTCCTGTGTCTTCCTTGATTTTGGAATTAGAATAATTTTGACTTCATAGATCGAATTAGGAAAAATTCCTTCCTCAGTTGTTTGAAATAGTTTAAGTTGAATTGGTACTAGATCTTATACATCTGGTAGAATTTGGCTGTGAATTTATCTGGTCCAGAATTTTCTTTGCTTTTTTGTAGATAGGGTCTTTTATTACTGATTCAATTTTATGGCTTGCTATTGGCCTGTGCAGGGTTTTGATTTCTTCCTGTTTCAGTCTTGAAAGATTGTGTGTTTTCAGAAATTTATCCATTCCCTCTATATTTCCTACTTTACGTGCATATAGATACAGTAATCTCTAAAGATCTCTTACATTCCTTTGGGGTTGTTTGTGATGTCACATTTTTTATTTCTGATTGTATTTATTTAGATATTTTCTCTCTCTCTCTCTTTTGTTAATGTGACCAGTGATCTGTCAATCATGTTTATCCTTTCAATCACAAGCTCTTTGATTTGTTAATTATTTGGGGGTGGTAGGGTTACTTTTTTTGTTGATTTTGGTTACTCTTTTCTTACTCAAGTTGTGGCTCAATTTGTTCTTCTTATTTTTTTAGTTTACTTTAATGAGACATTAAGTTGTTTATTTCTATTTTCTTGATGTGGTATATAGTGTTATATACTTTTTTCTTAGCACCATTGTGTAACACTTGAGAGGTTTTGGTATGCTGTGTCCTTATTTGAATTTGTATCAGGGAATTTTTATATTTCTGTTTTGGTTTCATTGTTTGCCCAAAAATTGCTGAGGCAAGTTGTTCATTTTCATATATTTTTGTGATTTTGAGTGTCCTTCTTTGTGTTGATTTTTATTTTTATTAACAGTTATCAGAGGTGGTACTTACATGATTTAAATTTTTTTGAATTTTTTAAGCTAGAATGTGGTAGAGTAGTAATTAGAGTGTATTTCACATGTAGATGAGAAAAAAATGTATATTCTGTGCCTGTTAGACTTGTGTATATGTCTATTAGGTCCATTTTGTCAACTTCCTAATTTAAGTCCTGGATTTATTTGTTAGTTTTCCAACTTGATGATCTGTTGAAAGCTGTTAGTAGGGAATTGAGGTCCTCTACTATTATTTTATAAATCTGTTTCCTCCAGAGCTGGGTGCATATGTATTTAGAATAGTTATTACTTATTGCTTGCTTGTGCCTTTTATCATTATATAGTTCCCTTCTCTGATTTTTTAAAAGGTGTTACAAGAATAGTAACACCTGCTTTTATTGTTTTCCATTTGCATGGTAGATCTTTTTCAATCCTTTTCCCTGCACCTCTGGGGTTATCATTAGAAATATTACGTAGCTCCTGAATACAGAAGAAGACTGACTTTTGTTTGTCCTTATGTCACTAAGCAGGGTATTTGTTTTTCTGCTTTCCCTAGTATGTTTATAAGACTTGTGACTTAGTCTTGAAATGCCTGAATTCTACAGTTCCAGAAGCTTGTTGTTGTTCTTTCTTAGAATGGACATGTCACCTCTCAATTTTTGGCTCATCTTTATGCACTCTTCAGTTGTATATTCACTTTCTCTTGGATCTTATAGAGTATCTTAGACATCGAAATTCTTTATTCTATATCTATCTTTACAGATGACTTATTCTAGTTAGAATTCATTGCTCAAGAGCTAGTGTGACTCTCTGGAGGAAACAAAACACTCTGACTTTTCGTGCTTTTCAAAGTTTTTGTGTCTTGCACTGATCTTTTTTTTTTTTTTTTCCCATCTGAGGAAGTGAACACTTTTCTCACTCAAGTTTGTCATTTATTGTTGGAATATGATTTTTTAAAATTGTTTTCTTCCTTTTCCATTATGGTATGTGGTATGTTTTGTATGAATAACTGGCTTCATTTCTGGCACTTTTTAAGGGCCAATGCTCAGCATGGGTTTCTTAGTTGTGGCTAGGGTAAAAAAGAATATTTTTTAAATGAACTGAAAGGTTTGTGTTTTAGAGTAAGGGCAGTGATTCTCAAAGAGGATTCTTCTTCTCCCTAAGGACTTCAGCAATATCTGGAGAAATTCCCAGTTGTGATAAACTGGGGATGTGGAACTTGCACCCGAAGAAATAAAACCAGTAATACTACTCAGCATTCTATAGTGCATACACTGAAAAGCCTTCACAATAGAAAATAATCTAAACCAAAATATCATTAATCAGACAAGGTTAAGAAATCCTGAGATAGAAAATATAGTATATTTTATTATTATTGTGCCAAGAGTTTTCTAATTAAGGACCAGTTGCAGAGTGGCAAAGCTACATAAATTCAGCTGTCCCTGGGGTGCCATTTCTTTCTTTGTAAAATGGGGATAATTACACTGATTTTAAGGAATGAAAATTGCTCAGAGGCAAGTTGTTAGTTTTTATGTAACTGTATGTTTTAGTGTTCCTCTTTGTGTTTTTATTTTTATTATGCAGTGCTGAGAGATGATGGTTATTTGATTTCAGGTTTTTTTTATTAAGGCTTGATTTGAAACTTAGAATGTGGTAGAGTAGTAACTAGAGTGTATTTCATGTGTAGATGACAAAAATGTATATTCTGTGACTGTTAGGTGAATTATTCTGTAGATGTCTATTAGGTCCACTTGGTCAACTTTCTAATTTACGTTAAATTTAATCATTCAAAATGCTATGCATAATGTTACATTCCTAATGTAAATTAGTGTGTTTGAAATGGTAGCTATGTATTACCATATGTCATAGCAGTTTACAGTATAACACTTTTACCCATCTAAACTGAACTTTGTCTCAGGGCATAAAAATAAGACTCTTTAAGTGTCATTTAAGTTCGTAACAAGATCAGGTATGTTGATACCACTACCAAGTTGTTCTGTCATAGAATGAGTGAAAGAAGAGAGAGGACATCTGTTGGCATCTTATTTTTTAGAAGATTGACATTATAAATAAAACCATTAATAAAATAAAAATAACTTATGGTATAAAATTATATTACTGTTATTTTTTAATTATCAAATATTTGTTAGTAAAGGAAACATGGCCCACAGTGATACATGTCTGCTTCTCTTTACATTAAAGATGTTACCATGTTGGCTATGAAAACAATTTCTTGTGTCCACATAATTGTTTTGTAAATTTTAGCCAACATCTTTAATGTAAAGAGAAGCAGACATGTATCACTGTGGGCCATGTTTTCTTTATCTTTTTGTTTTTTTTTAACTTGTGTGTCTCCCTTGAGTTTTGAGAATAAAAGACCAGAAGCGAACAAGTTTCTTATGGACTAAGGTAAGTCAGTTTTCCTGAATCATATGTCATAGTACCAAGGATGAATTCTATCAGCAAGTCATGTATTTTTATAATCTAATACTAACTCAACAAAGTCCTCTGACCAGAACTCCCTGTCTGAATAAGAGGGTATGGACATGCACTAATGTGAATATCAGCATCATTCCCCAGATTTCATCCCAAAAGTTGACCCATGAGGTTATGACTAAAGAGCATTCCTTCCCAAATGTATATTCTGTATTTCTTTATTTGTAATTAATATATATCATTCCATGTACTTCTCAGGGAATTGAGGTTCTTTTGTTTTTTGCTTTTTAACTGACTCATGACTGGTCAGTTTTTTCAGATAAAAATTAATATTTTAACATATACTCAGTTCAGTTGCTACTTTTTTCCTAACAGAAGTATCATATCAGCAATCAGCAACAGTGGGCAGCATGTACTCTCCAGTTGTGTTTTCACCTGATAGTTGAAAATAACATAAGGGGAGTTCTGATAAGATGGTGATGGCATAGGTGGAATTGTGAGATTCTCTGAAGGCGAGTTCCCAAAAAGACTTTTATTTTCCTTCCCCCACACTCCTGCCACCACCAACTGCACCAGTCTGAAGCCCAGAGACCTTTGGCCCCATTCAAGGCTGGCTATTGTGGCCCCCAACTGCTGCTGCTTCTCTATAGGTGGTCCCAGCCCTGGCTGCATGGAAATCCCAGCTTCCTGCCCTGGCTACATTGGCTACATCATCTCACTTGGCACCAAGCCACTGCCTGTGGAGGGCCTTCAATACTGCCTTGCGCAGATCTGGGTTCCCTTGCTGGCTTCACTATTCTGCCCAGCACTCAACTGCCCAGCACTCAGCCACCACCAGCTCCCACCCTGACTGCACTCCTGGTGCTTGATCCACAGAGTTCCAGCTCTCCAGTCTGTGAGGGGCCCAAAGCTGATGTCATTGCTCACTACCTGCCCTTTGGAGCTCCAGTCCCACTCTGACTGAAGCACCAGCATATAACCCAATGATTGTGTAAGGGAACAGTGTATCTTAAGGAGATGCTAATCAGTCACTCTCAGCTCTAGAAGAGGAAACTACCAGCCCCCTCTTCCACCCCAGGCCACTGGTGGCACACCAGATCCAATGCCCAGCTATGCAACTCGGCCCCAATGCCTCATACGCCACCACATCCCATCATAGTGGATCGCCCATGTACCAAGACATATGGAGAGAAAGGATCCACAAGAGAGGAGCTGCTTACCTCAGCCATTTTCCAAGCAGAGATTTGCATTGCCTGCCCACCTACGAGCAGCCTCCACCTTGGTTTCTAAGGTAATATCACTAGGCAGGTGACAAAAGTCCCTCCCGTGTGCTGAATCAGAAACAGGCATCTCAGCATGACAGACCTCTCAGGCAGCAAGCTAAAGGGATAAACCCAAGCAGAAGTAGATCTATCTGCCTGCAATGAAAGCAAAGGGGAGAGGCTAGACATCAGAGTTGAAGAAACTTTAGACACTCAGGAAAGATTCCATAGTTAGTCTAGTTTTTTATTTTTATTTTTGATTGTATTGTTTTGACTGTTTTGCTCACTTTTGTTTCCTTTTTGATTTAGACTACCTGTTTGTGTTGGGGAAAATTCATCAAAAGTCATGATTTTATTAGACTGTCTTTGTGATTATCAGTGTGCTTTAGGGAATTTTGTTGGTGTGTCTGTTTTACACTCTTTTCTGGCCTTGTGTCTCTTTTTCACTCATTAGTTGGTAGAATGTCTGTTTGCCCTCTGACACTTCTCTCTCTCTAACTTCCTCTTGACCCCCCCTTCTTCCATTATTTTCCTTTTTCATACCTCCTTTTGTTCCAGGGAGCAAACCAACACCCCACTGCATGGACATATTGTAAGACAGTGGGAAAAGGGTTCCAGTTCATACATGGGTTGATGGATACTGAGATATGCAGATAGACTCTGAATCACAGCTTCCCCCTCAATTAAACATCAAAACTGCAAAAAGTACAGCCCCCAACCCACATTCCAGCCTCAAAAATGAACAAAGCCAGAGGACCCTCATAAGGAAGAACAGGAGAGTGAACAAAAGAAGTAAAAGCAACCACACCTTCCCTGAAAAATAAAATTAAAGAAGGGGAGGGAAAAGTGGAGAGACAGAAAAATCTACACAAATGAGGAAAAACCAAAAGAAGAATATGGGCCTCTCCCAGAACCCTGGGAGAGCAGACACTGAGAAAACTGTCTTTGGGATGCAAGCAATGAAGAGCTCCCAGAATGACTGGTCTCAAACTACAAACCTAGATATCAAGACATTAATGGAGAGATTAAAAAGAATTGAGGAGAGACAAAAAGAAACTAGGAAGGAGTTGACAACTGAAATAACAGTAATAAAGAATACTGTGAATGAAATAAATAACAAACTGATAAGCATGGAAAACAGAATTAGCTGAGCAGAAGAAAGAATCTCAGAGCTTGAGGACCAAAATATAGAACTGACCCAATCTGTCAAAAACATAGAAAAGAAACTTGAAACAACAGAACAAAACCTTTGAGAGATGAGCAATTACTTCAAGAGACCAAACGTAAGAGTAATTGGACTTCCTGAAACAGAAAGAGAGACAGAGGCCACCTTGGAACAAACCACCCATGAGATTATTGAAGAAAACATCCCTTATCTCATCAATGATGTAAAATTCAATCAAAAGAGATTCATAGAACCCATGCAAGACAACAAATGAGAAGGCCAACTCCCAGACACATAATAATTCACCTAAACAAAGTAGGTATAAAAGAAAAAATCCTAAAGTCAGCAAGAGAAAAAGGCCAGATAACCTATCATGGAAGACCAATTAGAATAGCAGCAGATTTATCTATAGAAACCCTGCAGGCTCGGAGAGCTTGGAGTCCTATCTTCAAAGTTCTAAAAGATAAACAATTTAAACCAAGAATAACCTACCCAGACAAGCTAAGCTTCATCGGTGAGATAGAATTAAAATCGCTCACAGACATCCAATTCCTAAGAACTTACACAGCCACTGACCACCTCTATAAGAAACACTTCAGAAAGTACTAAACACAAAAGAAAAGAAAAAAAGAACAGCAACGTTCTTCACAAGAGCACAGGAAAAAGTAAAACACACATGAACCAACCCACAAAACAAAAGAAAGACAACAAACAGAGGGGAACAACAACAGCAACTCTATAAGAACTTTATGATAGGAACCAACTCTCAAATTTCAAAAATTAGACTGACTGTGAATGGACTAAATGCACCACTGAAAAGAAATAAAATGACAAAATGGATAAAATATCACAAGGCAACAATATATTGCCTTCAAGAGACCCATCTCACTAGAAAGCACATACACAGACTCAAAGTAAGAGGATGGGAAACAAATTTTCAGGTGAACAGAACACAAAAGAAAGGAAGAATCATGATAATAATCTCAGATAAAATACCACTTAAGCTATCAAAAATTTAAAAAGATACAGATGACCACTACATAATGATAAAGGATTCACTCCATCAACAAGAAATATCTATCCTAAACATACATGTACCCAACATAGGAGCACCAACTTTCATAAAGCAGCTTTAAGGAAAACTCAAGAAATATATTGACTGTAACACCATTGTAACTAGGGACTTTAATACTCTACTCACAACCCTTGACAGATCATCAGGACAAAAAAATCAGCAACGAGATCTAGAACCTCAATGTGACTCATGACCTAATGGACATAATTGATTCTTACAGAACACTCCACCCAACGACCACAGAATATACATTCTAGTCATAACAGCATGGAATGTACCCTAAGATTGATCACATAGTTGGGCACAA
Source organism: Cephalopachus bancanus (assembly GCA_027257055.1). Lineage (NCBI taxonomy): Eukaryota > Metazoa > Chordata > Mammalia > Primates > Tarsiidae > Cephalopachus > Cephalopachus bancanus. The sequence continues at coordinate 110,614 of JAPVLO010001080.1, forward strand.
ATCAAGCATAAGCAAATTTTAAAAGATCAGATTTTGTCATGCACCTTCTCAGATCACAGTGGAATAAAAATAAACATCAACAACAACAAGGTTCCCCCCAAACCCACTAGACATGCACACTCAATAGCATGATGATAAACAACTCCTGGGTTAACAATGAAATCAAAACAGAGATTAAAAGATACCTGGAAACAAATAAAAATGAAGAGATATCTTAGCAAAATCTCAGGGATACCATGAAAGCGGTAGTAAGAGGGAATTCATATCTCTGCAAACCCAGATGAAGAAAATGAAAGGATCACAAATTAGCAGCCTAACAAGTCACCTTAGGAAACTGGAAAAGCAAGATCACCAAAACCCTAACTTAGCAGAAGACTACAAACCACCAAAATAAAATCCAAAATCTGTAACATAGAAGACAAAAAGATGATACAAAAAATCAACGAAACAAAAAGCTGATTCTTTGAAAGAATAAACAAGATCAATGGTCCCTTAGCTAGACTGATCAAGAAAAAGAGAGAAAAAGCCCAAATAAATACAATCAGAAACACAAAAGATGAAGTCACGTCCAACCACGAAGAAATACAAAAGATCATTAGAGACTACTATGTACACTTGTATGGAAAAAATTTGAAAACCTTAAGGAGATGGAGCACTTTCTGACATCACACAACCTGCTTAGGTTGAAACAAGAAGAAATTAATACCCTAAATAGACCAATAACAATCAAGGAAATTGAATATGTCATAAGAAAACTACCTACAAAAAAAAAAAGCCTGTACCAGATGGCTTACCAGCAGAATTCTATAAGACAGGTAAGGAGGAGCTGATACCATTCTTACTGAAAGTATTCCAGGCGATTGAGAAGAAAGGAACTCTCCCTAAATCATTTTATGACGCTAACATTACACTGATACCCAAGCCTTGTAAAGACCCCCCCAAAAAGAAAAAGAGAACTTTAGGCCAATATCTTTGATGGACTTAGATGCCAAAATTCTCAACAAGGCCCTAGCAAACTGATTCAACAACACATCTCAAAAATCGTCCATTTTTGAGCCAAGTAGTCTTCATCCACATAACACAAGGCTGATTCAACATTCAGAAGACAATAAATGTAATTAAAGACATCAACAGACATCAGAACAAAAACCATATGATTATATCATTAGATGCAGAAAAAGCTTTTGAAAAATCCAGCACCTGATAAAATCCCTTGAACGTCTAGGCATACAGGGAACATACCTCAAAATAGTAAAAGCCATCTATGAAAAACCTACAGCTAGCATACTCCTAAAGAGACAAAAATTGGAACCATTTTCCCTGAAGACTGGAACAAGAAAAGGATGCCCACTCTCTCCCCTCCTGTTCAATGTAGTATTGGAAGTCCTGACTAGAGCAATCAGAATAGAGAAGGTGATCAGGTGTATCCAAATAGGAAAAGAGGAAGTCATTATCTCTCTTTGCAGACAACATGATTATGTACCTTGAAAACCCTAGAGAATTTGTCAAAAGCCTCTGTGCACTGATAAAGAACTTTGGCAAAGTCTCAGGGTATAAAATAAATGTGCAAAAGACAATTGCTTTCCTTACACCAATAATAAACAAACAGAAACCTAAATCAAAAGCACAATCCCATTCACAGTAGACACAAAAAATGAAATACCTTGGCATCTTCCTAACCAGAAACATGAAAGACCTTTACAATGAAAACTACAAAACGAAATCAAAGATGACACAAACAAGTGAAAAATATCCCATGCTCATGAATTGGAAGAATCCACATTGTGAAGATGTCTATTTTACCTAAGGCAATCTACAGATTTAATGCAATACCCATCAAATTACCAGCAACTTTATTCTCAAAATGAGAAAAACAATACAGGAATCCATATGGAAACACAAACGACCAAGAATAGCCAGAACAATCCTCAGCAAAAAAAAAAAAAAAGTAGGAGGTATCACACTACCAGACTTCAAACTTAACTATAAAGCTACAATAATTAAAAACAGCTTGGTATTGATACAGGAACAGGCTTATAGACCAATGGAATAGAATTGGGATTCCAGACGCAATACTCAATTTCTCAACCAATTCATCTTCGACAAAGCCCCCATCACCTACCACTTGGGAGAGGAGAACTTATTCAGTAAATGGTGCTGGGAAAATTGGCCACATGCAGAAGATTCAAACAAGGTCCCTGCCTATCCACATACATAAAAATTAACTCTAAATGGATCAGAGACTTAAATGTAAAACCTCAAACCATAAGAACATTAGAAAAGGCAGGACACACCCTTATGGAAATTGAAACTGGCATTCAATTCCAGAATAAAACCTGAAACGCAAGGGCCATGGGAGATAAGATAGACAAGTCAGACTTCATTAAACTGACAAGCCTCAGCAAAGCTAAAGAAACCCTCAAGAGAGCAGGGAGACAACCCACAGATTGGGAAATATATTTACCAACTCCAGGTCTGACAAAGATCTAACATCTTGGATCTACAAGGAAATCAATTGTGCTGAAAAGAAAAAAACAAACAGCCCCATTACAAAGTGGGCAAAAGATATGAACAGACACTTCTCAAAGGAAGACATCTGAGCAGCCAATAGACACATGAAGAAATGTTCAACCTCACTAATCATCAAGGAGATACAAATTAAAACTACACTGAGATACCACCTAACTCCAGTCAGAATGGTAATTATCAATAACTCAAAAAATAACAGTTGCTGGAGAGGGTGTGGTTATTGGGTTCTTGGGTAATTATAGCTGGAGATTTCCCTCAAAATAATAACAGATATGACATGGTAAGAAGGATTGTAATATGGCCTCTACAATTCCTTTCCCCGTTTGCACACAAATTATCTAATCAAAGGCAAATATAAATTGCTGCTGTTGAGAAATTTTGAAGTAATTAATGTCCTAAGTCAACAGCTTTAAAGATATGTTAACCTAATGGTATTACATTATTTTTTATCTAACTATTACCATATTAACAGCTTATTACATATCAACAGCTTGTTACATACCACACTGATTGAATTAGGGAACAAGAATGGTGGAAGTAATGATCTGGTTTACCAGTTATTCAAAAGATAGTGACCCTGTTAAGTGACTCAGCATGAAATTCTATTTCTCAAATGCAGTCCCTAAAACATGGAAAAAGGCATGCCATCTTGCTCCTTACATTACCTACTTTCATCTTTGATAAAAGCAAACTACCCATGACTCCTTCTAGCAGTCTGTGAAACCTATACATTTGATTGGTGGACATGTGTTCTCAGACCCCCCCAAAACAGAAAATACCTGTGGCAATAGTAGGTTTTTTTACAAGGCTGATTCAGGCATTAGTCCACATAAATTGCTGGAGAGAGAGAAAACATAAATTTGGTTCATCCAATTGCACTTCTGTACTTCATTAATCATACATGTTATGTAGATTTGTGTTTTTCCCCTGTTTATTAGTGAATAAATGGGGAGATATAGCTAGTCCATCACTCCCTTTTCCTAGTTTCCATTCTGTCCTTCTTTGGGGGAAGGATATGTCTTAAATTTTATTTGCTATTATTTATGCCATTCATGCTTTTACTGATGCACACTGAGATGATTAGGTACAAATAACATCTACTTGTGAACTGTCATCTACACTGGACTGTTCTGCATTATTTGTTTTTTAAGGTGCTTCTAAGTAGGTTAATAAATCCAAGACTTTTTTGCTGTTGTTGCAGTTTTGTTATTCCTGCCTAGTTCTTGCTTGTTCTTATAAAAAATGAGAGTGTGCAACTCATTTAAGCATTCAGTATTATCATTAGACAATAATTTTTATTAGTCTCTCCATTACCACTCCACCAACGATGGAATTTATTTTATAAAAGTACTTGCTATTAGAAGTCTGCTTATGTCTGCTGAACACTGTTTATATCATGGGAACTTTACTTCAAAACAGCTAATAAAATGTTCTCCAGCTTGTTTAGCTATACTTTTTAGTGCTTATTTATTTATTTATTTCCATCATCTAGGATTGGTGTGCAGTGGCACAGTCACAGTTCACCATAACCTCAACTCCTATGCCCATACAATCCTCCTTCAGTATGGCTGGGAATACAGCTGCACACAACAATGTCTTTTTTTTTTTTTTTTAACATACCAGCAAGATGTCACTATGTTGCCTATGCTTGTTTTGATCTTCAGAGCTGAAGCAATCCTCCTGTCTCTGCCTCTCAAATTGTTAGGATTATAGGCATGAGTCATGATGGTCGGTCTCAGCTACAGTTATTATCAGTGTAAACTCCAGGCAAAATGATGACATTTAATATGTCTCTAGATGAGTAAGCATTTTTTTATTGCATTGGTATCCACTGGAGTAAAGATCAGCTACAGAATCAGCAGTCCACTGCTGACATAAATTCCATGGATTAGGACTTTATTTGAGATCTGTCTTGGGGGTATTTTTGGTGATATTTATGCTCTTTTTATCTAAGGATCAATTTCTGAACAAATGTATCAATTAAAAATATTTATTAAGCTGATATATTTGGTAGTTATATCAAGTATGTATCAGTTTTCCTTACCATGTAATAAATTGCCTTAAACTTAAAATAACATGCATTTTTGGCCAGAACGTCAGCATGGTGTGAATGGGTTTTTACTTATAGTGTTACAAAGCTGAAGTAAAGATTTTGACCAGACTGAATTCTTACCCAGAAACTTTGATGAAATATATGCCTTCATGCTCAATTATATTATTGTCTGAATTTAATACCTTATAGTTCCAGAACTGAGGTTCACATATTTTCTCAGGTGACCTCTTCAATCTTTAACCTAGCAATTGCACATAAAATTATGACCATAGTTTAAATATCTAAATTCCTATGTTGCTATCAACCACAGAAAAATGGTTTTAATGCTTGGACTTTTGCCCAACTATCAACTTTACAGTTTACAGTGTTCAGCAGACATAAGCAGACTTCTAATAGCAAGTACTTTTATAAAATAAATTCCATCGTTGGTGGAGTGGTAATGGAGAGACTAATAAAAATTATTGTCTAATGATAATACTGAATGCTTAAATGAGTTGCACACTCTCATTTTTTATAAGAACAAGCAAGAACTAGGCAGGAATAACAAAACTGCAACAACAGCAAAAAAGTCTTGGATTTATTAACCTACTTAGAAGCACCTTAAAAAACAAATAATGCAGAACAGTCCAGTGTAGATGACAGTTCACAAGTAGATGTTATTTGTACCTAATCATCTCAGTGTGCATCAGTAAAAGCATGAATGGCATAAATAATAGCAAATAAAATTTAAGACATATCCTTCCCCCAAAGAAGGACAGAATGGAAACTAGGAAAAGGGAGTGATGGACTAGCTATATCTCCCCATTTATTCACTAATAAACAGGGAAAAACACAAATCTACATAACATGTATGATTAATGAAGTACAGAAGTGCAATTGGATGAACCAAATTTATGTTTTCTCTCTCTCCAGCAATTTATGTGGACTAATGCCTGAATCAGCCTTGTAAAAAAACCTACTATTGCCACAGGTATTTTCTGTTTTGGGGGGGTCTGAGAACACATGTCCACCAATCAAATGTATAGGTTTCACAGACTGCTAGAAGGAGTCATGGGTAGTTTGCTTTTATCAAAGATGAAAGTAGGTAATGTAAGGAGCAAGATGGCATGCCTTTTTCCATGTTTTAGGGACTGCATTTGAGAAATAGAATTTCATGCTGAGTCACTTAACAGGGTCACTATCTTTTGAATAACTGGTAAACCAGATCATTACTTCCACCATTCTTGTTCCCTAATTCAATCAGTGTGGTATGTAACAAGCTGTTGATATGTAATAAGCTGTTAATATGGTAATAGTTAGGTAAAAATAATGTAATACCATTAGGCTCACATATCTGAATATAGATGTGTATAAGTATTGAGTTATATTTTCTACCATTGTTTCTTAAAAATATATATTTAGGGTATCCTGGAGTATACTCTTTCTAAGACAGTTCTAAATAAATAAATTGTCAACAGAACCATTTTGCAAAATATAGTTTACAAATCCTTTTATATACTTTTAAGGAAACAGATGTCACTATGAACGAAAAGATTTGCCTAGTGAAAATACAATAGGTCTCAAGTTAGTAACAGCCTACCCAAGATATAATGAACTTAACAAAAGAATAAGATAGACAAATTCGCGTATTGAGAACAATCACATTATTCCTTTGCAGATTAGATGTTCTCTCAGAACATACTAATGGACTTGATGTGGATATTTGTTTTGTTTTGTTGGGGAGTTTTTTGTGGCTATTATGAATAGGATTATTCTTTTTATTTATTTCTCTGCCTGTTTTTTGTGGATGTAAAATAATTTGGTTGTCTTTTGCACATTTAATTTGTGCTCTGAAACTTTGCCAAACTCCTTAATTAGTGCAGGAAAGATTTGACAGATTTTCTTGGATTTTTGAGGTATGGAATCATATCTTCAGTAACGAGGGATAGCTTCTTGTTTTCCTACCTGGATACACTGATTTCCTTCTCTTTCCTGATTGCTCTTGCTAGGATGTCAAACAGGAAGGGTGAAACTGGGCAGTCTTTTCTGGTTCCAGTTTTCAGGGGAAATGCTTCCAATTTCTGTTTATTTAGCAATATTTTCCAGAGGAAAATATTTATCACAGATGGTTCTTACTGTTTTGAGTTATGTTCCTCTGTGCCTAGGTGTATCAGTTGATGCCAGAATTCATCAAAATTTTTTTGGCATCTAATGATATGATAATGTGCTTCTTGTTTTTATGTCTAAATAAAGAGAAGAACAGACTGATCTCCCTGATGAACATAAGTGCAAAAATTCTAAACAAGATTCTAGCAAATTGGATGCAACAACACATCTCAAAAACCATCTACATGACCAAGTAGGCTTCATTCCCAAGATACAGGGCTGGTTCAACATCTGTAAAGTCATAAATATAATTAAATACATCAAAAGGCATTAAAACAAGAACCAACTTGTCTTGTTGACCCTTTCAAGAACCAATTTTTTGTTTTGATGATTTTTTTCTATGATATTTTTGTCATCTAGTCTCATATTTGGGCTTTTACTTTGGTAATCTGGATTATTCTGCTGAAGTTGAGTTTTGGTGGTCTTCTGTTCCAGTTCTCTTAGATAACTTGTTAGGTTGGTAACATGTTCTCTTTCTATTTTCTTGATGTGTATTCAAAGAGATATAAATTCCCCTCTTAGTATTGTTTTCATGGCATCCCAAAGGTTTTGGTAAAATCTTTCTTCGTTTTCATTTGTTTCCAGGAAACTCATTATTTTTGTTTTGAATTCTGTTTTGACCCAGAAGTTGTTCGGCATCATGTTGTTTATTGCCCATGTATGTGGCTTTTGGGGGAATTTAATTGGTGGTGATATTTATTTTAATTCTACTGTGGTCTTAGAAGGTACATGGCAGTATTTCAATCTTGTGAAATTTGTTTATGCTTGATTTTTGACTGAAGATAGGATTATGTGATATGTTTCATGTTTAGCAACTACTAAATAAACTAAAAGAAAAGATTAACTCCAACTCAATCTTAACTGAGGACTCAAATACCCCACTAACAAGTCTAGATAGATCAGCAAGTGTCTGCTCTCTTAGGGGCTCTTTTGGAGTCTGCTGATCACTTGTGATTTTACATTGATTTTTTATAATTTGTGACAGACAACTTTGCTTTTTCTTTAATTCCATTATTCAGTGATATTGGGAGAAGCTTTCAACTGCTGTTTTCCCAACCATCTGTCCTTCTTTTAGCAGAATCTCCAATTCTTTTCTATTTTGAAACAGGGCTGGAGATGAGGAGCTGTGTTGTTCTTTGGTAGTTTTGAGATTTAATAAGGTACAATTGGGAGAGCTAAGATTCAGGAGCTACAAGCAGTTTACAATATTCACTGATGAGAATGTTAACCCCCCTGGGACCTGCTTCCTACCGCCTCATAACATGTCCACGTGATGAGAACATATATATACACCTCTAAGTCCAAAATAATATAAGATAAAGAAAAGGTGCAGGGAAAGCAAGAAGGGAGGAAAAAAAGGAAAAAGGAAAAATGAAACAAAACAGATACATTCACTCTAACATAAGTCACACATGAAAAAAGAAGAAAAAAAGAAGGCACACACACACAATAGATGATAGATATATAGAATAGATATTTAGATAGATATATACATAGATGGAAGATAGATATAGATAAATAGAATAGATATTTGGATAGATATATACATAGACAATAGACACATAAACAGAAATAGATTAAATACATTATAGAAAGATAGATGATTGATAGATAGATAGATAGATAGATAGATAGATAGATAGATAGATGATAGATAGAAGGATGATATGACATAGCCATAGATATATGATAGATATAGACATAGATAGATAGATAGATGATTGATAGAGACATAGAGAGAGAAAGATAGAGGAAGAGAGTGAGAGAGCAAGGAAAAAACTCAGTAAGCCTTGAGCTTTCTCTTGTGACAATTGCTGAAAATTCAGCTTCCATTTTTTGTCAGTGTGTCCATTTTTTGTCCTCTGTGTTCATGATGATCACCACTCTTGGCTCATGGCAGAAGAGAGAGTCTCCAGACTCTAGACTCATGCCCTGCTTTCCTTGTGGTCAGGGAATTCTTCTGGTTGTTCCACCATCCCTAACAGCTTCATCTGTGTTTGGTCCTCTCCACCGGGGGTTGACCAGGCTGCACTCTGTAAGAGTCAGATGCCTTATAGACTTTGTGGGGAAGGGGTTGAGAAAGTTCAGGACTCACCCCTACCCATCTCCAGATGAATGCTCCTCCTCCAATTGAACACATTTTTTGTGAATAATCTACTGTTGGAAATGGGGCGATTGACTCTGAACAAGTTTTTTTCCCCCTCTAGAGATTATGCTCCTGAGAGTACACTCTCTGTGTTCATGATGATCAACCTCTGAGAGATATGGAATTCACCCATCAGCCTCAGGACATTGCTCTGCTACTCAATGGTAGGCATGCTGAACAAATAACTTCCAAGGTTCCAAGATTAAGAAGAGGGCAAGTCTCCTGTGTTTTATATTCTGGCAGGATTCAGCCTCTCATTTTATCATCACACTCTTTGCAACCCCAACAACCAATGTCCTACCTGGTGCCAAAGGTAGTGGTGGAGGCTGTGAGCCAGGTGCCAAGTGGCAGCAGCTCCCTGCTATTTCCTCCCAAGGAGGGCCCTCAAAATGGTGCTCCTGAGTCAAAAGAAGCAATCTAGTTAGAGCAGCAGTGGGAGTAGCCACTTCAGCAGAAGAGCCCACTTGGTCACTCATTCCCAAGTCCCCACTCAGACATTCACTCATCCACTTGAACACACAGACACATGCAAACTTGTCAAACATGTATACACTAATACATGACTCACACAACTGCAGCCAATTCAATTGTCATCTTCCCAGCAGCTCATCATGCAATATATTTTCAATACAGCATGCCGTAATAACATATTACATAATAACATAAAATATTCAAAGTTGGTGTTTCAGACTTTTCAGCTTCTATAATAAAATACTTTGGACTTGGTAATTTTAGAATAATATAAATTTATCTTTATACAGTCCTGAAGCTAAGAAATCCAACCTCATGGAGGCAGCAGGTTTAGTGTCTATCAAATATGTCCTCTTTGTTTCTAATATGATAACTTCTTGCTACTTTATCACTTGATGGAAGGAAGGGACACTTTTCTTACATCGCAGAAGGACAAGTAAGGTCAAGCAGACTCACTCAAGTTATTTTATAAGGGTGCTAATCCCATCCACAAAGGCATAGGCTTCATTATCTAATCACCTAAAGACTCACTTCAGTACAATTGTATTGTGGACTAAGTTTTAACATACAATCTGGAAGAGAAAAACACTCATAACATAGCAGCTAAAAAGCTTAATCATTTATTTCAAGAAACTTACAGTCTGAAAAGAGAGGATGACACATAGGTCAAAGATTAATCTAAAAGAGATAAAGGATAAATGTATATAAAACAGCTGTGATGAAAGCTCCTAAATTTATCCATCAACTTGAACACTTTCCTGTAATAAGTAATTGTATTAGTGAAAATATGAGAAACCCATTTAAAGTAGTGAAGATCCAAACAGTTAAGTGTGACCTGTTTAAGGAAGCACAAGAATTGTAATGCATGAAGAAAAATGAGTAATAGAAGGTGTGTCCACCGGCAAAGTCAGAAAATAGGCAGAAATTATGAGTGGGAAAGACAACAGTAGTGGATCCTCATCTTGACATTCATGGAAGTCACTGCAGCATTCCAGAACAAAAATGTGACCCTCTCATGTTGTTTTTCCTGAGACAACAAATGAAAAATAAAGAGAGAATAGTCTATGTATTGATGACCCTGGTTACTGCATGTTGGACAACTTACAGAAAAAATCCTCTGAGACACATGCAATATGCTTCAGCACTGTACCTGTGACATGAAAGAAAACAAGTAGAAAATACCCAGTGGAATTTTCTTTAAAAATTGTGTAAGTCATTAATTTCCTGGACTTTAAGGTAATGCAAGTATGGACATGGAAACTAATCATTCCCATATGTTCATCTCATGCTTTTACTCCAGAGATTAACGTCTTCATTCTTGCAATCTCACTATTCACTCAGCACCATCCAAGATGCTATGAGGAGACTTAATTCTAATTATTGGCCTAAAGATTATAAGGATAGGCTGGTACCTTAAAATAAACCTATTCTGTATGAGAAAGTGTCTACATTGTCTTCTATTACAGAGACCCTTTCAACACTTATTCAAAAATTTCAGGTGAATCTAGGCAAATGAAAGCACTGGTGGCATTCACTCATATGTTTCTGTCATATGTTAGACTCCCAAGTATTGATAGCAGTGTTCTGATCTTGGTTTTGGAGATTAGCTTTGATTGGGGGACTTCAATTTTATTCAAAGTTTAGTCAATTGCACTATAAAATTCTAATGCTGATCATTAATAAAACAAACAACAACAGATGTTGGAGAGGATGTGGAGAAAAAGGAATGCTTCCACACTGCTGGTGGGAATGCAAACTAGTGCAACCTCTTTGGAAGACAGTGTGATGGTTTCTGAAAGAACTAGAAATTGATCTTCCATATGACCAACCAATTCCCCTATTGAGAATATATTCAGAGGAATTTGAATCATTCTATAAAATAGATACCTGCATACATATATTTGTTGCAGTTCTATTTATAATATCAAAAATATGGAGCCAACCATGCTGCCCATCAAAGCTGAACTGGATAAAGAAAGTGTGGTGCATATGCACAATGGAATATTATGCAACCATAAAGAAGGACAAACATATGGACTTTGCAAAAACATGGATGGATTTAGAGATGATCATACTCAGTGATCTATCACAGAAACAAATAACAGAGTACTATATGTTCTCACTCATAAATGGACCTTGAACAGTTATCATAACACTATAAGAAAGGGATTGGCAGTAGTGGGAAACTGCTGGTGGCGGGGGGGATTGGTGGTTGAGGGAAATTGCTAGGGGAGAGAGGCAGACACCTCATCAACAAGGGTACCTACATAATCAATGTCTATGTACATAACCCTGAATTGTACCCCACATAAAATAATTTTTTTAAAAAATTCTTTTAAGATTCTGAGGCTGGTTTTGATGTTTTGCCTTCTGTTGGTGGAGAGGACAATTTATTTATTTGCCACCAAAAAGTATCTATGGCTTTTGACAATGACTTCCAGTTGATTGTAAGTCTTTCAACTGTTTATTTATTTGTATAAAATGTCAAATGTCTTTATTGAACCAAAGCTGTTAATGAAATAGAACACAGAAAAAAGTTAGGTAACTTTAAAAAAATACATTTATGATACAATTTAGTTACTGTATATTTATCTCATATACATTTACATCAGTATGAACAGCAAATGAAGTAAAATGAGACACTCCAAGGTGATGACAGTGGTTGTCTAGATAGGAGTCTTTAAAAAATTTTTCCTTTTATATTTATTTCCTGAGGTTGATACAATACAAATATATTGCTTAAGTAATAAGAAAACAATTATTTCTTAAATTAAATAGAAAAAATAATTCCCAAATGAACTTCAAGGATGAAAACAGGAAGAGTAGGCAGAAACAGAGCCCTAGCTTCTCTTCACTTGACCAGGGTTCCAAGCAGAAGGCAGGCAGAAAAAATGACATATCAAGAATACTTCCCACTAACTTGATGAATTTAAAAGGCAAAGATATTAAACAGGGCTTAATTAAAAACCCATGTACCTGAAGTAAAAACCCAAGATCTATGCAGTTCCTTGTGGAAAAGGGAGGACACCAAACCACTGAACAAAGATAAGAACCACATGCAGAAAGGTCACAAAAGTCAGCAATTTTTCTATCAAAGTTATCTCATTTCAGGGTATATTTTTAGGATGTTACTGCAACACTTAATGCATAAAATGATATATTTTAAAAGATATATTAAAAAATACTCAATAATGCCAGGCATGGTGGCTCATGTCTTTAATCCCAGCACTGTGGGAGGCCAAGGCAAGAGGCTTGCTTGAGCCCAGGAGATCAAGACAAGCCTAGGCAACATAGTGAGACCTTGTCTCTACAAAAAATAATAAAAAATAATAAAAAATTAGCCGGGAGTGACATGGTGGTATGCACCTGTAGTTCCAGCTACCTGGGAGGCTGAACCCAGAGGTGGAGGCTATAGTAAGCTGTGATCAATTCGCTGCACTGCAGACTGGGTGACAGAATGAGACCCAGACTCAAAACAAACAAGCAGCCAAAAACTCAGTGAGAAAATGATGTAAAACTCGTCAAAACATGTTTCCAAACCCTGAATGATTTTCCAGGTATAATGACACTGCAAGCTAGAATATCTGAAGTCTTTCATTCTTCAACTCTCCAGATTACAAGGCCAACCTCAGTAAAATGTCACTGATGACACTTCTTTAAGAGCCTTACATGGTGTATCTTTTCTCTTCTTCATGTTTAGCTTTGTGGTACTTGAGGTAGTCGTTGTACAGTTCCTTAAAGACATCCCTCACCTCTGCCTCCAGCGAGGCCCACAGGAATTGGATATCAGGCACAATGCAGAGGTCTAGGACAAGGTAGATGCCCTCCTGCAGCATGCTTTTCATGGCTGGGTACAAGGTCACCTTCTACACCTCCGACACATACTGGGTCACCATAAATGGGGAAAACCATAAATGGTGAAGTCCTTGGCTCATGCAGCAATGTGGCTGTGCATCCTCTTGACCAGAAGTGTACAGTCTATCACCACAGGCAGGTCATCTGTTCTTCCTTTATCTTTCTGTCACCCTTCACACACAACTGAAAACACCATCTATTAAAAGAGTTCAAGAAAAAAGAGATGGCTTTTAGCATTACCTTGGGGTGTCACTGCAGGATTGTGAAGAGAACATTGTGCATCCTCAGGAAAATGCTGCCATACTCTGGTGACTTCAGGTAGTCCAAGGAGACTGTGAACAGGATGCTTAAGGCCAGGCTGATATGATAGGGGTTGTTGATACCCTCCTCCCACTGCCACAGCACTGCAGCCAGGATGTCTAAGATGGGCCTGACACCATGAGGGGCATAGGCTGCTCCTGACAAGCCTCTCGGTTTTGCAGCATTAGAGCTGTGACAATCTGGGGACAAGCTCACCACAGCAGATTTGCTTTCTCTGCACTGACAGGGCAGTTCACAAGCAGTCTGAGCAAAGTCACAACTGACAAAACAGCCTGCAGATCTGCTTTTCACATATTACTGACATCTAACTCTTGCAGAATGCACTGCATCACCACACTGAAGTTCTCTGTTAACCCAGTCTCTAGCATCTGGGTAAACAAGGCTCCCAAATCAAACTCAATGTCCTGTGTTACCTGAACAGGAATTTCAGAATCTGCAAGGACTTCTCTCACAGAATGAAACTTGGAGTTAAACACAAAGTCCTTCTTGGGATAGAGTTTTGGGACCAAAAAGAACAGAGTCAAAAATCACAAAGCTGCCTGAAAAGATTGCTGTGGTCTTGCCAGAGCCAGCAGCTCCAATAGTACCTGTGAGTAGCTGTCCTGGTAGAGGGCCACATGGGAGATCAGTATGTTGGGTGTCACTTGGGAGCTCTTGGCCTCTCTGTCCTTGCAGTGCTGGCTCAGATCAGCTTCCAAGAGATAGCCAGGATAAGGGCGAAGAGGAAGCAGAGGGCCTGGACCCTGAGTGTAGAGCACAGCCCCCATCTGCTGCACAACCTGCTGCAGCAGTCTGGGCAGTGCCATGGGGGCCTCCTGGCCCAGCTTCCGTTTCTTGAGGAAAGACCCCAGGTCTTGGCACATCTTGGTTAAAGACACTAGAAGAAGCTGCCTGCCCAACGCATTGTGGGTTTCCAACTATCTGATGGAAGCTGCCTCTGGGTACTGTTTGCAACTAGAGGGGAGTGTGTGATTTTTTCTAAAATTGAGCACCAAGCTCAGCTTGATTTGAATAAGCAACTGCATGAGCTCCTCTACAAATGTTCCTGCTAGCTGGAGGAATTCCAGCCAAGAGGGAGTATCCATCTTAAGGAGGAATCTACCACTAGCTTTGAACAAGGGAGTCAGTACAATCTCAAAAACATCACTAACATCCATTATCTTGAACACAGAGCAGCCACTCTTTCCCCTTTGCAGTTAACCAAGAATCCAATAGCAAGTCATCAAGAACTTAAGGGTCAGTGAGGAAGAACAAGAGTGCCCACAGTTTGGTGACAGCGATGGACAGTAGCAAGAGAAAACAATGAGCATGACAGGGAGACAAGAGGTTGTCCAGCTCTAGAATGGAAAAAACTTGCAAGAGCCCCAGAATGCTTTCTAATTGTTCTCCCTCCAGCTGGATGGGGAAGTCACTCTTGACCAGGGATAGTAAGTTCTGGGCTATTTCTCCTCTGGGTTCTATATCCTCAGGTCCAATTTTTGCAAATCTTTTTTTCCCAATAAGCCACAACCATGTGGTCCTTTTCAAGAAGCCAGGGTAGCTGCTAACTTAGAAGAGGTGTGTCACACTGGGCACCAGAACACAGAATGCTGGAACACCTCACAGTCATGCATATTAAGAAAGTGGAATGAAGTGACTGCATATCTAGAAAGAGAGGATTGTCAAGGATGGCTCTGGGTAATTTTTTGAGTGTGACATATGTCTCTTCATTCACTGAGCCTTCCTGGGCTTTGTTCATTGGTAAAGTTCTCAGCAGGACACTGGCCAGGTATCTCACATCATCAGGACAAAGGTAGGACATTAAAATGGTGAAATTCAACAAAACTAAGTGCCAGTGTGCAACAGGCACTATGTGAGTGTGTTTACTATCCCCACCAGGCCATCTCAGCATGCCATCTTCTTTGATTCAAACTTTCTCTGCTGCAGCAGTCTGGGCAGTGCCATGGGGCCCAGCTTCTGCTTCTTGAGGAAAGACCCCAGGTCTTGGTACAGCTTGGTTAAAGACACCAGAAGAAGCTGCCTGCCCAAAGGCAGTATCACATCTCAAACTTTGGAGGGCTTCTTCAGACTGGAAACAAGGTTGTATTACAGTCCTTTCATTCTCTGCAGGTATTGCTGTTCTAAGCAATACTTCCCCAGTTAAACTGAGCTCTCAATTTCTCTATCTTAGTCCCCAGCACAAACCCTGCCAGGGCCCCAGACACAGTGATACTCGCTGCAGTTCAAACTGAACATGGTGTCCACCTGGGCCCATGTGTAAGAGAGCAGTAGTACAGAGTCACCAAACTTCTGAAGCCACAGCTCAGGATCTGGGGTATCCAGGAGAAGATGCAGCAGGGGCTATAAGAACACTCCCAGCATCCTCTCTATGGCACACTCCATGCATCTGATGACAGGAAGGTGCGTGCTGATGTCCAGGTTTCTCATGTTGAACAAGACACAGTGTAGGAGGGACTTCAGGGCCATGTTAGTATCACTCTGCAAATGGGGCACTAAAGACTGGAACTTCTCCAGCACAAGGGACCACATGTCCAAAATCTGACTTGGAGGCAGCTCCAGGAGGCATGCACAGAGCACTTCAGAGGGGTCTGTGGTCAGCACAGGCTGCCTCAGCACCTCAACAGCCAGACAGCAGATCACCCCCACAACCTCCTCAAACAATCGTGGTACCTGTTGGAGTTTGGAATACGACTGGAAAGAGAGTGTGAATAAGTGCCTCCTGGGCTTTTTGGTTTTAAACTATGTTACTTCTGCATCAATCCAAGCTGAAGCCAGCAGGTCATCTAAGTCTAGCTACAAAATCAAATGATTCAGAGACATCAAGTCTTGAGGCAGAGAAATCAGGCTAGCATGTGTGCTTGTGAGTGGTTGATCAGCAGCTCAGCCAGCCTGTGGTAAAAGTGAAAATGAACCTCTCCATGCCAAATCCTGTCAGCTGCAATATTGTAAATATCACTGTTGGCCACTGAGCTCAGCAGTTGTTCTACAACCAAAAGTTCTGATGTCCAATCTGATGTGAACAGAGCTTTTGTCTGCTCTTCCTACTGGAGTGAGATTCTCAAGCAGCCAAACAGCCTAGGGAGAAACTGGGAGCAGAGAAGGTGAGTCCCCTCCTTGTTGTAAGAATCTAGGAAAAGCTTGTACAGCAAGGCCACCGAGTTGGCCACAACAGTCGCGTGAAGGGACAGTGCACAGTAGCCAAGATCAATAAGCCTGGTGATTATGGTGTCCATGGGAACTAGAAGGTTCTTCATGGCTCCCATCTTTGCATCCCCTTGCTGCTGGTCCAAGAGCTCCTCTTGGTAGGATGAGAGCAATTCTGGCTGAAAAACTCCACCTTGGAGCACAGTCTCAATCTGACTCAGCACCTGCAGCAGGTGATTCTGGCCAACCTGCGTCCATGTGCTCTCGAAAGCAAGTGCCTAAGGATCAGGCAGAGCTGGAGTAGGTGCCCAGTCAAATCGCCAAAGGTACCTCATGGGTTCACCTGCTGCTGCTGCTGCTGCTGCTGGAGTGAAAGGTAATGGAGTAGGGCCAGGTGAATGACCTCAAACAACTGAGCTACCACAGCACCTTCAGGCTGCCTGCAGGCCACCCAGCAAAGCAGACCCACCATCAGCTCCTGCTTGGCAGTGTAGATAACAGGGAGGGCTGGCACTGAAAGGATGCCCTGGCAGGAGCTCAGAACAGCATAGATGTTTCTTTGGGACCCAGGAAGGAAGAACTCAGCTATTCTCTCACTTATTATCTTGTCTAGGGAAATCTGAAGGTTTATTGTCTTTCCAGCCTTCAGACGATTCTGCAATTTTCTGCTATGTAAAATGTTATCTATGTAGATCCAAAGTCTTTCAACAATATCTTCCTTTAGTTCTCTTTTTCTTATAAAATGCAATCAATGGCTGTCTTGCCCAATCAAGTAATACTTGTTCTTTATTTGGAAGGAAGCACTGGTGGGAAATCCAAGCAAAATGAGCTAGTTTTAATTTATCCTCCCAAGAAGTTGTCTTACTCTTAAACTTAAGAGAAATGCCAGGGTAAACAGCAGCCATGGCTATAGTTTATCTGGGGGCCCACAGTGGGCACGAACTCACCTAGGCATTGGCTGGAGACCCAGCCCTGGGTGGGGCCGACCTGGGGACCCAGCTCCCAGCAGGACCCAGCTCCGAGTGCAGACTCCACGCAAAGCCTGCCACAGGTGGGGGCTGACCTGGGAACCCCGCTAGCGCTGGGGCTCCCCTCGCTACCCTGCCCAGGGAAAGGACTCTGGTAGTGCAGAGCATGGCAGAGGCTCTGCACCCCAGATGGCCTCTTCGCCTTGGGGCAGCCCCTGGCGTTGCAGGGGCAGGATATGGAGGCCTTTCAGCTGTTTCTTAGCTTTCTCTTGCATGTTACTGGTACTTAACACTATCAATGCAATGCAGTCGTGACCACATCATTGTTTCTTTTATGCCTATCAAACACCAGAACCTCCTCCCACCCCCAACACACACACACATTTGCAGTCTTTTCCAATTTTACATCATCAGAAGGTAGTACCCTTGGATTTTTTTTTTACAAGTAGATCATCACTTTGCACCAGGGACTGCCTCTACCACATCTTTCCTAGTGATAAAGTTATCCTTCCTAGCCTAGAAGAAGAATTTACATTAGCATAATCTTGTTACCTTATGTCAGATGTTTCCAGGTGCCAATTCTTGCAAGTAAGCTTCTCCAAAAGTCAATGCTGAGATGGATTTTTGAGGTATATAGTATTTACTAGAGATTAATTCAATGTGAATGGAAGAATGACTTGATAGGTGGAAATTTAACAGCAATTCAGGTGCATCTCCTCTAGTTTAACACTGAAATTTATAAAGGTGATGCCTATCTTGGACACAAGTTCTTCCATTCAGCTGGTGCATCTTCATGTCTGCTATAGTTGATCTTATGATTATTTATTTATGTATTATTTTTTAATTTGAATCACTTTTTTTGTTTTTGGAAGTTTTTTTATTTTAAAGATGTGGGGTACAATTCAGGTGAATCACATTTTTATAAAATGTCTGTATTAAATTTTTTGTTAAGATGTGGGTAAAATTCAGGGTTAGATACATAAGTGGTCATCATAAGGTAAAGTTTGATACTATTATTGGTACTGTCCTCCCCTGACAGTGTCCCGCTACTGCCAATCCCTTTCTTATACTATTAGAATAAATGTTTAGGGTCCACTTATGAGTGAGTAGATGTAGTACCCAGATGTTTGCTTTGATGATAAATCACTTTATTATAAATTCTAATTCCATCCAAATTGCTGCAAAGTCTATTATTTTGTTTTTCTTTATGGCAGCATAATATTCCATCATGTAAATTTTTAAAATTAATTTATTTATTATGAAGATATGGGGTATAATTCAGGGTTAGGTATATAAACATCAATCATGCAGGTATCCTTGTTGATGAGGTATGCTCTTCCCTCCCCTAGCAGTTTCTTTCTCTCAACTGCCAATCCCACCCCCCCCCGACAGTTTCCCACTACTGCCAATAGGTTTCTTATAGCATTATAATTGTTCAAGATCACCTTATGAGTGAGAACATATGGAACTCAGTTCTTTGTTTCTGTTACAAATCACTGAGTATGATCAACTCCAAATCCATCCAAGTTACTGCAAATTCCATATATGTGTCCTTCTTTATGGCACATAATATTTCTATTGTGTATATGTACCATATTTTGTTTGTCCAGTCCAGCTTCAATGGGCAACACGGTTGGTTCCATGTTTTTGCTATTGTGAATTGAGCTGCAATAAACCTACATGTTCAGGTATCTTTTTTGAAGAATAACGTGGGTTTCTCCGGGTATATTCCCAATAGGGGAATTGCTGGGTCATATAGAAGGTCAATTTCTAGTTCCTTCAGAAATCGGTACACTGTCTTCCAAAGAGGTTGTCTGCATTCCCACAAGCAGTGCAGAAACATTCCTTTTTCTTCACATCCTCACCAGCATCTGTTGTTTTTGTTTTATTAATGATGGTCATTCTAACAGGGGTTAGGTGATATCTCAGTGTGGTTTTGACTTGCATTTCTCTGATGATGAGTGAGGCTGAGTACTTTGTCATGTGTCTGTTGACTGCCCATATATCTTCTTTTGAGAAGTGTCTATTCATATCTTTTACCCACTTTTTAAAGGGGCTGTTTGTTTTTTTCCTTTTTGATGGATTTGAGTTCCTTGTAGATCCCAGATGTTACTCCTTTGTTGGATAAACAGTTGGCAAATATATTTTCCCATTCTGTGGGCTGTCTCCCTTCTCTCTTGATGGCTTCTTTTGCTTTGCAGAAGCTTGTTAACTTGATGAGGTCCCCCTTGTCTACGTTATTTTTTAAGGTATTGGCCTTTAGGGTTCTGAATAGCAATTGATTCCCAGTTCCAATTTTCATAAGGGTGTCTCCTGCGCTTTCTAAAATTCTTATAGTTTGAGGTTTTCCATTCAGGACTTTGATCCATTTAGAGTGAATTTTTGTGTATGGTGCTAGGTTGGGGTCCTGTTTCAATCTTATGTATGTGGTCAGCCAGTTTCTCAGCAGTATTTATTGAATATGTTCTCCTCTCCCCAGTGGCTGCTATTGGAGGCTTTGTCAAAGATGAGTTGGTTGAAGAATTGAGGCTTTGCTTCCGGAATCTCTTTCCTGTTCCGTTGGTCAATATACCAATACCAGGCTGTTCTTGTACCAATACCAGGCTGTTTTCATTACGGTAGCCTTATAGTAAAGTTTGAGGTCTGGAAGTGTGATACCTCCTCCTTTGTTTCTTTTGCTAAGGATTATTTTTGCTTGTTTATGTTTCCATATGAACTTCTGATTGTCATTAATAGGTCTGGGAAGAATGAAGTTGGTAGCGTAATGGATATTGCGTTGAATCTGTAGATTGCCTTTGGTAGGATGGACATCTTAACAATGTTGATTCTTCCCATCCATGAGCATGGAACATTTTTCCATTTGTTTGTGTCTTCTTGGATTTCTTTAAGCAGTGTTTTGTAATTTTCATTGTAAAGGTCTTTCACTTCTCTGGTGAGGAAGATGCCGAGGTATTTCATTTTTTTTTGTTGTCTATTATGAATGGGATTGTGCCTTTTATGTGGTTCTCTGCTTGCTTGTTTTTGGTGTAGAGAAATGCAACTGTCTTTTGCACATTTATTTTGTACCCTGAGACTCCCAAAAGTGCAAGCAGGTTTTTGAAAGATTCTCTTGGATTTTCAAGATATAGGATCATATCATCAGCAGAGGGATAACTTGACTTTCTCTTTTCCTATTTGGATACCCCGATTTCCTTCTTTTGTCTAATTGCCTGAGCTAGAACTTCCAATACAATATTGAATAAGAGGGGTGAGAGTGAAAACCTTGTCTTGTTCTAGTTTTCAGGGGAAATTATTCTGAATATTTAGCAATATGCTAGCTGTGGTTTGTCATAGATGACTCTTACTATTTTGAGGTATGTTCCTTCTATACCTAGGTGTTTGAGGGTTTTATCAAGAAGCAATGCTGGATTTTATCAAAAGTTTTTTCTGCATCTAATGAGGTAATCATGTGTTTCTTGCTTTTACATCTTTTGATGTATTTAGTTACATTTATGGTCTTGTGAATGTTGAACCAGCCCTGCATCCTGGGGATGAAGCCTACTTCGTCATGGTGGATGATATTTGAGATGTGGTTTTGGATCCAATTTGCTACAATCTTGTTGAGCATTTTTGCGTTTATGTTCATAAGGGTTATTGCCTGTAGTTCTCTTTCTTTGTTGGATCTTTATCCAGTTTGGGTATCAGTGTAATGTTAGTTTTGTAAAATGGTTTAGGGAGAATTCCACCTTTCTCAATTGCCTGGAATATTTTCAGTAGGCTTGGTATCAGCTCCTCCTTGTATGTTTTGTAGAATTCTGCTGGAAAGTCATCTGGTCCAGGGCAATTTTTTTTTTTTTTTTTTTTGTAGGTAGTTTTAATATGACAGAATAAATTTCCTGGGTTGTTGTGGACCTATTTAGTGTCTCAGTGTCTTTTTATTTTTAACCTGGGAGGTTGTATGATATCAGAAGGTACTCCATTTCATCTAGGTTTCTAAGTTTGTTTCCATATAGGTGTACATAGTAATCTCTGACAATCCTTTGTATTTCTTTGGGGTCAGTTGTGAATTGATCTTTTGTATTTCTGATTATGTTTATTTGGGCTTTTTCTCTCTTCTTGGTCATTCCTGCCAGGGCCCCATAAATCTTTTTAATTCTTTCAAAGAAGCAGATTTTTGTTTTGTTGATGTTTTCTTTTTTTTTTATTGTCAAGTTGTGGGGTACAGTTAAGGGTTAGGTATACAATTGTATTTCATTCAGGCACCCTGTTGATATGGGGTGTTTCCCCGTTCCCAGACAGATATTTGCTACTGTTAATCCATCTCCTCCCCCACCATAGTTTCCCAGTACGGTCATTCATTTTCGTATAGTATTGCATTGGATGTTTAAGGTCCATTATATGAGTGAGAACATGTGATACTCGGATCTCTGTTTCTGTGAGAGGTCACTCAGTATTATAGACTCTAGTTCCATCCAGGTTAGTGCGAAATTCAAGATTTTGTTCTTTTTTATGGCTGCGTAGTATTCCATCGTGTATATGTACATTTTTTTAATCCAGTCCTCTTTTGATGGGCAACACGGCTGTTTCCAGGTTCTTGCTATTGTGAACAACGCTGCGATAAACATGCGTGTGCAGGTATCTTTTTTATAGAGTGATTTGTGTTCTTCAGGATATATTCCCAGTAGGGGGATTTCGGGGTCATATGGGAAGTTGTTATTTAGAGCTTTTAAGAATTTCCACACTGCTTTCCACAGAGGTTGCACTAGTTTACACTCCCACCAACAGTGTAGAAGTGTTCCCTTTTCACCACACCCTCTCCAGCAGCTGTTATTTTTTGAGTTGTTGATAATTGCCATTCTGACTGGGGTTAGGTGGTATCTCAGTGTGGTTTTGATTTGCATCTCCCTGATGATTAGTGAGGTTGAACACTTCTTCATGTGTTTGTTGGCTGCTCGGATGTCTTCCTTTGTGAAGTGTCTGTTCATATCTTTTGTACATTTTATAATGGGGTTGTTTTTTTTTTTTCTTTTCAGCACGTTAGAGTTCCTTGTAGATCCAGGATATTAACCCTGTGTCAGACCTGGAGTTGGCAAATACTTTTTCCAGTCTGTAAGCTGTCTCCCTGCTCTCTTGATGGTTTCTTTGGCTTTGCAGAAGTTTGTCAGTTTAATAAGGTCCCACTTGTCTATTTTCTCTCTTATGAGCTGTGGGTTTTGGGTTTTGTTCAGGAATTGGATGCCAGTTCCGATTTCCATGAGGGTTTTTCCTTCATTTTCTAAGGTTCTTATGGTTTGAGGTTTTACATTTAGGTCTCTGATCCATTTGGAATTAGCCTTTGTGCATGGGGATAGATAGGGGTCCTGTTTCAATCTTCTGCATGTGGTCAGCCAGTTTTCCCAGCACCATTTACTGAATAAGTTCTCCTCTCCCCAGTGGTAGGTGGTGGAAGCTTTGTCAAAGATGAGTTGGTTGAGAAATTGAGGTCTTGCTTCTGGAATCTCAATTCTATTCCATTGATCTATATGCCTGTTCCTATACCAATACCAAGCTGTTTTGATGATTGTAGCATTATAATAAAGTTTGAAGTCTGGTAGTGTGATACCACCTGCTTTGTTTTTTTTTTTGCTGAGGATTATTCTGGCTATTCTTGGACGTTTGTGTTTCCATATGAATTCCTGCATTGTTTTTTCTAGGTCTGAGAAGAATGTTGCTGGTAATTTGATGGGTATTGCATTGAATTTGTAGATTGCCTTAGGTAAGATGGACATCTTAACAATGTTGATTTTTTTGATCCATGAGCATGGGATATTTTTCCACTTGTTTGTGTCAACTTTGATTTCTTTGAGCAATGTTTTGTAGTTTTCCTTGTAAAGGTCTTTCACGTCTCTGGTTAGGAAGATGCCAAGGTATTTCATTGTTTTTGTGGCTATTGTGAATGGGATTTGTTTTTTATTTGGGTTTCTGTTTGTTTCTTATTGGTGTAGAGAAATGTGATTGTCTTTTGTACATTTATTTTGTATCCTGAGATTTTGTACATTTATTTTGTATCCAAAGGTCTTTATCAGTGTAAGGAGGTTTTTGACAGATTCCTTGGGTTTTCAAGGTATACAATCATGTCGTCTGCAAAGAGAGATAACTTGACTTACTCTTTTCCTATTTGGATACCCCTGATTGCCTTCTCTTCTCTGATTGTTCGAGCCAGGACTTCCAATACTGTGTTGAACAGGAGGGGTGAGAGTGGGCATCCTTGTCTTGTTCCAGTTTTCAGGGGAAATAGTTCTAATTTTTATCCATTTAGGAGTATGCTCGCTGTAGGTTTCTCGTAGATGACTTTTACTATTTTGAGGTATGTTCCCTGTATGCCTAGATGTTCAAGGGTTTTTATCAAGAAGGGGTGCTGGATTTTATCAAAAACTTTTTCTACATCTAATGATATAATCATGTGGTTTCTGTTTTGACATCTGTTGATGTATTTAATAACATTTATGGTTTTACAAATGTTGAACCAGTCTTGCATCCCAGGAATGAAGCCTACTTGGTCATGATGGATGATTTTTGAGATGCATTGCTGAATCCGGTTTGCTAGGATCTTGTTGAGAATTTTAGTATCTATGTTCATCAAAGATATTGGCCTGTAGTTCTCTTTCTTTGCTGGATCTTTACCTGGCTTGGGTATCAATGTGATGTTGGCTTCGCAAAATGATTTGGGGAGTGTTCCATCTTTTTCAATAGCCTGGAATACCTTCAGTAGGATTGGTATCAGCTCCTCCTTAAATGTCTTGTCGAATTCTGCTGGAAAGTCATCTGGTCCAGGGCTTTTTTTTTTTAGGAAGTTTTCTTATTACGTAGTCGATTTTCTTGAATGTTATTGATTTATTTAAGGTCTCAATTTCTTCTTGTTCCAACTTAGGTAGGTTGTGTGATGTCAGAAAGTCTTCCATTTCCTTAAGGTCTTCAAGTTTGTTTCCATGCAAGTGTATGGAGTAGTCTCTAATGATCTTTTGTATTTCTTCAGGGTCAGATATGACTTCATCTTTTGTGTTTCTGATTGTGCCTATTTGGTTTTTTTCTCGTTTTTTCTTGGTCAGTCTAGCTAGGGGACCATTGATCTTGTTTGTTCTTTCGAAGAACCAGCTTTTTGTTTCATAGATTTTTTTCTATTATCTTTTTGTCTTCTACGTCCTGGATTTGGGCTTTTATTTTGGTGATCTGGATTCTTCTGCTGAAATTGGGGGTTTTTGTGCTCTTGCTTTTCCAGCTTCTTTAGGTGGCTTGTTAGGCTGTTCATTTCTGTTCCTTCCATTTTCCTCATGTGTGTTTGTAGGGATAAAATTCCCCTCTTTTTTTTTTTTGAGTTGGAGTCTCACTTTGTTGCCCAGACTGGAGTGCAGTGGCCGCTCCCAGCCACCGCAGCCTCGACCTGCGGGGCTCCGGCAATCCTTCCACCTCATCCTTCCAAGTAGCTGGAATTACAGGTGTACGCTACCATGCCCGGCTGATTTTTTGATTTATTGTACAGATGAGGTCTCACTGCCCAGGTGGGTCTCAAACCCGTGGGCCCAGAAAATCCACTCACTTCAGCCCCCCAAAAGGGGGAAAATTACAGGCTGACCCAAACCGGGCCCCAGCTAAATTTTTTTTAACAGTTTTAAAGGCATCCCAGAGATTTTGGTTTTTTTTTTTTTTCATTTGTTTAGTTTTAAATTTTTGATCCTGTTTGGTGTCATAAATTGACCCAGGGGGTTTTTAAGATAGGGGGGAATTTATTTTTGTGGGTTTTGGGGGGATTTGTTGGGGGTTCAAGTTTTTTTTTTTCCCAATGGGGTTTCCCAAGGGGTGCATGGTAAAATTTTTGGTTTTTTTAAAATTTTGGGGTTGTTTTGGGATTTGTTTCCAAATTTGGGTCGATCTTAGAATTTGTTCCATTTGGGGGTGATAGAATGGGGTTTCTGTGGTCTTTGGAGGGGAGTGTTCTATAGGTATCAATTGTATTTGGTCCAGAGTCTCATTGAGGGGATCTCCTTGCTGTTTTTTGGGGTTGAGGGAGTTAAGGTTGTGAGTGGTTTTAAAATTTTTTATGGTGTTAGAGTCAATGTCTTTCTTTATTTTTCCCTAAAAGTTGCTTTATGAATGTTGGCAAAATTATTTTGGGGGTGATATATGTTTAGGACAGATATTTCTTGTTGATGGAGTGAACCTTTTTTCAAAGTTGGCCCTCTGTATTTTTTTTTTTTTGATAGCTTAAATGGTATTTCGTCTGAAATTAGGATTGCGACTCCCCCTTTCTTTTGGTTCCATTCGCCTGAAAATTTTTTCCCCATCCTCTTACTTTTAGTCTGTGTATGTTCTTTCTATGAGATGGGTCTCTTTAAGGCAGTATATTGTTTTTGGTGAAATTTTTCCATTTTGGATTCTATTCTTTTAGTGGTGGGGTTTAGTCCATTCACATTCAGTAATTATTGAAATGTGAGATTTAAAATTTGGGGGTTTTATTGAGTTGTTGTTTTTGGCCCTTTTTTTTTTTTTTTTTTGTCTTTTTTTTTTGGGTTTTGGGGGGGGGTTATTTTTATTTTTGTAATCTTTTGGGTGTTGTTTTTTTTTTTTTTCCTTTTTTCTGTGTTTAGTACTTTCTTAAGTGTTTCATGTAAAATGGGTTTTGGTGGCAGCATAAGTTCAGGGGATTTGGGTATCTGGGAAAAATTTTAATTCTCCCTCACTGATGAAGCTTAGGGCCGGGTAGGTTATTTTGGGTTTTAAATTGTTTTTCTTTTTGGACTTTGAAAAAAGGGATCCAAACCCCCTCCTTTGCCCGCAAGGGTTTTTGAGATAAATCTGGTTTTTTTGGGTTGGTTTTGGTAGGGAAGGGGGCCCTTTTTTTCTTTGCCCTTTGGATTTTTTTTTTTGTGCCTACTTTTTTAGGTGAATTATTATGTGGGGAGTTGGTCTTCTCATTTGTTGTCTTGCCGGGGGGGTTTTCTGAATCTCTTGTGTTTGAATTTTTTCATCACTGATTAGATAAGGGAAGTTTTCTTGAATGAAATGGGTTTTTTTTCCCAAATTTGGGCTCTGGCCCCCCAGGGAGTCCGATTATTCTTAGGTTAGGCCTCTTGAGGTAGTCACTAATTTTTGAAGGTTTTGTTCTGTTTTTTTAGCTTTTTTTCTGTGTTTTTAAGAGTTTGGGTTATTTCTATATTTTGGTCCTGAAGCTTGAATTCTTTCTTCTGGGGTAATTTCTGCTTTCCATGCTTATAATAGTTATTTTTTTCATTAAGATTCTTTTTTTCTTTTACCAATACACCCCTTCCCAGTTTTTTCGTGCCCCTTAATTCAATCTCCCCTTTTTTTTTTTGAATCATTTTCTTTTGAGAATTCGGGGGGTTTTCATTTTTTCATTCCAAAAATAGCTGACCCTTCCAGGGCTGGGGAGAATTTTTTTTTTGGGTTTTTTTCATTTTGAATTTTTCCCCTTTCTCTCCCCCCCCCCCCCTTTAATTTTTTTTTTGGGAAGGGGGGTTTTTTTTTTCTTTGAATGCCCTGTTTTTCCCTTTTTAGGGTTTTTGGTTTTTTCCTTTTTCTTTTTAAGTCTGTTTTTAGAGTTGCATCTTGGCCCTAGATTTAAAAAGGGGTTAAAAGGGAAATTGGGGGAAGGGGGGTAATGGGTTGGAGAAAATCAGGGAAAAAGAATAATAAATAAGGGAGAAAGAAAAAGGGGGAGGAAGGGGGAAAGAAAGAACGTGAAAGTTTAAAAAGAGTACGTACTAAAAGAGACAGGCCAAAAAATTGGGAAAGCAGTTAATCGGGGTAAAAACAGGTGATCAAAACCCAAAGTTAAAGATAAAATCAAAAGAAAAAAAGAAAAGAGAAAGGCAGGGGAAAAGTTAATAAAAAGGTGAGAAAAGAACAGGGAAAGAAGTGAAGAAAGACGGGTAAAAAAACCCAAAGAATACTGAACTACACGGGCGGAATTAAAAATTTAAAGGTCCCAAACGTGATCAAAACCCAACAGTTTCTTTTTTTTTTTTTTGAGTTGGGCTCACCTGTTGGTGGGTGCATGGTGCCCCCGGTCACCGCAGGAGTGGTTCCGGGCCCCCCACCTCAGCCTTCCGTAGCTGGTTAAAGGATTTTTTTTTTGAATTTTTTGAGGTGGGCTCGTGGGGGGGGTTCGAAGAGGCCGGAAACCCACCCCCCGCCCCCAAAAGGACAGGTTTAAAGGGTAGCCAACCCCGGGCTTAAAAATTTTTCAATATAAAATCATAAAAAAATAAGCATCAGCCCATCACTTCTGTTTGATTAGTTCCCCCTTTTTTTTTTTTTGCAGAGAGGGGGGGGCTTTGTCTCCTGTTTTGGGTTTTTGAGGAAAGGGTTTTTTGGGTGGGCAGGGCAAGGGTTCTCCCTGGAGAATAGCAAAGTAGTTTCCCCAAATTGTTTTTCTCCATTTTCGGGGTCCCCCAGCTTGGGGTCTCACACTGAGTCCCCAGCCAGGGTGGGCCCAGAGTTTCAGAGCTCCAAAGCTAAAGGGGGCAGGGGGTGGGAAGTGGCCGGGGCCCCCACAGGGATTGCCAGGGGGACCAGTGCTTGGGGGCTGGCCCCCAACCCCCCTGTATGACCGGCAGTGCCGGTGCCGGGGTGGAGAAAGAGTGGGGAAGGGGAGGGGGCAGGCACCCAAAAACCCCCCCCACGCTGCAATATCTGGCCTTAGGAAATGAGGTAAAGTTTGTTGTAGGTGGGTGGGGGGGAATCTCTGCCCGGAGAATGGCAAAGTTTCAGTCTGTTTTTCCCACTTGTCTGGGTCCTCCGACTTGGGGATCGAGTGAGCCAGCGTGGGCCCAGAGTTCCAGAGCTCCAAAATTCCCAAAAGGGGAGGAGTGAGCGTAGAGTGGTGCTGGGCCCCTAAAGTACTTCAGAGGAAAGGACGGGGTTCCAGGGCAGGGCCAAACCTCCCTGTGTGACCAGCGGCTTGGGCCGGGGAAGACAATGCAGTTGGGGGGGATCTGGAGGGGGGTGGGACCAAGGCTTCCACACACGAATAGAACAGCAGAGTGTGGGGGGGACAATAGGGCGTGGGGAAGTTCCCGGGGCCCGGCACCAGCATGGTTCGTGGTGGGCTGGGGGGTGGGGGGAAAAGAAGTAATAGCCTTTTTGGGAACTCACGTTCAGAGAATCTCACCAATTCACCTATGCCATTGCCATCTTGCCCAATCTCTCCTGTTGATGTTTTCTATGACATTTTTTTCTCTGCGTTCTGTACTTCGGTTTTTATTTTTAGGATTTGGATTGCTCTGCTAAAGTTGGGTCTTTCTAGCTTCTTGAGGTGATTTGCAGGGCTCTCCACTTGTGATCTTTCCATTTTCTTGATGTGTGCTTCTAGAGGTATGAATTCCCCTCTTAAAACTGATTTCGTGGCATTTTCTTGGTAAGATGCCAAAATTTTGGTAAGATGTTTCTTTATTTTCATTTTGTTTCCAAGGATCTTTCAATTTCTTCTTGATTTCAGTGTTGATCCAGTCATTGTTCAGCATCATGCTGTTTAGTGTATTTGACTTTGTGGACTTTGAGGAAAAGTTGTTGGTTTTAAAGTTTATTTTTATTCCACTGTCGTCTGACAATATGTATGGCTGGATTTCAACCTTGTGGAATTTGTTTATGCTTGATTTATGGACAAGAATGTGATCAATCTTGGTATGTTCCACGTGGTGATGATTAAAATGTGGTTCTGTGGTTGTTGTGTGAAATAAGCTGTAGTTATGAACTAAGTCCATTTGGTCAAGTGTCAAGTTTAGGTTCTGGATCTCCTTGTTGATTTTTTGCCTCGATGATCTATCTAGGGCTGTCAGTGGGGTATTTACGTCCCCTGCTATAATAGTGTTACAGTCTATATCTTTTTTCACTTTAATTAGTAGTTGTTTTATAAATGTTAGTGCTTCTATATTGGGTGCATATATGTTTAGGATGGATATTTGTTGATTTATTGAATCTTTTATCATTATGTAGTGTCCTTTTGTATCTTTTTAAATTTTTGATAGCTTAAAGGTTATTTTGTCTGATATTAAGATTGCAACTCCTGCCTTCTTTTGTGATATATTTGCCTGGAAACTCATTTTTCATCCTTTAAATCTGAGTCTGTGTGCATCCCTTGTAGTGAGATGAGTCTCCTGGATGCAACAAATAATGGGGTCATGGTTTCTAATTAAGTCCAACATTCTGTGTCTTTTCAGTGTTACATTTAGTCCATTCACATTCAGGCTAATTATTGAAATGATGTGGTTTTTCCCTGTCATTAGGTTCTTATAAAGTTGTTGCTGTTTCTGTTTATTTATTGTCTTTCCTTTAGTTTTTGGGTTGATTCATGTATGTTTTCCATATTTTTCCTGTACTCTTGTGAAGAACATTGTCATTCTTCTCTCCTTTTCTTCTGTGTTTAAAACTTTCCTAAGTATTTCTTAATACATAAGAGGTGGTCTGGAGGCAGGATAAGTTCTTAGGGATTGGATATCTGGGAAAGATTTTAATTCTCCCTCACTGATGAAGCTTAGTCTGGTGGGGTAGGTTATTCTTGGTTGAAATTATTTGTCTTTGAGAACTTTAAAGATTGGTCTCCAAGCTCTACTAGCCTGAAGGGTTTCTATGGATAAATCTGCTGCTATTCTAATTGTCTCCCTGGTAGGTAGTCTGACCTTTTTCTCTTACTGCCTTTAAGGTTTTTTTTTCTTTTATACCTACACTGTTTAGGCAAATTATTATGTGTCTGGGAGTTGGTCTTCTCATTTGTTGTCTTGCAGGGTTCTCTGAATCTCTTGTATTTGAATTTCCACATCACTTCTGAGATGAGGAAAGTTTTCTTGAATAATTTCATGGAATGTTTGTTCCAGTATGGTCTCTGTCTCAGGAAGTCCAGTTATTCTTAGGTTCAGTTTTGAAGTAATTGTTCATTTCTTGAAGGTTTTATTCTGTCTTTTTAAGCTTCTTTCCTATGTTTTTGAAAGTTTGGGTTGGTTCTGTATTTTGATCTTCAAGTTCTGAGACTCTTTCTTCTGCTTGCCTAATTCTGCTTTCCATGTTTATTAGTTTGTTATTTATTTCCATCATAGTATTCTTTACTGCTGTTATTTCTGTTATAAGCTCCTTCCTGTTTTCCTCTTGTCTCTCCTCAATTTTTTTTTATATTCTCTCTATTAATGTCCTGATGTTTGGGTTTGTTGCATGTGACCAGTCATTCTGGGAACTATTCATTGTTTGTGTCCCAAAGTCTGTTTTCTCAGTGTCTGACCTTCCAGGGGTCTGTGTGAGACCTATATTCTTCTTTTGGGTTTTCTTCATTTGTGAAGATTTTTTCCTCCCTACTTTTTCCTTCCCTCTATTTTCCTGTCTTCTTTAATTCTGTTGTTCAGGGTTGGAGGGTTGCTTTTACTTCTGTCTGTTCAATATCCTATTTTTCCTTGTGTATATCCTCTTGCTTTGTTCAATTCTGGGGTGTATTGTAGGTTTGTGGTGTTCCTTTTTTGCAGTTTTGAGATTTAATTAAGGGGAGAGCTGTGATTCAAAATATATCTGCAGATCCCAGTATCCACTGACAGTGCATGGATAATCTGGAAGCCACTTCCCACTGCCTTGCAATTTGTCCATGCAGTGGAGTTATAAGTTATTGCCTGAAAGCAAAATTAGGTTTTAAAAGGGGAAAAGAATGGAGCTGGGAGTGGGGGGAAGAGAGGGGTAGAGAGAGAGAGGAGTGAAAGGGAAAATAGACAAGTGTACCGACTAACAAATGAAAAGAGACACAAAGATTGAAACAAGTAAAAAGAAGAACAATAACAACAACTACAAACTAAGCAACAACCATGTGATAAAACTAAAACATACCATGATGCTAACATACAAGCTAACTGACCTCCTTATTGGTGTGCTATTCTCTGTAGATGGGGTCTACAGAGAAAAAAAAAAGAAAAGAATAAAGTCAGTAAACTATTAGAACCAACCAAGCACACTCTGAGACTCTTCCTTTAAGTCCATTGTCCTTTCAGCTCTGATTTCTAGCTGTCTTTGGAGGCTGGTAGATTTGTTCACAGTTAGGGCCAGTTGCCCCTGGCCTGCTGTGAAAGGCAGTTCAGATCTGGGCTCCCTGCCCAATCTGTCACTCAGATCTGGCCTTGTCTTTTTATCAAGGGGAAAAGCTTCTGTCCTTCCCATTTTGATGTTGTTAGCTTGGATCCCCAGCAGGTGGTGCTGATCTCACTGCTCCAGTTGATCTTTTTCTGCAGCAGCTGAAGACTGCCAAGCAATGCAAGCCTGGTGGGGCATAAGTCCCAGGCCGCCAGGATGGGCGGGAGCATGCAATGGTAGCAACAGTGGCAGCCACCACTTCATGGTGCATGAAAAGAGCTCCATGAACCTGGCTCCTGGTGAGGGGTAGGGCATGGCAGTGGGACCAGTGGCAGCAAGTTTCAGTACAGCGTGTCTGCAGGGGCTTCATGATCCAGAACCATGGGTTGCCTCAGGCATGGGCATGGTGACAGCAGTGGCAGCTGCATCAGGAGCCCTTGCTGTGGCTGAGGCTGAGATGGCTAAGGTGGCTGAAGTGGTCGCTAAGCACCTTGTGAAGAGCCAACTGCCAACAATGTAAGCTGCAGTCCCCCCCCCCAGGGAGAGCTAGAGTCTTTGTGCTCTTTTACCAAGGGTCTCACAGACCAAACTGCCCTGTCACCATCTTGCTGGAAGTCCCCATCAATATTGTTTTTATCTATTCCACTCTCAGTGGGAAGAACAGTAGGTTCTTGCTAATGTTTTTGCTATTATGAATAATTCTACAGTACACATGTGCATGCAGGTATCGTTTTTGTAAGTCTTTCTAAATAAATAGTAAATAACAATATCAACTATAGCAGAATGAAGATGCACCAGCTGAATGGAAGAACTTGTGTCCAGGATAGGCATCACCTTTATAAATTTCAATGTTAAGCTAGAGGAGCAGCACCTGAATTGCTGTTAAATTTTCATTTCTTCAGTCATTCTTCCTTTCACACTGAATTAATCTCTAATAAATACTTTATACCTCAAAATACTACCTAACTCCAGTAAGAATGGAGTGATTTAAGATCCTCCAGGTATATTCCCAGAAGGGGATTGTTGGGGCATATGGAAGGTCATATTGAAGACTGGCTTCTATTCATGGGCATTTCTTAAATGAATGAATGTATGAGAAACCAAGACATAAAAATATCACTGGAGGGTTAGTTTCACAATAGTAGTGTTGTGTGAAAATTTGTTTTCTTTTATTTCTATAAGATTTTGCAGGTGCTTAGCCTGAGTATTTTTAGGTGTTCTAATTTGTTCCACATCTAATTACTAATGAATCTAGTGATTCATTAAGTAGTATGCAAGAAATACAACCTAATATGCCAAAGTATGTAAAATTTTAACTCAAAATCTACCAGCAGTATCTCAAAAATTATCCATCACAATCATGTGTGATATTCCTGGCATGCAAAGCTGGTTTAACACATAAAAATCAATAAACACAATTCACCACATAAATATAAGTAAAAACAAGGATGACATAATTGTCTCATAGACTCAGAACAATATCCTCTTAATAAAACACACAAACAAGATTCATGAACTCCTAGCAAGTATGACCAAGAAAAAGAGAGAGAAAGCCCAAATAAACACAATAAGAATTGCAAAAGATCAAGTTACAACTGACCCTGAAGAAGTGCAAAAGATTACCAGAGATTACTATGGACACCAATATGGCAACAAACTCAATAACCTAAATGAAATGGAAAACTTTCTGACATCACACAACCTCCTAATGTTGAAACAAGAAGAAATTGAGATTCTAAATAGACCAACAGTAAACTGGGAAATTGACTATGTCATAAAAACACTACCTACAAAAAAAAGCCCTGGACCAGACAGATTTCCAGTGGAATTCTACAAAATGTACAAGAAGGAGCTACTACTAATCCTATAGAAAATATTTCAGGAAATCAAGAAAGACAGAATGCTCCTAAAATCATTTTATGAAGCTAACATCATACTGATATCCATACCAGGTAAAGATTCAACTCAGAAAGAGAACCGTAAGCCAATATCCTTAATGATCATAGATGCAAAAACACTCAATAAGCTTCTAGCAAGTCAGATTCAACAACACATCTCAAAAATAACCTATTATGACCAAATAGGTGTCATCCCTGGGATGCAGAACTGGTTCAACATTCCCAAGATGATAAATGTAATTAAACACATTAAAAAATGTAAAAACAAGACCCACATGATTATATCATTAGATGCAGAAAAAGCTTTTGATAAAATCTTGCATTCCTTCTTGATAAAAAACCATTGAACACCTATGCCTAGAGGGAACTTGCCTCAAAGTATTAAGAGCCATCAACAATAAACCCATAGCCAACATATTGCTAAACTTACAGAAATTAGAAGCATTTTCCCTGAAAAATTTGAACAAGAAAATGCTGTCCACTGTCACCCCTTCTGCTCAACAGAGTGTTGGAAGTCCTAGCTAGAGCAATAGGTCAAGAGAAAAAAAAATAGGGGTTTCCACACAGGAAAACAAGAATTCAAGTTCTCCTCTTTGTTGATAATATGTTTCCTTACCTCAAAAATCAAAGAAAACCTGTCAAAATCATTCTTGCACTATTAAAGAGTTTGGCACCATCTCAGGGTAAAAAATAAATATGCAAAAGACAGTCACACGCTTATACCAACAACAAACAGGCAGAGAACAAAATAAAAAACACAATCCTATTCACAAAGACCACACAAAAAAGAAATATCTCAGTATCTTCCTAGCCAGAATAAGAAATTTGTTTACACGTAAACTACAAAACACTGTTCAAAGAGGTCAAAGATGACACAAACAAATGGAAAAATATTTTATGCTCATGGATTGGAAGAATTAACATTGTTAAGACATCAATCCTTCCAAAGACAATCTACAGATTCAATGCTATACCCATTACATTCCCAACATCATTCCTCTCAGACCTAGAAACAGAAATTCATATGGAAACATAAATGACTAGGAATAGCCAAAACAGTCTTTAGCAATATAAACAAAGTGGGAGTTATCACAGTTCTGGACATTTAACTTTATGATAAGGCTACAATATCCAGAACAACCTGATATTGATTGAAGAACAGACATTTACAAAACAAATGGAAAAGGATAAAGACTTCAGAAGCAAAAATTCAATTTCTAAGCAAACTCATCTTTCACAAATCCTCTAACAACAACCACTGTGGTGAAAAGTATCTATTCAGTAATGGTGCTGGGAAAACTGGCTGACCATATGCAGAAGAGTGAAGCAGGTCCTTACCTATCACCACACACACACACACACACACACACACACACACACACACACACACAATCAACTCCAAATAAATCAAAGACCTACATATAAAACCTCAAATATTAAGAATCTTAGTAAATACAGGAGAAATCCTTATAGAAATCACAATTGGCAACCAATTTCTGATCAAAACCCCAAAAGCCTATCCAGAAGAGATTAGATTTACAAACAGGAACTTGTAAAACTGAAAATCTTCTGTAAAACAAAGGAAACTATCAAGAGAATGGGAAGACAGCTCACAGAATAGGGGAAAGTATTTGCCAACTCCTTATCTGACAAAGGCCTACCATCTAGGATCTGCAAGGAACTCAAATGTGCAAAAAAGAAAACAAACAAACATACATTTTAAAAATGCTCAGCCTCACTAATCATCAGAGAAATGTAAATCAAAACTACACTGAAACACCACCTAACTCCAGTAAGAATGGCCATCATTAATAAAATAAAATAAAATAAAATAAAATAAGAGATGATGGTGAGGATGCAGAGAAAAGGGAATGGTTCTATACTGTTGATGGAAATGCAAACTAGTTCAACCTCTATGAAAAACAGTGTGGCAGTTACTAAAAGCAGAACTAGAAATTGATCTATATGACCCAGCAATCCCCCTTCTGGGAATATACCTGGAGGAACTTAAATCACTCTACAAAAAAAAATAAATAAATAAACCTGCACATAAATATTTGTTGCAGCATTATTCACAAGGGCAAAAATATGGAACCAACGCTGCTGTTCATAAAAGCTGGACTAGATTAAAAAATGTGGTAGATATACTTGATAGAATATTGTGCATCCATAAAGAAGAACAAAATTATAAACTTCACAGCAATGTGGATAAAGTTAGAGTCTATAATACTCTGTGATCTATCACCAAACAAAGATCTGAGTACCACATATACTACTCATATACTACTCATAGGTGGATCCTGAACATTTACCATAATACAATAAGAAAGAGAATGGCAGCAGCTGGAAACTACCAAGTGGGGGGTGGGTACATAGCATCAATAAGGCTACCTGATCTCAAACCAGGCAAAGTGGGGACCAAAGGGAGGCCCAAATTTACTTGTATAATAACCACTTGTATACTTAATCCCAAATTGTACCCTTTTTTCTTTTGACTTTATCTTGAACTAAGAAAATGCACATAAATACCCATGGCATGGACATATGGTGTGGTGGTAGGAAATGAGTCTCAGGCTGCCCATTCCCCAGATAGTGAACATTATATAAATCGTTTCTGAATTTTAGGTCCCCGCTTCCACACAGTTCAACTCTCAAAATTGTAAACAGCACATCTTGCCAACTTCAGTCCTGTTTCAAAATGGAACAAATTTGTGGACTCTGGTAAAGTAAGGATAGGGAGTGGAGGAAACATCAAAAGTGAATGCTTCTCCCTCTCTCACTGAGTAATGGAATTAAACAGAAGGAAAGAGATGTCACAAATGAGAAGAAAACAAACAAAAACACAGGTAACACTTAGGGTCCTAAAGAGACAGTTCACCAAATAATAGTCATTGGAGTTCAAACAAAGTAAATTTCCCAGAATGATTGGACTCAGATATTAATTACAGAAGATCAAAAATTTGATGAACAAGCACCAATTACAATTTACAAATGAAATTGTAACAGTGTTAGTCAACTTCCATCCCCCCAAAATCTAAAATAATCAAAATTAAATCTCCATCTATGAAATAAATAACAAACTTATAATCATAGAACACAGAATTAACCAAGCAGAGGAAACAATCCCTGAGCTTGAAGACCAAAATATGGAAGTAATACAATCTGTTAAAAATAAAAGAATTTAAAAAAACTTTAAAGAGAAGGAGTAAAGTCTCCAAAAGATGTCTGGTTATATTAAGAAGTTGAACCTATATCTAACTGATATACCTGAAGTAGAAGGGGAAATAAAGGGGTACCTTGCAATAAGCATTCCAATAGATGCAAGAAAACTTTCTTCATCTCACAAGAGATGTAACCATGCTAACACAAGTGACTCAGAGGATTATCTCAGGATACCATATGAGAAAGAGCATCCCCTATACACAAAGTAATTTGCCTACCCAAAATAAGTATGAAAGAAGTAATCTAAAGGCAGCAAGAGAGAAAGGTCAGACTTCTAACTGGGGAAAAGCAATCAGAATAGGACCAAACTTATCTTCAGAACAAAACAGAAGGGATTGGAATCTAATTTTTAAGTTATCAAAGATAGGCAATTCCAACCAAGAATTTCTCACCCAACCAAGTTTAGCTTCTTTAGTGATGAATAATTAAAATCCCTGCTAGACATTCAACTCCCATGAGAGTTTGCTGCTTCCAGACCAGCTCTACAGGAAATTCTTAAGAAGACATTAAGCACAGAGAAGAAGATGAAAAAAAGAATGACCATGCACTTTATAAGAGTACAGGTAAACAAAGAGTCAACAGAGCATATAGCTAAATTCATAAAAATAAAAACACATATATTAATACAATAGTTAAAAGAAAGCAAAACAGCCATCTAAGAACCTTATGATAGTGGAATAAAAATAAAAATTTCCACGAAGAATTTCTCCCACACAACACACAAACACATGGACACTGAACACACTGCTGAACAACTTCTGGGTCAACTTGGAAATCAAGACATAAATTAAAATACTCCTGGAAACAAATGAAAACAAACACACACTTATCAGAATCTCTTGGATGCTATCAAAGCAGTATTAAGAGAAAAATTTATTGCCCTGGAAACACACATCAAAAAAATTGAAAGATCACAAGCAAATAGTCTAATGCCATACCTAAAAAAACTAAAAAGGCAAGAACACAAAAGTATCACTTCAACAGAAGAACCCAGATCATCAAAGCAAAGTCACAACTACAGGACTTACAACACTAAAATACCATCCAAAAAATCAGCAACAGAAAAACTGGTTATTTGAAAGAATATATGGGATTGACAAACTAAAAGTCAGATTGACTAAGAAAATGAGAAAACCCAAATAAATAAAATAAGAAATGCAAAAGATAAAGTCACAGATGAGCCCATAGAAATTCAAAAGATTTTAAGAGATTATTATGCACATCTGTATGAAAATACACTGGAAATAAAGGACTTTCTGATGTCATACAACATTCCAAGTTTGAAACAATAAGAAATCGAAACCATAAACAGATGAATAATAATCAAGTAAATTGACTCTGTCATAAGAAATCTACCTACAAACAGAAAGCACTGAACCAGATGGTTTTCCAACTGAATTCTAAAAAATGTACAAGAAGGAGATCATACTAACTTATTAAAACATTCCAGGTAATTAAGAAAGATGAAACTCTCCCCAAATCATTTTATGAAGCTAACATCACAGTTATACCCAAACCTGGCACAGACCAAACAAGGAAAGATAATTACAGGCCAATATCCTTGGTGAACCCAGATGTAAAAATTTTCTACAAGATTCTACCAAATTGGATTCAACAACACATCTTAAGAATCAATCCATCATGAACATATAGGCTTTATCCCCAGGATGCAGGGAGCATTTACCATCTACAAGACCGTAAATGTAATCCAATACATTCACATATATTAAAAACAAGAATCACATGATTATAACATTAGATGCAGAAAATCTTTCAAAAAATGCAGCATCCATCCTTTTTTTATTCCTTTAATTTTTTTTTATTTTGAAATTGTGGGGTACATTTCAAGGTTAGGTATACAAATATTCCTCTTCTTTAATTCTGTTGTTCATGGATGGCAAGTTTGCTTTTCCTTCTGTTTGTTCAATCTCCTATTCATCCTTATGGGAATCCTCTATCTTGTTAAATTCTGAGACTGAACTGTGGGTTGGGGGCTATTATTTTTTGCAGTTTTAAGATTTAATTGATAGAGTAACTGTGATTCAGAATCTATTTGCAGATCCCAGTGTCCACCAACAGGTGAATAGGTACCCTGGAACTCCCTTCCCACTGCCTTGTGATCTGTCCATGCAGTGGAGTGTAAGTTTGCTCCCTGAAAGCAAAATGAGGTAAGAAAAGGAAAAGAATGGAACAGGGAAGGAGAGGGGGAAAGAGGAATGTGGAGAGTAAGAGGGATAACAGACAAACATACCAACTAACAAATGAAAAGAGACACAAAGACAGAGAAGAGTAAAACAAAAACTAAAACATATAGACAATCATACAAACACACAAGTCAACCAAGCTCCCTATTGCTTTACAATTTCCCTACACAAACAGGAGGTCTGAAGAGAAAAAAATAAATCATTAAAATAACAAAAACAGCGAAACTATGAAATCATTATCAAAATAGAGAAAAAAGAAAAAATTTAAAAAGTAAAACTAAAGTAAACAAAATTAGCAAAACAAACAAAGAATAAAAATAAAAATAAAAAAAGCAAAAACAATGAATTAAGCTTGCTTTGAGATCATTCCTGTGAGCCCAACGTCTTTTCAGCTCTGATCTCTAGCTCTCATTGCAGGCTGGTAGTGTTAGGGTCAGATGTGAGTTCAGATGGCTAGCTGTCTGTCAGGTCTGCCACTCAGATCTGACCTGTCTGTGTCTGATCTAGCATAGGGGAGGGGTTTCTGTCTTTCGCCCTTCGATGGGATTATCTTAGGTCCCAAGTTAGAGGCAAAGCAGAGCTGTGTGGAGTTTGACAGGCAATGTGGGTATCTGCCTGGTCCTGGGACAGAGAAAATGACTGCTATGGGTGCCTCTTTACCAGACATGGGCCTACTTCCTCAGCCTTCTGGATCCTCTCTCTCCACTGATCAGACTCTGGGCTCTAGCTGATCTCTGATCCTGCCATGGAGTGTGAGACAGCTGACCACTACAGGTTGGTGTGCCATGGGTGGCCTGGGGCTGAGGAGGGACCTGGAACATCTGTGAGGCTGGGAACCAAGGGCCACAGCAGCAGTGCTCCACATGGGACCAGCTGCAGAAGCCACCCTATGCAGAGGTGGCAGTGGTGACAGCATGTTGCATGGGACCAGCTGTAGCAGCTACCCTTCATGGAAGTGGCTGTGGTGGTGGTGACAGCACATAGAACCAGCTGCAGCAGCCAACCTTTGTGGATATTATCACAGTCCAACTTGTCCCATCACCATCTTGCTTCAGCATCCATTCTTGATGAAAAAAAAAAATCCCTGAAGATTCTTGGCAGAGAAGGAACAATCTTCAAAACAATAAAACATCTATCATAAAGTCTAAACCAACATATTGTTCAATAACAAAAGTGAAAAACGAAAAATACAAGACTACTCACTCTCATCCCTCCTGTTCAACATACTTCTGGAAGTACTAGCTATACAATCAAGCAAGAGAAGAAAATCAGGGATAGCCAAATGGAAAAAGCAAAAATTGAGCTATCCCTTTTTGAAGACAATGTGATCCTATAACTTGAGAACCCAAGACAGTCCATAAAAAACCTGCTCGCACTAATAAATGACTTTGATAAAGTTTCAGAGTATAAAATCAGTATGAAAAAGACAGTTACATTTCTATATACCAGCCACAAAGAAGCAGAGAACCAAATTTGAAAAGCACAATCTCATTCACATTAGTCACAAAAAATTAAGATGGTTTGGCATCTACTTAACCAGGGAAATGAAAAACCTTTACAAAAAAAACTACAAAACACCACTCGAAGAAATCAAAGATAACACAAACAAATGGAAACACATTCCTTGTTTACGGATTGAAAAAATTAATATTGTGAAGATGTTCCTCCTACCCATGGCAATCTACAAATTTAATACAATACCCATCAAATTGCTAGCATCATTCTTATCAGACCTGGAAACAATACAGACCAACCAAAGGAACACAGCAGGATGTATCAGGCTTCCAGACTTTAAACTCTTCTAGAAGTCTACAATAATCAAAACAGCCTGGTACTGGTATAAGAACAGGCATACAGACCAAAAGGAGCAGACACAAATTCCAGAAGAAAAACCTCAATCTTTCAACCAACTCATCTTCAACAAAGCTATCAATAACAACCACTGGGGAAAGTCTACCTTTCTTGGCAAATACTACTGGGAAAACTGACTGAAGGCATACAGAAGAATGAAACAGGGCCCCTAAATATAACCATATATAAAAATAAACTTTAAGCCAGGCTCGGTGGCTCAGCCTGTAATCCCATGCTTTGGGAGGCTGAGATGAGTGGATTGACTGAATCTGTGGATTTGAGACCCGCCTGGGCAACTTGGCGAGATTGCATCTCTACAGTAAACTAAAAAATTAATCAGGCGTGGTAGCACGCATGTGCAGTTCCATCTACTTGGAAGGTTGAGGGGAAGGATCTCCGGAGCCCAGCAGGTGAAGGCTGTGGTGCCCGGAAGCAGTCACTGCACTCCAGTCTGGGCGACAGAGTGAGACTCTAACTCAAAAAACAAAACAAAACAAAACAAAACAAAAAAACAACTTTAAATGGATCAAAAGCCTAAACATAAAACAAAAGCCTAAACTCAAGCCATAAGAATTCTGGAAGAAAAGGCAGGAAATACTCTTATGCACATTGGATTAGGCAGCAAACTATCGGTCAAATTTACAAAAAATGAATGCCATAAAAGGTAGACAAGTGGGACTTTATCAAAATGAAAGTTTCTGCACAGTAAAACAAACCACCAGGAGAATGAGAAGAGAACCCAAAGAATGGGGGCCTAACATCTAGGATCTATAAGGAATTCAAATGAGCTGAAAGGGAAAAAATAACTAATAGCACTATGAAAAAAATCATCAGAGGACATGAATACACTTCTCAAAAGAAGACATATAAACTGCCAACAGATACATACAAAATACTCAGCTTCATTAACCACCAGAAAAAATGCACATCAAAACCACATTGAGATACCATTTAATGCTCATAAGGATGACCATCGTTAATAAACTAAAAACAAATGCCACAAGGGTGCAGAGTAAATGTGCCACTTCTACATTGTTGGTGGGAGTGCAAAATAGTCCAAAAATCCATGGAAAATAGTGTTTATTTTTATTTGTTTTATTTATTTTTTTTCTTTTAAAGATGTGGGGTAAAAATCAAGAATAGGTAGACAGGAGGTCATCACACAGGTTAAGTCTGGGCCTCCCTTTGGACCCCAACTCACCTGGTTTGAGATTAGGTAACCTTATTAATGTTATGTCCCTCCATACCCTGAGAGGATTCCACTACTGTCAAACTATTTCTTATAGTATTAGGATAGATATTCAAGCTGTTCTTACAAGTAAGAACAGAACATTGAGTATTAGAGACTCTAAATCCATCCAAGTTGTTGCAAAGTCCATAATTTTTCCTTCTTTATGGTGCTTTAGTATTCCATCATGTATGTATACCACATTTTTTTTTATCCAGTTCACTTTTGATGGGCAGCATGGTGGATTCCATGTTTTTTGCTATTTGTGAATAATGATGCAGTGAGCATTCATATATGTGTATCTTTTTTTTAATAGGATGATTTGTGTTCCTCCTGGTATATTTTCAGACGGGGGATTGCTGGGTCATATGAAAGGTTGATTTTTAGTTCTTTTAGGAATCACTACACAGTTTTCCATAAAGATTGAACTAGTTTACCCCTCTCCCACTGTCATTGAAAAAGTGTTCCCTTTCTATGCAACTTCTCCAGCATCTGGTTTTTGTTTTTGTTTTTGAGTTATTGATGTTGGCCATCCTGGCTGGAGTTAGGTAGTATCTTAGTGTGGTTTTAATTTGGAATTTTTTGATGATTAGTGAGGCTGAGAATCTTTTCTCAGTATCTACTTAGCTACTTGTATGTCTTCTTTTGAGAAGTGTCTATTCATGTATTTTGCCCATTTTTAATAAGACTTTATATTTTCTTTTGGCATGTTTGCCTTTCCTTGTAGATCCTGGCAAATATTTGTTTCCCATTCTGTGGGATGTCTCTCCATTCTTAATGGTTTCTTTTGTTTTAAAGAACCTTTTCAGTTTGATGAGGTCCTACTGGTCTATCTTGCCTCTTATGACAGGGGATTTGGGATTTTGAACAGAAAGTGATTTCCTACTACAATTATCATAAAGGTGTCTCCTTGGATTTCTAGGATTCTTATGCTTTGAGGTTTTACATTTAGGTATTTGATCTACTTGGAGTTGGTTTTTATGTATGGTGACAGGTAGGGATCCTGTTTCAATCTTCTGTATGTGGTCAGCCAGTTATCACAACACCATTTATTGAATAGTTTCTCCTTTCCCCAGTGATTGTTGGTGAAGGTTTTGTTGAAAACGAGTTGATTGAGAAATTGAGGTTTTGTTGTTGGAATCTCTATTCAGTTTCATTGGTCTATATGCCTGTTCTTGTTGTCAGTACCTGGCTATTTGGATTACTGTAGCTTTATAGTAAAGTTTAAAGTTTGGAAGTGTGGTATTTCCCACTTTGCTTCTTTTTCTGGGGATTATTTTGGCTGTATATGGTCTT
Organism: Cephalopachus bancanus; assembly: GCA_027257055.1. NCBI lineage: Eukaryota > Metazoa > Chordata > Mammalia > Primates > Tarsiidae > Cephalopachus > Cephalopachus bancanus. The sequence goes on from JAPVLO010001080.1 coordinate 154,021, forward strand.
TTATGTTTCCACATAAATTTCCATATTATTTTTTTCCAGGTCTGAGAAAATGACAATAGTAATTTAATGGGTATTGCATTGAATTTGTAGATTGCCTATAGTAGGATAGTTTTTCCTACCCACAAGCACGGATTTTTTCCCAGTTTGATTGTGTCTGCTTTGATTTCTTTGAGCAGTGCTTTATAGATTTCATGGTAAAGGTGATTCAATTATCTGCTTAGGAAGATGGTAATGTATTTCATTTTCTATGTGTTTATGGAGAATGAGATTGTGCATTTTATTTGGTTCTCTGCCTATTTTCTGTCGCTGTGTAAGAATGCTGCTGTATTTTCCAGGTTTATTTTCTATCCTGAGATTTTTGCCAAAGTCTTTTATCAGTGTAAGGATGTTTTTGACAGATCATCTTGGGTTTTTAAGGTATAAGATCATATGATCAGCAAAGAGGAAAACTTAATGTCCTCTTTTCCTATATGGATATACTTCATTTCCTTCTCTAGTCTGATGGGTCTAGCTAAGACATCCAGCACTTTCTTAAATAGAAGAGGTGTGAATGGGTAACCATTTCTTTTTCTAGTTTTCAGGGGAAATGTTTTCAATTTCTGTCCATTTAGCAATATGTTGGCTGTGGGTTTATTGTAGATTACTTTTAATGCTTTGAGCTATATTTCCTTTATATATAGATGTTCAAGGGTTTTTATCAAGAAGGAAGGATGGGTTTATCAAAAGCTTTTTCTGCATCGAAAGATACAATAATATGGTTCTTGTTTTTACATCTGTTTGTGTGGATGATTTTTGAGATGTGTTATTGGATCGCATTCCCTAGAATTTTGTTGAAAATTTTTGTATCTATGTTCAGTTGGGATATTGCAGTTCCCTTTTTTGTTGGATATTCACCCATTTGGGGAATCACTATAATATTAGCTTCATAAAATTATTTTGGGAGGTGTTTCATCTTTCTTGATTGCCTCAAATACTTTCTTTCTTTTCTTTTCCTTTTCTGCCTTTGTGGTTTTGTTGTTGTTGTTGTTTTGAGTTGCAAGCTCTCTGTCACTCAGACTGGAGTGCAGTGGCATGCTCCTGGCCACCGCAGCCTCAACCTGCTGGGCTCCAGTGATCCTTCCTCCTCAGTCTTCCAAGTAACTGTAACTACAGGTGTGTGCTATCATCCTGACTAATTTTTGATTTATTGTAGAGGTGAGGTCTTGCCAAGTTGCCCGGGTGGGTCTCGAACCCATAAGTTCAGACAATCCACTTGCCTCGGCCTCCCAAAGTGCTGGGGTTACAAACTGAGTCACCAAGACCAGCCACCTCAAATACTTTCAATAGAATTAGTTCCTCCTTGTATGTTTTGTAGAATTCCACTGGAAAGTCATCTGGTATAGAGTATTTATTTATTTATTTTGGTACATAGGTACTTATGACAGAGTGCATTTCCTGGGCTTTTGTTTGTCTATGTAAGGTATGAATTTTCTCTTGTTTCAAGCTTGGGAGGTTTTATGATGTCAGAAATTTCAGCATCTTATTTAGGATATCAAGTTTATTATCTTACAGGTGTGCACTGTAATCTGTAATAATATTTTATATTTCCTTGGAGTCATTAATGACTTGATCTTTTCATTTCTTTGTGTTTATTTTGACTTTTTATCTTTTTTCCTTGGGCCATATGACCAAGGGTCCATAAATATTGTATATCCTTTCAAAAATCCATTTTTTTCATTGATTTCTTTAAATAATATTTTTGTCATCTAGTTCCCATATTTGGGCTTTACTTGGTAAACTAGATTCTTCTGCTGATATTGAGTTTTGATTGTCTTGTCTTTCCAGTTCTCACAGGTGGTTTGTTAGGCTGGTAAATTTTTCTCTTTCTGTTTTTATGTTATGTGTTTATAAAGATATTAATTCTTCTCTTAGTACTAATTTCATAGGATATCTGAGGTTTTAGTAAGCTATGTCTTTATTTTATTTGTTTTCAGGACTCTTTTAATTTCTGTTTTGATTTCTGTGTTGACCCAGGAGTTGTTCAGCATCATGCTGAACATGTCTTTGTGGGTTTTGGGATAAATGTATTGGTGTTGCTATGTACTTTTATTCCACTGTGTTCTGAGAGCCACATACCAGTATTTTGATCTTATGAAATTTGTACATTCCATAAGGTGATGAGTACAATGGTATTCCATGGTTGTCGGGAGGAGTGTTCTGTAGGTAGCTATTAATCAATTTGGTGAAGCAGCCAGTTGAGGTTCCAGATCTACTTTTTGATTTTTTTTTTTTTGCCTCAATGACTTATCTAGGTTTGTTAGTGGGGCATTTAAGTCCCAATTTATGATAATATTAGAGTCAGTAACTTTTTAAAGTTTACTTATTAGATGATTTTTTTAAAGTTCACACTCCTGGGTTGAACGCATATAAGTTTAGAATGGATATTTCTTGTTGATGGATTGAACCTTTTATCATTATGTAGTGTCCTTCTGTATCTTTTTAAATTTTTGATAGCTTAAATGTTTTCATTTTATGATATTGCGTTCACAACTCCTGCTTTCTTTAGTATTCCCTTCACCCAAAAAGTTGTTTTCCATCCTCTAACTTTGAATCTGTGTCTCTTCTGGTGAGATATGTCTTCTGGAGGCAGCATATTGTTGGGTCATTTTTTGAAAGTCAAGGTTGTCATTCTATGACTTTTCAGTGGTGCATTTAGTCTACTCATGTTCAAGCTAATTATTGAGAAGTGAGGATGTGAGAGTTTATCCCTGGCATGAGGCTTTTATAAAGTTTGTTGTTGTTTGGTGTTTCGTTGATTGTCCTTTGATTTTGAGTTTGATATTTCTCTGTGTGTTCTGTCTTACAGTCATGACACATACTGTGTTGGTTCTCTGTTTTCTTATGTTCTTTGAAGTCTCATGTTCCTTCTCTTTTTTTCTTTATTCTGCGCTTAATGCCTTTTCTAAGCATCTCTTACACAGTCTGTCTGGAGGCAGGAAAAACTCAAGGACTGAATGTCAGGGAGGGTTTTAATTCTCCATTCCTGGAAGCTTAGGTAAGAAAGTCTTGGTTTGAATTGCTTATCTTTGAGCACTTTGAAGATCTGTACTCTAGTGTGTAGTGTCAGTAGATAAATTTGCTGCTATTCTAATTAGTCTTCCCTGGTAGGTAGTTTGATCTTTCTCTCTCACTACCTTCAGAATTTTTTCTTTTATATTTCACTTTGTGTAGGCAAGTAATTATGTGTCTAGTAGTTGGTCTTCTCATTTGATGTCTTTCAGGGTTTCTCTGTATTTTTTGTGTTCTCATGGTCACATCTCTAAGGAGATGTGGAAGAGTTTCTTGGATGGTCTCATGGAATGTTTATTCCAGACTGTTCTCATTCTCTTTTACTGCTTCAAGGGCAGCAATCAAGTGTAACTTTAGTTTCTTAATATAATCACACTTCTCTTGAAGTCTTTGTTCCATCTTTTTAAGATTCCTTTCTATGTTTCTAACAGATTGACTTAGTTCCATATTTTCATCTTTAATCTCTGAGATTATTTCTTCTGCTTACTTATTTCCCTCTGGGGTATTACTGCCCCTGGGTATCCTCCCTGGATTGATAGTGATCAACATCAGAGACATGCTGAGTTCATCCCTCATTCTTAGGAGGTAACTCCACTGTTCATGTGGGTAGGTCAGAGGCTGTCTCCACTTAGTTACTAGTACAAATACAGTAGGGATTTCTTTGCATCCTGTCCACATTAAAGGCTCCACAATCAGTTCTTCCCATGTATTTTCTCCATGGTTCCCATCATCAGAGTCCAATTTGACACTGAAGACTGTGGTGGATGGGAGTGTCAGCAGGAAGTGATTTTCATCATGTTCTTCCAGGCAAGATCACAGAGTTGATGCCTGCCTTTGGTCATGGAGTGCACCATTGTCTGATTAACCATGTAGAGCAGCCACCTTAGCAGAAAAACTCAGTCCACTTACTCCTGTTACCCTTCTCAAACACTCACACAGCTATTGCAAATACATTTTCTTGCATATTTATCCCTGCACTCACTCATTTATGCAAAGTTTCACGCACTCTGACCAACTCCGTTGGCATCTTGGAATACCTTTGGAAATATCTAAAGGAATTACAAGTCGACCTTCTTTATGATCCAGTAATTCCCCTTCAGGGAATATACATAAAGAACATAAATTATTATACAAGACACCACCTGGATACACATACTTGTTGTCAAGCTATTCACAATAGCAAAAATATGAAACCAATTCTACTATTCACTGAAAGTGAACTAGATTGAGAATATGTGGTACATATACCCAGTAGAATATTATACAGCTATAAAGAAGAACTAAATCATGGACTTTACAGCAAATTGAATGGGTTTGGAGACAATTATACTTAGTGAACTATCATAAAAACAAGGAACCAAATACCATCTATTTTCACTTATACGTGGAACCTGACATTAAATACCATAGCACAAGAGGGGAATCATCAGTCAAGAGACACTGCCAGGGGAGGGGGAGGGCTTATAACAACACAAAACATACCTGGTCCTAAACCAGGGGAAGTGAGGACCAGTGAGAGATCCAGTCTTCTCCTGAATGTAGACTACTTATTTACCTTATTCTGACTTATACTCCACATCTCTATAATATAAAGTCATTTTTAAAAGGGAATTTGATTACATTATTTTTAATGTATGTGTGACTTTTTGTGTATACCATATCTAATAAAATTAAGTTATAAAGCAGTGTGGCGATTCCTAAAAGCTTTAAATATCAGCCTCCCATATGACCCCGCAATCCCCCTATGGGAATATATATGGAAGAACACAAATCACTCTATTAAAAAGACACCTGCACACGTATGTTTATCGCAGCATTGTTCACAATAGCAAGAACCTGGAAGCAACCATGCTGCCCATCAAAAGAGGACTGGATTAAAAAAATGTCGTACATATACATGATGGAATACTACGCAGCCATAAAAAAGAACAAAATTATGAATTTTGCAGCAACCTGGATGGAACTAGAGTCTATAATACTGAGTGACCTCTCACAAAATCAAAGGTCCGAGTATCACATGTTCTCACTCATATAATGGACCGTGAACATCCAACCTAATACTATAAGAAAATGACTGACAATAGTGAGAAACTATGGGCGAGGAGATGGGATTAACGAGCAAATATCTGTCTGGGGGTGGGGAAGCACCTCTTATCAATAGGTGCCTGAATGAAACGTATCTGTATTCCTAACTCTTAACTGTAACCCACAACATCATAATAAAAAATATTGATTATGAAAAATAAAAATAAAATAAGAATAAAAAATAGATTAGATTATTTAATTTAATGTATGTGTAACTGTGTGTGAAATATACATGTATATATGTATATATACACATACATATAGAGATAGAATAAAAGAGAATGTGGCATACTGCTATGAAACATAACTAGTTTGGCATAACATTTTTATAAAAGAGCTACCTATATATCTGTATGATTTTTTTTCAGTATTTTACTTAGCTTTCCAAAGATGGCAGAGAACAAAGCAGAGAGAGAGAGAGAGAAAGAAAGAGTGGTGTCTTAGGAGCCTTAGATTTCCAGAACCAGCATATACACCAGTCCTCGTGAATAATGACAGCCAGGTAAAGATGATGCATATTTTTTTTAGAAGAAAGATTGTATACTAGATTTTTTTTTTTTTTTAGCAACATGGGTTTTAACTTTGCAGTTTCCTTTACATGTGTTTTTTTTTCTACCTTTGCTACACTTGAGAGAGAACTACCAGCATCTACTCTTCTTCCTTTTTCTCAGCTAATATGAAGGCCTTTATGAGAGTCACTTTCACTTAATAAGAGTAAGTATATTTTCTCTTCATTATTATTTCCTTTATAATTTTACTTTGATGTGATTTATTGTAAAAATACAGTAAATATTACACATAAACACAAAATATGTTAGTTGATTGTTTATCTGTAAGCCTCTCTACCAACAGTAGTTTAACTTGAGAGGAGTCAAAAGTGATAAACAGATTTTTGACCACATGCAGAATCAGTGGCCACTAAATCTTGCATTGTTTAAGGGTCATCTGTATACTGAAAATATAAAGCCTTTGCCTTGTTAAACTATAGTGTGGTCTTGTGCTCTTTGTGCTACAGCTAGGCCATGTTTTCTTAAGCTTTGTTCCTCTCCCCTATCTTGGAGAGGTGAGTCACCTCTTTCTCTTTCCCTAATTTACTTTATAAATAAATCATATTTTCTATCTTAAAAAAAGAAAATATAGATAAGTGTCCTTATCAATGAAAATCATTTTCAGATACTGATGCAAATCATTGTTTGGCTATGTTTTGCTCTTTAAGCCAAGACATATAGACCTGTAACATTTCAGTATAAGTCACTTCATTACCTAACCCAGGATATATCAGGTCTTATAAGACAGTTATTTCTGAATAACCATTTTTAACATAAGTCAAATTTGAGATCAAATATAGAGAGAAAATGGAAAATGGTACCAAGACTCTTTCTTATCTATGAAAACAAGATTCCCCTCCTGAAAAGCCAGTCTTTTATTTAATTATGTTGTCAATTTGTGTTTTAATGAGGAGATTAAAGTGAAGAGTTTCTCCAGAAAATATTATTTGGCTGGAACTTGTCTGAATGCATTTGATTAATCCATATGTCTTTACTCTTTTTTTACTGTAAATATAACCATGTAATTACCAATTCAAACTATAGGTCCTGTCTCCATCTCTGTCTGTCTCTATCTCAAATTCTTATTTTTCACAGGAATATTCTTTGCTCTAGCCAATTTCCTAACTTTTCACAGTTAGCAGACAAGACACATGATCAAGCTTTGAAAGATTTACCATGTTTCATAGCAAATGACAATTTCACACCACCCAGGCCTGTAGCTCTCAACAAAATTGAATGCAATTTTGTTTAAAATGACAGGATTCACCAGTGTGCTGAGTATCCCTCTATGTATCTGAGGTCAGGAAGTTGTCTTGAAAAAGATAGATGCCTCCTAAGGGGGGGGGAACCAGATAGATAGATAGGTAGGTAGATAGATAGATAGATAGATAGATAGATAGATAGATAGATATAGATAGATCTGCAACTATATATATAGTTATATATATAACTCCTACTCACGAAGTTATGAAAATCAGGTGTATTCTGAACATACAGCTAGTACAGGACAAAAGTTCAGCACAACTAAATTGAAATATAAAGTATCTAATCTGAAAAACATAATAACCTGCAATAGGTAGCTTGACAAAAGTAATTTCATTTTGTAACAGATCTTCCATGTTAACCTAGAAATAATGCCTTTATGTTACCTTCTTGTAACCATGTTGCACATCCATATTCTGTGCCTCTCGGTACTTGGAAACTTCCTAAGTGTGCGAATTCTGTAGCTATCTGTACCGTTTTGCAATCAAATGTTTTGCCAAGAAACATTAAACTGTACAACTTATGTAACTTCTACATTTATATACCCACTACTCTGTTCGGGGCTGAGAGTTCTTTGGACACAGTCTTCTCTCGGTTGCCAGTGTCAATAAAGGACACATAATTTGACCCTCTCTGTGCATTGACGTCATTTCTCACAATCCAGCAATAACATTTGGAGTCCCAAGTGAGAAAGTCACCAACCTCGGGAGGCCACCTTGTTCCAGCTCTCCTACATTGGGTGAAGGAGTTATAGGCGAGACAACCCCGAGTCATTCCAGGGCCTCATAACCTCTCATCTGGCTTGGAGGGAGAAGGAGTGACTGCTGATTTCCTCCCACCTCAAAAAATCCTGAGTCCAGCTGCGTTCTAGGCGGTAAGAATCTGTTTAATCTGTATGTGGCTACAACTCTGTTAAGGAGGGCGGAGCCTGATGGGGCCACTCCTTAGACTGTTCATTAGCTCAAGATGTTGGTACAACAGTATATCAGTTTAGTATTTGGTTTCTGTTTGGGTACCTGCTTTGACTTCTGATTTCTTTTGATTTGGTTTTTGTTTGAATACCCATTTTGACTTCTAATTGCTTATGACATTGGTCCCTTTTCATTCTTTTGAGTTCTTGCTCTGCTTTTTGCTACACGGTTTGTTTCTGCTGCACTTCAAGATTGACATTTAGGCTACAAACTTTTAGTAGTCTTTGCTTATCTCTTTGTAATTGGAGGTCTGTGTCTCATCAGGTGCCTCCTGTGATTTACTGTTTTTTTAGCATGGGTACAACCTGTGGGGAACTAGAAACATAGTTGCCCCAACGACGCCTAATCTCCTGAATGTTGTCCACTGTACAGGTCAATAGGCCACTGGAAAGCAGGTACACTCTCTTCTGAAAAGAGGAGAGAACACTTGACTCACAAATAATGGCCACCTATAAAGGCCTGCATACCTGCTAACCTGCCTGGCATTGGCTCACCATCACCTCAACAACCCCCCAGGTAAACCAGGGTGCTGAAACTCAAATTAATTTTTAATTTAATGCAGGTGCCAGCCTTTTGGTCCTGGCCACCCATGTTGAAATCATATAGCTTTATCCAAAAAAAATTTTACCCCCTACACACCAGAGGGAAAAAAATAGCCTTGGGCATGCTAGGATGAAAGTACAGTCCAGCCCAAAGACAAAAGTACAATTCAGATATAAAGGCAGGAACATACTCAACTAAACAATTGGGCAATACAACAAAAGGGTGGCAGTCTTGCATTCGGATCCTAACAGCCACTGCCACACTAACTTAAATGCTGTCTATATTTTGTTCTGTGATAAAATAACTTTTAAAAAGTACTATATTTCCTTATTAAAGTACTACTATAGATAATTTATAAAAGATAGTTCAACTTACATAAATAAATTAAAGGCTTCAGACTGAATTACTTTCACTTTTCCAGCATTGTTTCTGGAACAATGGCCTTTTTCATCATTATTTGCCTAATAATTTTTGCCTGTGCTCTCACTTGGTATTTTGTTAAATCCAAATAATATTCAGTTAAAATTCCAGTGTTTTCTATATGTGCCCTTGGAAATAATTAGGTAGGGAAAATCTTTATGGCCCACTTCAGCAGGAAGAAGTTACAGAAAATTAATCTTCACCCCAGTTCCCAAAATCATAAAAATATTTCCAGGAGCAGAAATGAAAAATAAAAGAACAGACCAAAAGTGAGAAGCCATTTTTATTTCACTCCTAAACCTTACCACAATAATAAAAATAAAGGCTGTGTCTTTAAAAAAAAAAAAAAAGTACATACCCTAGGTTAAAAAAATAATAATAACTTTGCCAACTTTCTGCTTTTAAAAACCCAGATTTCTCAAGTATAACCCATATTAACCCATTCCAATGTACCCCGTCCTTTAAAAAATTACCAATCAGTCTCTGTTAAAGTATCTCCAATCTCCACAACATGTCCAGGCAGTTACACACCAGTGTTCGTGCTGTCTTGCCCACTCTGTCCTCCATGCCTTGTCATCCATTTCAGCCTAATGACCTGGTTTTCACCTAAAAGTTCCAGAAACAAGGTCTAACTCCTGCCTGGAAGGAACTGGTTCTTATCATCCTCACCACTCCAACAAGAACCAAGGTCGATGGGATACCAGCCTGGATTCACCACACTCAAATCAAAAGGGCCAAGGAAACTGACCTAACTCCACCAGTTCATGTCATCAACTGTGCTACAGCAGCAAGGGACCATAGATATCCACTACCTTGTTCAGCAAGGGAAAATAGCCACTACTCAGCCAACTGGACTGCCACCAAGGACTCCAAGAACCCTCTCAAGTTTATCTTTTGACATACATCTAAACCATGAGAACCAAACAGACTTGTTGCTAATTTCATTTTAAATGCATTGCACTCATCCTTTACCTCTTGTTTTTGTAATCCCACTTGTTTTGGGTTTTGGCATAGGACTGCTTACTGTAACTCCTGCAGATTGGAAACGTGGCAAAAAGCCCCTGTTAGTGCTATGCTCACAATAAGTTTAACTTAGTTTATTTTATTTGGAGGATTTAAAAACACCCTGTGCTCTTTCTCCCTAACATCTTTCACAACAGGAGAGGCCCTAGATATCCAAAACTGAACACAAGGTTTGCCTCCAGTTTAAAGTAAACCTTCCTGACCTGGCACACATAGAAAAAAAAATGTTTATCTAAAAGCCTGTAAGATTGACATGGTATACAAAATTATTTCTACAGCAAACCATGCAAACAGTGGGCAACCCCCAGTAATATAAAGAATGTAGACTTTTATCTCTGCTCTAGTAACCCCAGTGACCACAGTTGTAACCAGGAAAAAACTTCTTTTTGCCCAGCCTGGAAATGTGTTACCATTGCAACTTACAGTGGGGCGCCTAATAACACCTCTGAAATTACCCTTTGACCAGGTGCTGGCCCAGGACAACATATATGTATACATATAAAGGTTACTAATCCTCCATTCCTCCTGGAGTACAGGAAATACCTGGGGTATATGACTTTACATGAATGGTCATAACCATGGCACCTTTATTCACTATTCAATGATACATATTTGCTTACAAAGCCATGGCCAAGCCAATAGGACCACTGGCAGAGCTAAAAAAAAAAAAAAAAAGCCCTTGTTCAGTTACCACCAGCCTATGCCTCAGCCTCTGCCATAGGCCAACCAAGTAACTACCCCAGGTACACCTCAACATCTCCCAAATTCATCTCAACCACTTCCAAAATTGACCCACCAACCCCCTAGTCTTTTTCCTGTGATAACTAATATGCACCATCTGCCTAATGCCACTGTGCCCCAGTTGGCCTCAGATTGCTGGCTCTGCTTAAAACCAAAACCCCATTACTATGTGGGCATAGGAGATCAAACTCCTATCTTGAAGAACTAATTGCACTCTGGAAATAATTCACACTACTCTGGAAAATGTAATTGGTAAAGTCTCCTGTCTTATAACTCCAGGTTACAATCTAACAACTTCTTCCTTCTCTGATATTTGTAACTTGTCTCTCATCACAACCATGGGTGAATCCATGGCCTATGTGACTCCTAACAACACATGGTTGGCCAGTCCCACAGACCTTACCAAGTGTGCTACTGCCAAAAGATTAATTAATCAGTCTACTTTATATATTACTGTTCACATGCTACCTCAGGTTTATAATTATAGTGGTCCCAAAGAAACTCTTCTACTCAATCCCCCTGGTCTTCCAATTACTTGTTCAAAATGCACTGTTCCCTTGGAAGTACCTGTTTAATTGAACTAAGTATAGTGGGAATGGCTGCACTTGGCATTGCTGCTCTGGTTTATAGAAAACTGGATCTATCTAACCTTGCCAAATAAATTAATGCTGACCTGGAAAATCTGCAATTTGCCATGGACCAACTCCATGAGCAGGTAAAAATCCCTGGAGGAATTCTAAATCATAAAGTTCTAAACTTACTTTACCTATCCCAAGGAAGATACCGTGCAGCCCTTGGAAAGGCTTGTTGCTTTTATGCCAGCAAATCAAGGGTTATTAAGAATACTCTTCAAAAGGTCAGAAAAAATTTAAACAAATGACAAAAAAAGACATCATAAATCCAGATTCCAAGTCTTGTTTAATTGAAACCCATGGTTAACAACTCTTGTTACTAGTCTAACTAAACTGCTCATACTTCTCAGGCCCTACATAATTAATTAAATTATCCACTGTCAAATAATGAATCAGTTCTATAAAGCTCATATAGATAAAACCCCAGAACAATAATATACTTCTGACTAAGTCAATACATTGACTCATAAACAAGTAAAAGGGGAATGAAATATGAAGTATCTAATCTGATAAACCTGTAATAACTTATAATAGCTAACTTGACATAAGTAACTCCATTTTGTAACAGATCTTCCATGTTAACCTAGAAATAACCCCCTTATGTAATCTTCCCATAATCATATCACACACCCACATTTCTGTGCCCCTCAGTATTTGGAAACCCTCTAGGTGTGCAAATTCTGTAGCTATCTGTACCTCTTTGCAATAAAATGTTTTACCAAGAAATATTCATCAAACTGTACAACTTATGTAACTTCTAACTTTACATACCCATTACTCACTCTGTTCAGGGCCGAGAGTTCTTGGACACTAGTCCGTTCTCAGTCACCAGTGTCAATAAGGGACTCAAAATTGGATCCTCACTGTATGTTGATGTCATTTATCACAATCTGGCTATTACACAGTGAAATGTGTTCCTTTACATTCAAAAAACATAATGCTACTATTGTAAAAGGTTAAGACTTTCCAAGTATCTATTAATGTTCAAAAAAAATTTTTTTTAGTTGGAGTCTCACTCTATCACCCAGACTGGAGTCTAGTGGCATGGTCATGACCACCCCAGGGTCAACTTGCTCAGCTCTAGTGATCCTTCCACTTCACCCTTCCAAGTGGTGGGCAGAACTACATGCTACCATATCCAGATAATTTTTTTAAAATTTATTGTAGAAGCCGGGCTCAGTGGCTCAGCCTGTAATCCCGCACCTTTGGGAGGCTGAGGTGAGTGGATTGCCTGAGCCCACGGGTTCGAGACCCGCCTGGGCAGCGAGACCTCATCTCTACAATAAATCAAAAAATCAGCTGGGCGTGGTAGCAAGCGCCTGTAATTCCGGCTACTGGAAAGGCTGAGGCGGAAGGATCGCCAGAGCCCAGCAGGTTGAGGCTGCGGTGGCGGGGAGTGGCCACTGCACTCCAGTCTGGGCAACAGAGTGAGACTCCAACTCAAAAAAAAAAAAAAAAAAAAAAATTTATTGTAGAGATGAGATCTCGCCAAGTTACCTGTGCTGGTCTTGGACCTGCAGGCAAAGGCAATCCCTTGCCTTGGCCTCCCAAAGTGCTGGAATTCCAGACTGAGCCACCACACCTGGCCTCAGATATTTTAAATAGCATCTTGACTTGTTGAAAACACATCCAGAGATTTTACTTTCTAATGTGATTACTCTTTGTGAGGTCAAAGTGTGGGGAATTATGACTTCATTTTGACACACTATTGTACATTTTCTAGAATCTGATCTGTGTACAATTGGTGGAACTTGCAGATTTGAATTGATTAAAAGCATATTGACTGAAAGGATAAGAAACTGGACTACCAGGTAATATTGTTTTGTCTTTTATTATGGGAGTTCTACAAGTGTTTTCCTTCCCAACACCTCTCCTTGATACAAACACACTCATGCAACACATCTCCCCATTTACTAACCCTGGTTTAGCCTCAACATGAATGTGTGTAAGTACCTGCTGAGTCTGAGAGTTTAATTAGTTTGCCAACTTGGGCAGCTCAGCACAGAGCTTGCTCCTTGAACATTTATAAAAAGGCTCTGCCCACTGCTTTTTGGGAAAGGGACATCTTCCAAGACCAATAACTCCATCACCAATTTCAGAATTACAGGACTTGATCATCAAGTCACCAAGGATAATATTAACTCTTCTTTTCCAGTGGTCATGAATTTGTTTTCATTTTTATTTATTTATTTTTGTTCAAGTGGGAAAAAGTTCCAAGGGATTTATTTGGCATCTGTCTTCCATAGTTCAAGTGCTTTCTCTATCAGCCCAAATGTCTTTTTTAAAAAAACTACTATTGCAGAAAAACAGCAACCAATCCTGAAAAATATTTGGTTGACTTTTTGGAACATGATTTTTTAAGGGAATGTACACATATCAGAATGTGGGCATGTCACACAGAGGTGTGGAGAATCTCAAAATTCAAGACTTTGTAAAATGTTTTCTATATCAAATATTGTAATGTTCTATTTCAAGATACTTTTAAGTATCTCTCTATTGGATCTTCTCAACAGTGAAGTTTCTGATGCTTGCAGAACATTTAATATATAACTTTTCCTCACCCTTGATGTCATTAGTATATTTACTACAAATATTTAGACTATTTTACAAGTAATGTAATTGCCTAGGATTGTAGCATTAATACATTATAAATTATTTGAGAATGTAGTTTCGATGCCTCCTCTTACCTGTTCTGTTATTTGTTCCATCTCCAAAAAAGTTTATCATTTTTAGGTGTCTTTGAGTTCTGTAGACTTACTAGATAAAATTGTCAAATTATTTGCTATGTCTCTATGGCTTCTTTACCTTTTTTCTACCTACATTTTAGCTTTTGTGATTTCCAAAGAAACATGTTTTTACACTGAAAGCAGTTAGGAAGAAAAGCAAACAAACAAAGCAAAATAATTAAAATTATTGTGAAAAAATCAGATGCAAAAAGAAAATTGGACATCAATATAGGCTGGGAACTCTTGAGCAAAACTTTCTGAGAGGGACATCTTCCAAGACAAATAGAATTAGCCACTGGAAACACTGTCAGAAGTGACTGTATATGTGCATTTGGAAAGGATGCCAACTTTTTTTTTGCTGGGAGATAGACTGTAACAGGCAAAAGTTTAACAGTGGTCACCATAATTGCCTCCTGAAACAGATGCCCTGATAATATAATGAGCTAGTCAATCTTCTGATTAAATTATGCAGTACACCAAAAGTGAAGATAAAATAAAGAAAAAACTGGGCATGGAGTAAATTTTTTACTCCAAATAATGATTTTTACCTGAAAGTTTTTCAATATACTATTATACTTGTTTCTTTTTTTATTAATATATATTTTTAAAAATCATATTTGACCTAGTATATTGGACACTTAAAGGAAGCATGCCAAATAAACTGGGAAAATATATACTCTTAGTGTTCTGAAATAGGGGTTTTATGTACCACCAAGTTTGTGAATAATAATTGTTCAAGTTTTATATTGTCAACCCTATTCTTGAAAAGAATCTAAATTATTTACATGTTAGATTTAGGGTTATACTTTTGTAAAAAAAATACATATATATTTTATATATATTTGACATATTTCAAGAGTGTTTTCTTTTGTTTTTTACATTTTCATGATTTTTAAACTTTTCCATGTAAGTCTCCCTTTTATATTTGGGGCAATGTTGTCAGGTCTATGTAGTTTAAAGATTATTGTATTTTCCTGGTAGATTATTTTTTAATATTTTTTTTTTACTCCAAATAATGATTTTTACCTGAAAGTTGTTTTTCAATATATTGTTATACTTGTTTCTTTTTTATTTTGTCATTTTAAAATATTTATTTTCAAATGTTTTTCCTTTTATAATTTATTGTAACTACTTGGTCTTTTACTTATTTTTCACTCTTAGAAATCCTTTGTCTTCTAAGAAGTGAATTGAGTTCTTTTACAGTTATTGTATCTGATATATTTGGTCTTATATGCTCTTATGTATTTTGTGTTTTTACTTAATATGTTATTTATTTTCTATTGCTGCCTATCTTGAGTTTGATCCATTTCCATATTTCCTTTCTCCTGATATAAGGTTAATGAGTAGTACTTTATTTCACTATTTCCTTAAAATATGCGCATTTGTATTACTAAAGGGACTAGAATTAAGTGATACTTTAGTGATAACTTGATAGCTCTTAAAGTGCTATTATTTGGCAATATCTACTATCCATTCCTAGAAAAAGTCACTTTTATATTAAAGAGTGAAAAAACACCATTTAAAAATCTGTACTCTTTTTTGTTTGATTGCTATAATTTATTTATTTATTATAGAGTTGTGGGGTATCAGAGAGGTTTTAATATACAAGTAGGCTTTAAGTGGGCTTCTAGGTGGCCCTCACACCCCCTGGTTGTGGACCAGGTACCCACTGTATTATCACATGTCCCACACCCTCCTCTTCTCTGCCTTAACTAGCAGTTCTTAGCAACTACTAATTCCATCCTTGGGCTAATGTGACTAGTGCTCAGGGCCCACTTATGGGTGAGAACATGCAGTATTCAGTTATTTGTTTCTGTGCAAGTTTATTTAATACATTTCCCAACAGATTCAAGTTGCTGCAAAGTCCATAATTTTGTTCTTTTTTG
Organism: Cephalopachus bancanus; assembly: GCA_027257055.1. Taxonomy (NCBI): domain Eukaryota; kingdom Metazoa; phylum Chordata; class Mammalia; order Primates; family Tarsiidae; genus Cephalopachus; species Cephalopachus bancanus. The sequence continues at coordinate 169,907 of JAPVLO010001080.1, forward strand.
TGGATATTTAATACTTTATCATGTATATGTTCATTTTTTATTCAATTAATTTTTTTCTGCAGTTGGAGACTTGCTCATGGCCCAGGCTGGACTGCAGTGACAGGCTCATGGCCTCTATAACCTCAACCTTTTGGGCTTAGGAGATACTTCCACCTCAGACTTCCAAGTAACTGGAACTACAGATGCACATCACCACACTTGGCTAGTTTTGTGTGTGTGTGTGTGTGTTTTACATATTGTTTATTTCAAAATTGTGGGGTAGAGTTAAGGGTTGTGTATACAAATATGCATTGTGCAGGTACCCTTGTTGATGAGGTGTGCCCCCCATCCCCAGAGATATATCAACTACTATTAATCCCACCTCCCTTCTCCTCCCCCCCATAGTTTCCCACCACTGCCAATCCTTTTCTTATATTATTATGATAGTTGTTCAAGGACCACTTGAACTTGTTCAAGGACTGAGAACATGTGATACTCAGATCTTTGTTTCTGTGAGACATCACTCAGTATTATAAATTTCAGTTCCATCCTGGTAGCTGCAAAATTCGTGATTTTGTTCTTTTTTATGGCTGCGTAGTATTCCATCATGTATATGTACCACATTTTTAAAATCCAGTCCTCTTTTGATGGGCAGCATGGTTGGTTCCATAATCTTGCTATTGTGAACAATGCTGTGATAAACATAACGTGCACAGGTATCTTTTTTATAGAGTGATTTGAGCTTTTAGGAATCACTACCCTGATTTCCACAGAGGCTGCACTGTTTACACTCTCACCAACAATGTAGAAGTGTTCTCTTTTCACCACATCCTCTCCATCATCTATTATTATTTGAATTGTTGCTAATGGCCATTCTGACTGGAGTTAGGAGGTATCTCAGTGTAGTTTTAATTTGCCCCTCCTTGCTGATTAGTGAGATTTAACATTTCTTCATGTGTCTGTTGGCTGCCTATGTGTGTCTTCTTTTGAGAAGTGTCTGTTCATATCTTTTTTCCACTTTGTAATGGGGTCGTTTGTCTTTTTCTTTTCAGCACATTTGAATTCCTTGTAGATCAAAGATATTAGGCCTTTGTCAGACATGGAGTTGGCAAACACTATTTCCCAGTCTGTGACCTGTCTCTCTGCTCTCTTTATGAGTTCTTTGGTTTTGCAGAAATTTGTCAGTTTAATGAGATCCCACTTGTCTACCTTATTTCTTATGGCATGTGGGTTTCAGGTTTTGTTCAGGAATTGTATGCTAGTACCAATTTCCATAAGGGTGTGTCCTGAATTTTCTAAAATTCTTATGGTCTGAGGTTTTACATTTATGCCTCTGATCCATTTTGAGTTAATTTTTATGTGTGGGGATAGATAGGAGTCTTGTTTGAGTATTCTGCACATGGTTAGTCAGTTTTCCCAGCACCGTTTACTGAGTAGGTTCTCCTCTCCCCAGTGGTGGATGGTGGAGGCTTTGTTGCAGATGAGTTGGCTGAGATATTGATGTTCTGATTTTGGAACCTCAATTCTATTCTATTGATCTATATGCCTGTTCTTGTGCCAATACCAAGCTGTTTTGATTATAGTAGCTTTATAGTAAAGTTTGAAGTCTGGTAGTGTAATACCTCCTACTCTGTTTTTTTTGGGGGGGGCTGTTTGTTTGTTTCTGAAGATTGTTCTGGTTATTCTTGGTCTTCTGTGTTTCCATATGAATTCCTGTATTGTTTTTTCTAACTTTGAGAAGAATGTTGCTGATACTTTGATGGGTATTGCACTAAATCTGTGGATTGCCTTAGGTAAGAAGGACATCTTCACAGTGTTAATTCCTCCAATCCATGGACATGTGATATTTCTCCATTTGTTTGTGTCATCTTTGATTTCTTTAAACAGAGTTTTGTAGTTTTCATTGTAAAGGTCTTTCACATTACTGGTTATGAAGATGCCAAGGTATTTCTTTTTCTGTGTGTGAATAGAATTGTGCTTTTAATTTGGGATTCTGTTTGTTTAATATTAGTATAAAGAAATGTGATTGTCTTTTCACATTTATTTTATACCCTGAGACTTTGCCAAAGTCATTTATCAGTGCAAGGAGGTTTTTGACAGATCTCTTGGATTTTCAAGGTACACAATCATGTCATCGGCAGAGATAAATTGATTTCTTCTTTTTCTATTTGGATACCCCTGATTGCTCTATACTATATTGAACAGGAGGGGTCTGAGTGGGCATTCATGTCCTTTTTCAGTTTTCAAGGGAAATGGTCCCAATTTTTGTCTGTTTAGGAGTATTCTGGCTATGGATTTCTCAGAGAAGGCTTTCACTATTTGAGGTATGTTCCATATATGCCAGGATGTTCGAGAATTTTTATCAAGGGGTGCTGGATTTTATCAAAAGCTTTTTCTGCATCTAATGATATAAACATATGGTTTTTGTTTTGACATCTGTTGATGTATTTAGTTACATTTACGGTTTTACGAATGTTGAATGAGACTTGCATCCCAGGGAAGAAGCATACTTGGTCATAATGGAAGATTTTTGAGATGTGTTGTTGAATCTGCTTTGTTAGGATCTTGTTGAGAATTTTAGCCTCTATGTTCATCAAAGTTATTGGCCTGTAGTTCTCTTTCTTTGTTGGGTTTTTACCTAATTTGGGTATCAATGTGATGTTAGCTTCATAAAATGATTTGGAGAGAGCTCCATCTTTCTCAATTGCCTGGAATACTTTCAGTAAGATTGGTATCAGCTCCTCCTTAAATGTCTTATAGAATTCTGCTGGAGAGCCATATGGTCCAGGGCTTTCTTTTGTCGGTAGTTTTCTTATGACACAGTCAGTTTTCTTGATTGTTATTGGTTTACTTGAAGTCTTTATTTCTTCTTGTTTCAACCTAGGCAGGTTGTGTGATGTCAGAAAGTCTTCAATTTCCTTAAGGTTTTCAAGTTTGTTTTCATACAAGTATACATAGTAGTCTCTAATGATCTTTTGTATTTCTTCAGGGTCAGATGTGATTTCATCTTTGGTGTTTCTAATTGTGTTTACTTGGTCTTTTTCTTTCTTTTTCCCAGTCAGTCTAGCAAGGGGAACATTGATCTTGTTTATCCTTTCAAAGAACCAGCTTTTTGTTTCATTGAATTTTTTTGTATTATCTTTTTGTCTTCTCTGTCCCAGATTTGGGCCTTTATTTTCATCTGGATTCTTCTGCTGAAGTTAGGGTTTTGGTGGTCTTGCTTTTCCAGCTTTCTTAGGTGACTTGTTAGGCTGTTAATTTGTTGTCCTTCCATTTTCTTAATGTGCATTTGTAGAGATATGAATTCCTCTCTTACTGGAGCTTTCATGGCATCCCAGAGATTTTGGTAAGATATTTCTCTATTTTTATTTGTTTCCAGGTATCTTTTAATCCCTGTTTTGATTTCATCATTGACCCAGGAGTTTTTTGGCATCCTGCTGTTTAGTGTTCATGTCTTTGTGGATTTGGGGGGAACCTTGTTGGTGTTGATGTTTATTTTTATTCTGCTGTTGTCCAAGAAGGTGCATGGCAAAATTTTAATCTTTCAAAATTTGCTTATGCTTGATTTATGGCCAAGTATGTGGTCAATCTTAGAGATCGCTCCATGCAGTGATGAGTAGAGTGTATATTCTGTGGCCATTGGATGAAGTTTTCTGTAGGTATCAATAAAATCCATTTGGTCAAGATTCACATTGATGTTCCTGATCTCCTTGCTGCTTTTTTATCCTGATGACCTGTCTAGGGTTGTGAGTCGGGTATTAAAGTCCCCAGTTATGATAGTGTTAGAGTCAAAGTCTTTCTTGAATTTTCCTAGAAGCTGCTTTATGAAAGTTGGTGCTCCTATATTGGGTGCATATATGTTTAGGATGGATATTTCTTGTTGATCAATTGAACCATTTATCATTATGTAGTTGCCTTCTGTATTTTTTTTAAATTTATGATAGCTTAAAGGGTATTTTGTCTGAAATTAAGATCATGACTCCTTTCTTTTGTGCTCTGTTTGCCTGAAAATTTGTTTCCCATCCTCTTACTCTAAGTCTGTTAGTGTCCTTTTTAATTAGGTGAGTCTCTTGAAGGCAATAAATTGTTGCCTGGTGATATTTGATCATTTTGCCAATCTTTGTCTTCTCAGTGATGCATTTAGTCCATTCACATTTAGGCTAATTATTGAAAAGTGAGAGTTGATCCCTATCATAAGGTTCTTACAGAGTTGTTGTTGTTGTTCCCATTTGTTTGTTGTCTTTCCCTGGTTTTGGAGTTGGTTCATTTGTGTTTTTAATCTTTTGCCTATACTCTTGTGAAGAATGCTGTTGTTCTTTTCCCATTTTCTGCTGTGTTCAGTACTTTCTTAAGTGTTTCTTGTGGAAGTGGTCTGGTGGCAGCATAGGTTCTTAGGAATTGGATAGCTGGGAAAAATTTCAATTCTCCCTTACTGGTAAAGTTTAGCTTGTCTGGGTAGGTTATTCTTGGTTGAAATTGTTTATCTCTTGGAACTTTGAAGATAGGGCTCCAAAGTCTCCTATCCTGGTGGGTTTCTGTAGATAAATCTGCTGCTATTCTAATTGGTCTTCCCTGGTAGGTAGTCTGACCTTTTTCTCATGCTGCCTTTAGGATTTTTTCTTTTATACCGTCTTTGTTAGGTGAAGTATTATGTGTCTGGAAGCTAGTCTTCTTGTTTGTTGTCTTGCAGGGGTTCTCTGAATCTCTTGTGTTTGAATTTTTGCATTACTGATGAGATAAGGGGAGTTTTCTTGAATGATTTCATGGAATGTTTGTTCCAGTGTGACCTCTGACTCTCTCTCTCTCTCTGCCTCAGGAAGCCATTTACTCTTAGCTTGGGACTCTTGAAGTAAACATTCATCTCTTGAAAAGTTTGTTCTGTCTTTTTAAGCTTCTTTTCTATGTTTTTGACAGTTTGGGTTATTTTTGTATTTTGTCTTCAAGCTCTGAGATTCTTGCACCTGCTTGGATAATTCTGCTTTCCATGCTTATTCATTAGTGATTTATTTCCGTCACAGTATTCTTTACTGTTGCTATTTCTGTCATTATTTCCTTCCTATTTTCCTCTTGTCTCTCCTCAATTTTTAAAATTCTCTCTATTAATTTCTTGATTTCTGAATTTTTTGCCTGTGACCATTCATTCTGGGGGCTCTTCATTTTTTGTGTTCCCAAGTCTGTTTTGTCAGAGGTCTGTGTGAGACCTATATTCTTCTTTTGGTTTTTCTTCATTTGTGCAGATTTTTCCTCCCGACTCTTTCTTTCCCTCCACTTCCCCATCTTCTTTAGTCTTGTTACTCAGGCGTGGAGGGATTGCTTTTACTTCTGTTTGTTCCACCTCCTATTCTTCCATATGTATTTCCTCTTGCTTTGTTCAGTTCTGGAGTTGGACTGTAGGTTGGGGCTGGTCCTTTTTGCAGTTCTGTGATTTAATTAAGGGGGAGTTGTGATTCAAAATCTATCTGCAGATCCCAGTATCTGCTGACAGGTGTGTGGATAATCTGAAACCCACTTCCCACTGCCTTGGAATCTGTCCATGCAGTGGGGTTGTAGGTGTACTACCTAATATGAGGCTAACAGAGGGAAGAGAATGGAGCAGGCAGTGGGCAGAAGAGGTGGGTGGAGAGAGAGGGGAGTAAAAGGGAAAACAGATGAGCATACCATTAGCAAGGGAAAAGAGACACAAAGACTGAAACAAATAAAAAGAAAATTACTAACCATGACTACAAACTAACCAACAACCATACAAAAAAACTAAAGCATGCAATGATGCCAACATACAAGCTAATCAACCTCCTTATTGGTGTGCTATTCCTCTATACAAAGATGGGGTTTACAGAGAAATATTTTTTAAAAAAGAAAAGAATAGATTAAAGTCAGTAAATGAACAGAACCAATCAAGCACACCCTGAGATTTCCTTTAAGTCTAATGACCTTTCAGCACAGATTTCTAGCAGTTTTTGCAGACTGGTAGATCTGTTCACAGTTAGAGCCAGTTGCCTCTGGCCTGCTGTGAAGGGCAGTTCAGATCTGGGATCCCGGCCCAGTCTATTACTCAGATCTGGCCTTGTCTATTTATCAAGGGGGGAAAGCTTCTATCATTCCCCCTTTTATGTTGTTAACTTGGATCCCCAGCAGGTGGTATTATCTCACTGCTCCAGTTGACTTATCTGCAACTGCTGAAGCCTGCAAGTCAGTTTCAGCAGGATGGGAGGGAGTGGGCAACAGTAGGTGGTAGCTGTGGTGGCTGCAGCCACCTCCTGGTACATGAAGGAGCTCCATGAGCCTGGCTCCAGGAGAGGGGCATGGTATGGCATGCAGTGGCAGAGGCAGCCCCAGCGGCAGGGGTCTCAGTAGATTGTTCTTGTGGGGGCTTCATGGTCCAAAGTCATAGTCACCTCAGGCATGGGCAGGGTGATGGCCATGGCAGCAGCATCCACATCTGTAGTGGCAGCCCAGACCACAGTGATGTTTGAGTGGTGACAGCAGCTGACCTCCCTGTGAAGAACAAGCTGCCAAAGATTGGAGCTGCAACCTGTGGGAGAGAGCTACAATCTTTTTGTGTGTTCTCTTTCACGGAGGGTCTTACAGACCAAGCTGCCCCATCACCATCTTGCCAGAAGTCATTGTTTTTGTTTTTATATAGAGAGGAGGTCTGGCAAAGTTGCCCAGGTTGGTCTCAAGCACCTGTGCTCAGGTAATCCTCTCTACTTGGCCTCCTAAAGTGCTAGAATTATAGTTTGAGCCACTGTGCTCAGCCATTTAATCACTTTTGAAGGGAAGCAGGATTGGCTTCATGTTTTTGCAGTTGTGAATAATTCAATAATAACCATGTGTGTACACGTGTCTTTTTGATATAAAAATAAACTTCCTCCAGATATATTCCCATGAAAAATGGTTCTTGATGATATGAGGATCAATTTTTACTTCTTTTAGAAATCACCATACTGACTTTCATAGGAGTTGAACTAGCTTACATTCCCACCAACAGTGCAGAAGGATTCCTTTTTCTCCACAGTCATGTCAGCACCTGTTACTTTTGATTTATTAATGATAGCCATTCTTAGTAGAGTTAAGAGGTATCTCATTATAGTTATGATTTGCATTTATCTGATGATTAATGAAGCTGAACATCTTTTCATGTCTGTTGGCTCTCTGTATGTCATCTTTTTAGATGTGTCTTTTCATGTCTTTTCTCTATTTTTTTTTTTTTTTTTGAGTTGGAGTCTCACTCAGTTACCCAGACTGGAGTGCAGTGGCCACTACTGGCCACTGCAGCCTTGACTTGCTGGGCTCTAACAATCCTTCTTCCTCAGCCTTCCAATAGCTGGAGATACAGGCATGCGCTACCACACCCAGTTAATTTTTTAAAATTTTTGTTGTAGAGATGATGTCTTGCCAAGTTGCCCAGGCGGGTCTCAAACCTGTGGGCTCAGGCAATTCACTCACCTCAGCCTCCCAAGGCACAGGATTACAGGCCGAGCCACTGAGCCTGGCCTTTTCCCTATTATTAATGGGATTATTTATTTGTCAATTTCCTTTTACTTTAAGTTCCTTGCAGGTTCTGGATGCTAGGCTTTTGTCAGAAGCATAATTTAAAGTTATTGTTCCAATTCTGTGGGTTGCTTTTTACTCTCTTGATGGTTTATTTTGCTATGCAAAATTTTTTCAGTTTGATGAGGTCTCACCAATCTGTCTTAGCTTTTGTAGCATTCATTTTTGAGGTCTTGTCATGAATTAATTGCCTACTGTGAAGTCCAGTAGTGTTTCCTACTTTTTCTTCAAGGATTCATAAAACTTGAGATTTTTGTGTTTAGGTATTTAATCCATTTTGAATGATAGAGGTCCAGTTTCATTCTCCTGCATGTGGATAGCCAGTTTTTTAACGACAATTTGCTAAATATGGTAAAATTTCCCCAATGATTGTTAGTGGCTTTGTAGAAGATGAGTTGGTTGACAGACAAGGTTTTTCTGAAATTTCTATCTTGTTCCAGTGATCTATTAGCCTATACCTGTACTAATACCATGCCATGTTTTTTACTGTAGGTTTGTAATAAAGTTTGAAGTCTGGAAATATAATGTCTTCTACTTTTTTTTCCTTTTGCTGAGGATTGTTTTGAGTATTTGTGCTTTTTTGTTTTAATATAAATTTCTGTATTGTCATTTGTAGGTTTGTGAAAATTGTTGGTATTTTGATGGGTATTGCATTGAATCTGTAGATTGCCTTGGGTTGGACATCTTGACAATATTTACTCTTCCAGTTTCTAAGCATGGAATATTTTTTCCATTTGTTTGTTTCATCCTGAATTTTTTTGAGTAGCATATTTTAGTTTTCATTATAAGTTTTTTTACTTCTTTGGGGAGGTGGATACCAAAATATATTTTTTCTTTTCTTTCCTTTTCTTTTTGAAGCTATTGTGAGTGGTATTGTGTTTTTTATTTGTCTTTCTGTTTGCTTATTATTCGTGTATAGTTATGCAACTATCTTTTGCACATTGATTTGTGACCCAAGACTTTAACTAAGTCATTTATCAATGCAAGAGGTTTTTGACAGACCTCGTAGTATTTTCTAGGTGTAGAATTATATTATCTGCAGAGAGGGTTAGACACAATCTCCTATGATTAAAGTAAGAAGAAATTTAAACTGTAAAGAGATCAATAACAACACAGGAAAACAACTCAGTCAAAGGAAACCTCCCCAGAAAAAAAATGCCTCTGACCAGATGACATCCCAGCTGAATTCTACAAGACATGCAAAGAGGAGCTGATACCAATCTTATTGAAAGTATTCCAACTGATTGGCAATGATGAAATTCTTCTCAACTCATGTATGAAGCTAACTCTTTTATTATAGCCAAACCTGGCAAAGATTCAACCAGGAAAGACAATCTCCTTGATGAACAAAGATGCAAAAACTCTAAATAAGTTTCTAGCAAATAGGACTCAACAATATATCTCAAAGATTATCCTCCACTAACAGGTAGCTTTCATTCCAGGGATTCAGAGTTGGATCAATATTTTTAAGACCATGAATGTAACTCAGCACATAATAACACAATGTATTTAAGATGTAGACCAGGTTCAGTGATTCAGCCTGTAATCCCAGCACTTTGGGAGGCTGAGGCAAGTGAATTGCCTGAACCTGTGGCAAGACCAGGACAACTTGGTGAGGCCACATCCCTACAATAAAAAAAGAAAAATTATTCGGGCATGGTAGTGCACAACTGTAGTTATGGCTACTTGGAAGGCTGAGGTGGAAGAACTGCTGAAGTCCAGAAGGTCAACACTGGGTTGGCCATGAGTGTGCCACTGTACTACAACCTTGGTGACAGAGTGAGACTCCAACTAAAAAAAAAAAAAAAAGCTATATCACGAAGAACCACATGATTATATAATTAGATGCAGAGAAAACATTCAGCAAAATTAAACATCACTTCTTGATAAAAGCTCTTGAACAACTAGATACAGAAGAAACATTCCTCACAACAGTAAGAGCCATCTATGATAAACCCACAGTCAACATTTTGCTCAATGGGCAGAAGCTGGAAGCTTTCCTTCTATGAGCTGGAACAAGACAAGTATGTCCACTGCCACTCCTGATAGTCAACACAGTGCTGGAAATCCTAGTCAGAGCAATCAAGCAAAAAAAAGGAAATCATGGGTATCACAATAAGAAAAAATGTTTTTATGTTAATTAATCAAATACTTTAAAAAATATTATCATAATCAATATAAAAGTCTAAAAATGCAGTAATCTAGTTGGTCTTACCTAGGGATATTACAACACTAAATTTGTATTATTTACTATTTTGTGATATATAATTTCAGATACCTCAACTATATTATGTTTTACTATTTTTATTATATTGTAAACTGACCAGAAGCCATACTCCCTCAATATTCATACCCTTGTAATATTACTTTGTATCTCTTTCTGTAAATAGTGAAGTTCATTATTCCTCCCCCAAATTTGAGTATTTATTTGGTCAGTAGCACACAGTAACAGGCATAGAATGCTTGAGCCTCTGCCCATCCTTATGTGTGCAAATTTGACCCAAAATACTGAAGTTAGTTCAAGTGCTAGATGCTTACAAGAGTAGGCACACTTGAATCTACTCTAGACCCATCAGTCTGCAGTTAGAAACAGATTCATGTGGGAACACAAACAAAACCAGAAGAGCCACTCAGCTGATTCCAGTAAAAATTACAAAACCAGGGACTCAAGAGCTAAATAAGTAACTATTTGATTCACTAAGTTTTTGGGAAGTGTGTTACATAGAAATAATTTCATATTAATGTATATTTGTAGACACAGTTTCACCAAGGATAGTTTAATGCCAATTTAATTTTGGAACATTTTATTTATTTGCTTCTATTACTCCTGTTTTGTCCTAAACAGTTAAGCTGATTTATATGCTGGAAATACAGAGGATCCTTTATTGAACTTTAATTTTCTCTATGGGGTAGATTTATAAAAATGCTATAGAAATATGATAACTTAGAAAATACATACAATAATCATGTTTTGTTATAACAGCCTTCTAAATCAATCTCCTGTAAAACATGTGGACTTATGTGTGTTTGGAAGGAAAATATAGGCATGAATTTCACTGAACTAAAGTGATTCTTTCTGATATCTTATTGCTTTAGGATCAGAATATCAACTTTTATTTAAAATGTGAACATATCAAACTAATTAAAGCAAAGCATACTTAAGTTCATGATTAAGTAATGTATTACTTTTAATTCTGTTATTTAAATATATTTTGAGTGATGAATACTTGATATTTAAAATGTAAAATTATTTAATATTCATAAGTGCTCAAGAAATACATAATAAAACAATACATAATAAAATCTTTTTTTCATAATCAATATTTTTTATTATGATGTTTGTGGGGTACAGTTAAGTGTACAATTATGTTTCATTCAGGCACCCTGTTGATAAGAGGTGTTTCCCCATTCTCAGAGATATTTGCTACTATTAATCACATCTCCCTCCCTCTCCCCCATAGTTTCTCAGTACCACCAGTCATTTTCTTACAGTATTACATTGGATGTTCAAGGTTCATTATATGAGAGAGAACATGTGATACTCAGATCTTGGTTTTTGTGAGAGGTCACTCAGTATTATAGGCTCTAGTTCCATTCAGGTTACTGTGAAAATCATGATTTTGGTTTTTTTTTTTATGGCTGTGTAGTATTCCATCGTGTATATGTACAACATTTTTAAAATCTGGTCCTCTTCTGATGGGCAGTATGGTTGTTTCCAGGTTCTTGCTATTGTGAACAACGCTGCACTAAACATACGTGTGCAGGTATCTTTTTTATAGAGTGATTTGAGGTCTTCAGGGTATATTCCCAGTAGGGGGATTGAGGGGTCATATGGGAGGTTAATATTTAGAGCTTTTAGGAATCACCACACTGCTTTCCACAGAGGTTGCAATAGTTTACACTCCCACCAACAGTGTATAAGTGTTCCCTTTTTGCCACACCCTCTCCAGCAGCTGTTATTTTTTGAGTTGTTGATAATTGCCATTCTAACTGGAGTTAGGTGGTATCTCAGTGTGGTTTTGATTTGCATCTCCCTGATGATTAGTGAGGTTGAACATTTCTTCATGTGTTTGTTGGCTGCTTGGATGTCCTCTTTTGTGAAGTGTCTGTTCATATCTTTTGCCCATTTTATAATGGGGTTGTTTTTTTCTTTTCAGCACATTTGAGTTCCCTGTAGATCCAGAATATTAAGCCTTTGTCAGACCTGGTGTTGGCAAATACTTTTTCCCAGTCTGTAGGCTGTCTCCCTGCTCTCTTGATGGTTTCTTTGGCCTTGCAGAAGCTTGTCAGTTTAATAAGGTCCCACTTGTATATCTTCTCTCTTAAGACCTGTGGGTTTGGGGTTTTGTTCAGGAATTGGATGCCAGTTCCGATTTCCATGAGGGTATTTCCTTCATTTTCTAAGGTTCTTGTGGTTTGAGGTTTTACATTTAGGTCTCTGATTCATTTGGAATTAACCTTTGTGCATGGGGATAGATAGGGGTCCTGTTTCAATCTTCTGCATGTGGTCAGCCAGTTTTCCCAGCACCATTTACTGAATATGTTCTCCTCTCCCCAGTGGTAGGTGGTGGAAGCCTAGTTGAAGATGAGTTGGTTGAGAAATTGAGGTTTTGCTTCTGGAATCTCAATTCTATTCCATTGATCAATATGCCTGTTCCTATACCAATACCAAGCTGTTTTGATGATTGTAGCTTTACAGTAAAGTTTGAAGTCTGGTGATGTGATACCACCTGCTTTGTTTTTTGTTTTTTTGCTGAGGATTGTTCTGGCTATTTGTTTGTGTTTCCATATGAATTCCTGTGTTGTCTTTTCTAGGTCTGAGAAGAATGCTGCTGGTAATTTGATGAATTTGTAGATTGCCTTAGGTAAGATGGACATCTTCACAATGTTGATTCTTCCAATCCATGACCATGGGATATTTTTCCACTTGTTTGTGTCATCTTTGATTTCTTTGAGCAGTGTTTTGTAATTTTCATTGTAAAGGTCTTTCATGTCTCGATTAGGAAGATGCCAAGGTGCGGGGGCCCGCCCCACAAGGGTCGTGAGATGTCCTGAAGGAGAGACGAATAGGCGAATGAACAAAGATAATATACCGGACACCTGCTTTTGAACAGATGACAATTTAATGTTAGTTAACACAGAGCTTTTATACCATTCATGAAGGGACAAGACAAAGAAAATTCCTTCACGTACATATATTTTAAAAGTTACCATCTAGTGGTCTTAGTAGCAAACAAACCAAGATTCCCGTAGGCTTAGTAGCAAATAAGCCAAGATTCTCATAGGCATTTAGACAAAAAGTCGTATTCATAAAGCCAACAATGATACTTTCATTCTGATGTCCCAAATTACAGTCCTTGAAATGTCTCAAGAAAGTTTCTTTAAGTGTGCATTTTTTTAATGTGTCAGGAATTTTCCCATCTTAGGCTTTTATGTTCTTCAGAGTCCCATGATCGCCTCCCTTGTCCAGATGTCCTCATTACTTTTCTCTTATTTTGCAGTGCTTGTTTCTAAAGAGAACTCAAAAGAAGCTTTTAGTAACGTTTCCCAGGCCCCCAAGGTTGCTTTCTGTTTTAGCTGATCTGTCATAAAAGTGTCTGATTATTATATTATGAGTTCAGTGAAAACCCACTCTATAAATGTTAACTTAGAGTTTTAATTATTAAATTAAGTAAAAATCTTAACATTAATCTTTATCCTATGTCAGTGAAACAGTGTTATAAATCACCTACATAATTCCTATACAAGTGTTAAAACTTATAATGAATTCATAATAAACTACTATAAACTTGTGCTTCTAAAAAAACCTTATGTCTAATCACTAAACTGCATAATTCTAAATCAAATAAGGAGTGAATATACTTATATCATTTATTACTTAAGCCATATCTAGTAACTTATAACCAAGTGAAGGAAAGCATTCTTGATGTGCTTCAGAGTTTAACCCTTGCAAATGTTAGAAAAGGCCAAGTGGCATAGTGGGAAAATGGAAAAATAAACCATGACATTTCCAGGTTAGCTGTGATTCTTCGCATAAACATGCCTTCTTCTTCCATGACTGCACAGAATTTCTTCAGTTGTATCAACAGCAAAGATGGAAGACAGAAGGACCTCAGCTGCCCAGACTCGCTTTGCAGTCAGGGGTCCTCAGCGCACCTGGACTTTGTCAATCAGGCGGGCCTCCAAGGCTGGCTCCCAACACCAAGGTATTTCATTTTTTTTGTGGCTATTGTGAATGGAATTGTGTTTTTTATTTGGGTTTCTGTTTGTTTATTACTGGTGTAGAGAAATGCGATTGTTTTTTGTACATTTATTTTATATCCTGAGACTTTGCCAAAGGCCTTTATCAGTGTAAGGAGGTTTTTGACAGATTCTCTTCGGTTTTCAAGGTATGCAATCAGATCATCCGCAAAGAGAGATAGTGTGACTTCCTCTTTTCCTATTTGGATACCCCTGATTGCCTCCTCTTCTCTGATTGCTCAAGTCAGGACTTCCAAACTATATTGAACAGAAGGGGTGAGAGTGGGTATCCTTGTCTTGTTCTAGTTTTCAGGGGGAATGGTTCCCATTTTTGTCCATTTAGGAGTATGCTGGCTGTGGGTTTCTCATAGATGGCTTTTACTATTTTGAGGTATGTTCCCCATATGCCTAGATGTTCAAGGGTTTTTATCAAGAGGGGATGCTGGATTTTATCAAAATAAATCTGCATCTAATGATATAACCATGTGGTTTTTGTTTTGACATCAGCTGATGTATTTAATTACATTTATGGTTTTACGAATGTTGAACCAGGCTTTCATCCCAGGAATGAAGCCTACTTGGTCATGACGGATGATTTTTGAGATGTATTTGCTGAATTCGGTTTGCTAGGATCTTGGTGAGAATTTTAGCATCTATGTTCATCAAAGATATTGGCCTGTAGTTCTCTTTCTTTGCTGGATCTTTACCTTGCTTGGGTATCAATGTGATGTTGGCTTCGCAAAAAGATTTGGGGAGTGTTCCATCTTTTTCAGTCGCCTGGGATACCTTCAGTAGGATTGGTATCAGCTCCTCCTTAAATGTCTTGTAGAATTCTGCTGGAAAGCCATCTGGACAGGACTTTTTTTGTAGGAAGTTTTCTTATTACGTAGTCAATTTCCTTGATTGTTATTCGTCTACTTAGGGTCTCAATTTCTTCTTGTTCCAATCTAGGTAGGTTGTGTGATGTCAGAAAGTTCTCCATTTCCTTAAGGTTTTCAAGTTTGTTTCCATAGAAGTGTACATAGTAGTCTCTAATGATCTTTTATATTTCTTCAAGGTCAGATGTGACTTCCACCTTTTGTGTTTCTGATTGTGCTTATTTGCTTTTTTTCTCATTTTTTCTTTGTCAGTTTAGCTAGGGGACTATCGATCTTGTTTATCCTTTTGAAGAACCAGCTTTTTGTTTCATTGATTTTTTGTATTATCTTTTTATCTTTTAAGTCTTGGATTTGGGTTTTTATTTTGGTGATCTGGGTTCTTCTGCTGAAATTAGGGTTTTTGTGGTCTTGCTTTTCCAGCTTCTTTAGGTTTCTTAGGTTGTTAATTTGTGTTCCTTTCATTTTCTTCATGTGTGTTTGTAGGGATATAAATTCCCCTCTTACTACAGGTTTCAAGGCGTCCCAGAGATTTTGGTAAGATGTTTCTTCATTTTCATTTGTTTCCAGGTATCTTTTGATCTCTGTTTTGATTTCATCATTGACCCAGGAGTTGTTTAGCATCACGCTGTTTAGTGTCCATGTCTTTGTGGGTTTTGGGGGGCCCTTGTTGGTGTCAATGTTTATTTTTATTCCACTGTGGTCTGAGAAGGTGCAGGGTAGAATTTTGGTCATTTTAAATTTGCTTATGCTTGATTTATGGCCGAGTATGTGGTCGATCTTAGAATACATTCCATGCAGTGATGAGTAGAATGTATATTCTGTGGTCTTTGGATGGAGTGTTCTGTAGGTATCAATTAAGTCCATTTGGCTCAAAGTCACATTGAGGTTCCGGATCTCCTTGCTGATTTTTTGTCCTGATGATCTGTCTAGGGTTGTGAGTGGGGTATTAAAGTCCCCAGTTATGATGGTGTTAGAGTCAATATCTTTCTTTAGTTTTCCTAGAAGTTACTTTATGAATGTTGGTGCACCTATTTGGGTGCATATATGTTTAGGATAGATATTTCTTGTTGATGGATTGAGTCTTTTATCATTATTTAGTGGCCTTCTGTATCCATTTTGATTTTTAATAGCTTGAAGGGTATTTTGTCTGAAATTAAGATTGCTACTCCTCCTTTCTTTTGTATTCCGTTCGCCTGAAAGTTTGTTTTCCATCCTCTTACTTTGAGTCTGTGGTGTCTTTTCTAGTGAGTTGAGTCTCTTGAAGGCAATAGATTGTTATCCATTTTTGTTATCCATTTTTCCATTCTATGTCTTTCAGTAGTGCATTTAGTCCACTCGCATTTAGGCTAATAATTGAAATGCAAGAGTTGATCCCTGTCATAAGGTTCTTACAGAGTTATTCCTGTTTGTTTGCTGTCTTTCTTTTGGTTTTGGAGTTGGCTCATGTGTGTTTTTAATCTTTTGCCTGTTTCTTGTGAAGAATGTTGTTGTTCTTTTTTCTTTTTCTTCTGTGTTCACTACTTTTTTTAGGGTTTCTTGGAGAGGTGGTCTGGTGGCAGCATAGGTTCTTAGGGATTGGATATCTGGAAAAGATGTCAATTCTCCCTCACTAATGAAGCTTAGTTTGGCTAGGTAGGTTATTCTTGGTTGAAATTGTTTATCTTTTAGAGCTTTGAAGATAAGACTCCAGGCTCTCCTAGCCTGAAGGGTTTCTGTGGATAAATCTGCTGCTATTCTAATTGGTCTTCCCTGGTAGGTAGTCTGGCCTTTTTCTCTTGCTGCCTTTAGGATTTTTTCTTTCATAGCTACTTTGTTTAGGCAAATTATTATGTGTCTGGGAGTTGGTCTTCTCATTTGTTGTCTTGCAGGGGTTCTCTGAATCTCTTGTGTTTGAATTTTTTCATCCTTGATGAGATGAGGGAAGTTTTCTTGAATGATTTCATGAAATGTTTGTTCCAGTGTGGCTTCTGTTTCTCTCTCTGCCTCAGGAAGCCCAATTACTCTAGGTTTGGTCTCTTGAAGTGATCATTCATCTCCTGCAGGTTTTGTTCTGTCTTTTTGAGCTTCTTTTCTAAGCTTTTGACAGTTTGAGTTAGTTCTCTGTTTTGGTCTTCGAGCTCTGAGATTCTTTCTTCTGCTTGGCTAATTCTGCTTTCCATGCTTATTAGTCTGTTATTCATTTCCATCACAGTATTCTTTACTGCTGTTATTTCTGACATCAGCTCCTTTCTATTTTCCTCTTGTCTCTTCTGAATTTTTTAAATTTTCCATTAATGTCTTGATGTCTGGGTTTGTTGCATGTGACCAGTCATTCTGGGGGCTCTTCATCGTTTGTGTTCCAGAATCTGCTTTCTCAGTGTCTGGTCTCCCAGGGTCTGTGCGAGACCTATATTCTTCTTTTGGTTTGTCTTCATTTGTGCGGTTTTTCACAGAATCCTTATCCTCACTCCTGAGGATAGTCCATGCTGTGTGAAATCTCTTCTAACAGGGGATAACCAATTTTATTCCAAGATAATGCTTATTATTTGAAAGTTTTATTTACATTGTGCCAAAGTTAATGATCACTGCCAACTAGTGGAGCCATAACAAAGACAACAGTAAATTTAAAAAAACAACAGGAAGATTTGACTATCACCATTATCTTAAGCCATTCTCTAAAACTGTGTCACCCAAATACATACAGAGAGAGTCTAATGATGGTTCACTAGCCTTCAAGAAGACTTCCATCTCCTCTAAGTCATTGTATTGCAAAACCAAACACATTGAATTTTCTTTTGTTTCATTGTCTATGACATAGTTTCTAGACCTTTCTCTATCAAAGTACCGGAAGTATACTTACAGAATTTAATACATGAAGAAATAAAATAATTTTCACAGAGTTAATTGTAGTTGAGGTAAGAATAAACGCCCTATTTTGACTCTATATCCAGTGTGCTTTCTAGAAAAAGCATGACAGCACAAGGTTGGCCTCATAAAATTATCACAGGTGAGCGTGTTAACATACAGATTCTTGAACCCCAGAGATTCTTATTCAGTAGGTGAGAGGAATAACTTAAGAATTTGTGTTTCTATGTGCTTCCTCTTCCCATTAAGGATGCTGCTTTGGGGGACCATGCTGTCTAGTTTTGTGCTAACCTGCACCAGAGATTGGGACGTCCAAGGATCTGAGATATGTTTAAAGGCACAGAGTTACTAAGGCTATATTAAGTGGGTTGCAAACTGTGATGATCAGATGAAGAGCAAAATTTCACAAAAAGGAGAATCCTGATTTGTAAAACTTTTCTCCCAGATCCAAGGGGAGCAAACACACTAAGGAATTATTCCAGAAGGTCTCCTAAATTTAGAGCTGAACAATCAGTGAAGTTGGTTTAACTGGGCAAAACTTTCTCTTCAAATATTTGCTAACAAATACCCACAATAATGTGTGTGGGGGGGTGTTTCACTTCCACTGTGCAATTGAAGAAATGGCTCCAATTCTCAGACTCTATAGCCCAAAAGCATAGAGTTGAATAGTGAGCCCAAAACTTCCAAGGCCCAGACCAGGGCTTTTTTCTGCTTTTCTGCAGTAGCAGAAACTCAGATGGTCATAATAGGACTGAAAAAGTTTATAATTTGGCTGACTATTGATCTGGGTTCTCCTCCACTCCAAGACAGAATAAATGACTTTGCATAAATAGTCAACATGTCATAGATCATAATCCACAGAGAAAAAAAGTCTTTCTCCTTGAGAAATTACAATTCTCTTTACTCTTAGCATAGAAAAAAGTTGTTTTTTACGTTTACTTAAAATTTCTCCTTTCAAATATTTCTCTCTCTGCTCTTTGTATTTTAATATTTATCTCCATTTTTAACCACATCTTATCTTTTATTGTCTATCTTTTCATATATGTAGGATATCTTCCAGTATTTAGGACAATAAATAGGTAATTATAAAAACATATTACCAACTATCTCCACAACTTCACACATGGTTTGTTGATAATTTTGTTTTTACTTTCAGATACCATTGCACCTACATCAATGGTATCATTTTCATTTTGACCAGTAACTGACAATATTAAAATCTAGAAAAAATATTTATTAAGTCTATATCAATACTTGCTGCAGTAGGGACTGGTTTAGACACCCTGAGGACTAATTGGTTTTGATCTAGCTACAAAATACTTAGCACCTATGTGCTAATATATGTCTGATATATTTTCTGATATATTTTCTAACCATGTCTGATATATTTTCTTAGGTAAAATGTATCTTGCATCATTAATCTTTATATATTTCTAGAACCTTTTGAAGTGGGATGTGAATAGCAAATTTCAATTGGGAATTTATCTCAGAAATCACTTTCATTAAAGATAAAATCCTCAGCCAGGCTCAGTGGCTCAGCCTGTAATCCCGTGCCTTTGGGAGGCTGAGGTGAGTGGATTGCCTGATCCCACGGGTTCGAAACCCACCTGGACTGTGAGACCTCATCTCTACAATAAATCAAAAAATAAGCCAGGCATGGTAGTGCGTGCCTGTAATTCCAGCTACTTGGAAGGCTGAGGTGGAAGGATTGCTGGAGCCTAGCTGGCGAGGCTGTGGTGGCCGGGAGCAGCCACTGCACTCCAGTCTGGGTGACCAAGTGAGACTCCAACTCAAAAAAAAAGATAAAATCCTCAAAATTTTAACTTTCTGATAAATTGTATTGTCTCCCTTCTTCTTTCTATAACCATTACAAACAGTTATAGCAACTATATTAAAAATATTACTACTTCATATTTTCATCATAAGAAAAGGTTGGCTTTGCTTTCAGTGATTTTTAAAGCATCACCATTTGACTGTTCTTTAACTATATTTATTATTGAACTTTCAAAATTTCCATCTCAGGAAAATAAAATTTGTACATTTTTTTTTTCTGTATGATTAGTAGTTTTTTATGCTGAACTCTTTAAAAACCAGAAATGGGAAGCCATGGTCATTGTTTTTCTTGAAATATATTCTGTTTATGGATCCTATTGCTAAGTCAGCTTCCAGAAGGCTGAGATTTGTTGGAACTGCCAAGTATAAAATCACCCATTACTTGGCCCATACCTTCCTATGCACCCTTTACTGTTTGCAGAATATCAAGATAGGAAGAGCTGTCTTTTGAATTGCTTTCTTCTCAGAAACTGGGATTTTTTTTTTTTTCAGAAATACTCAGGTACATTGTCCTCTCATTCCCTAATGGAAGAGAAAGACTTTTTTTAAAATTTTAAATATATGGGGAACAATTCAGGTTGAGGTATACAAATCTTCACTATGCAGGTATCCTCAATGAGGTGTGCCCCTCTGGCCCTATCAGTTTCTCACTACTACTGATCCCACCCCCCAACCTCCCTTGACAGTTTCTCACTACCACCAATCCCTTTCTATAGTATTATAATGGTAGACCAAGGTTCACTTATGAGTGAAAACATATTATACTTCGTTCTTTGCTTCTGTGATTAAATCACTCGGTATTTTAGCCTATAACTCCATCCAAGATTCTGCAAAGTTCATAATTTTGTCTGTCTTAATGGAGCATAATATTCCATTGTGTATATGTACCATATTTTAAAATCCATTCGTCTTTCATGGGTGGCACAGAGAGTTCCTAGATTTTGCAAATATAAATAATGCTGTAATAAGCATGCATATGCAAGCATATTTTTCATAGAGTATTTTAAGTTCCTCTGAGTATATTCCCAGTAGGAAATTGTGGGGCCACATGGAAGGTCAATTGTTTAGATCTTTTAGGAATTATCACACTGTTTTTCAAAGAGGTTGTACTTGTTTACACTCCTGCCAACAGCTTAAAAGTGTTTCCTTTTTGCCACATTCTCTCCAGCATGTTGTTTTTTGAGTTATTGGTGATGACCATTCTAACTGGAGTTAGATGGTATGTCAGTGTGGTTTTAATTTGCAATTTTTGACTACTAGTGAGGCTGAGCACTTTTTCATGTATCTGTTGGCTGCTTGTATGTCTTCTTTTGAGAAGACATATCATTCCATTCATATCTTTTGCCTACTTTGTAAGGGAGCTTGTTTCTTTTTTGGACATAAATTGCTTGTAGATCCTAGATGTTAGGTCTTTTGTTGGATATAGAGTTGGCAAATATTTTTCCCCAGTCTGTGGACTGTCTTGCCACTCTCTCAATGGTTTCTTTGGCTTTGCAGAAGCTTGTCAGTTTAATGAGGTCCCATTTGTCTATCGTATGTCATATGGCATAGGTACTTGGGTTTTCATCAGAAATTGGTTGCCAGTTCCAAGTTCCATAAGGATGTTGCCTGCATTTTCTAAAGTTCCTATAGTTTGAGGTTTTACATTTAGGTCTTTGATCCATTTAGGATTGATTTTTGTGTATAATGATGGGTAGGGGTCCTGTTTCAATCCTCTTTATCTGATCAGTCAGTTTACCCAGCACCATCTACTGAATAGGTTATCTTCTCTCCAGTGGTGGTTGGTGGAGGCTTTGTGAAAGATGGATGGGTTGAGAAACTCAAGATTTGCTTCCAGAATCTCTTTCTTTTTCCGTTGGTCTCTATGTCTGTTTTGTACAAATACTAGGCTGTACATGCAGAAAATTGAAACAAGAACCCTACCTATCCCCAAAAATTAACTCTAAATGGATCACAGACCTAAATGTAAAATCTCAAAATAAAAGAACCTTAGAAAATGCAGAAGACACGCTTATGGAAGTTGGAACTGGCAACTAATTCCTGATCAAAACCCAAAGTGCCCATGCCATAAGAGATAAAATAGACAAATGGGACTTCATTAAATTAACAGGCTTATGCAAAGCCAAAGATACCATCAAGAGAACAGGGAGACAGTCCACAGACTGGGAAAAAATATTTGCCAACTCCATGTCTGACAAAGGTCTAACATCAAGGATCTATAAGGAACTCAAATGTGCTGAAAAGGAAAAAAACAGTCCCATTACAAAGTGGGCAAAAGATATGAATAGACACTTCTCAAATGAAGACGTATGAGCAGTCAGCAGGTACATGAAAAAGTGTTCAGCCTCATTAGTCATCAAGGAGATGCAAGTTAAAACTACTATGAGATACCGCCTAACTCCAATCAGAATAGTCATCATCAATAACTCAAAAAATAGCAGATGCTGGAGAGGATGTGGTGAAAAGGGAAGACTTCTACATTGTTACATTGGTGGGTGTGTTAACTAGTGCAGCCTTTGTGGAAATCAGTGTGGCAATTCCTAAAAACTCTAAAAATTGACCTTCCACATGACTCTGCAATTCCCCTGTTGGGAAAATACCCAGAAGAACTCAAATCACTCCATAAAAAAGATACCTGCACACGTATGTTTATCACAGCATTGTTCACAATATCAAGAACATGGAACCAGCTGGGCTTGGTAGCTCAGCCTGTAATCCCATGCCTTTTGGAGGCTGAGGTAAGTGGATTGCCTGAGCCCACAGGTTCGAGACCTGCTTGGGCAGGTGAGACCTCATCTCTACAATAAATAAAAAAATTAGCTGGGCAAGGTAGGACACACCTGTAGTTCCAGCTACTTGGAAGGCTGAAGCAGAAAGATAGCTGGAGCCCAGCAGGTCAAGGTTGTGGTGGCCAGGAGTGGCCACTGCACTCCAGTCTGGGTGGCAGAGTGAGACTCCAACTCAAAAAAAAAAAAAAAAAAAAAAGAACATGGAACAATATGCTTCCCATCAAAAGAGGACTGGATAAAAAAATAAGGTATATATACACAATGGAATATTATGCAGCCATATAGAAGAACAAAATCATGAACTTTGCAGCAACTTGGATGGAATTAGAGTTTATAATACTGAGTGATCTTTCACAGAAACAAAGGTCTGAGTATCACATGTTCTCACTCATAAGTGGACCCTGAACATCTACCATAATAGTATAGGAAAAGGATTGACAGTAGCCAGAAACTGCAGGGTGGGGGGAGGGGGAGGAGCAGCGGGGGGCAGGCAGAGAGGTGGGATTGACAGTAGTCTATATCTGCCTGGGAAAGTGGTGACACACTTCATCAGCAAGGATACTTGCATAATGAATATTTGTATACCTAATCCTGAATTGTACCCCAAAATTTTAAAATAAAATCATTAAATTATTTTTTTTAAAAGAGGAGGGCTAATCACTGATACAATCATCCATTATAGAGGAGGACTAGTCTCTTGGGTCATTATCACAGAGAAATTCTTGTTATTGGGGCTCTGTCATATTGCAGGACCAGTCTCTGGGTCACTCAACATAGAGGAGACCAGTCTCTGGGGTACTCATCAAAGAGGAGAGACAGTCACTGAAGCACAAATCACAGAGGAGTGCCATTCAGTGAAGGACAAAACACAGAGGAGGAAGAATCACTGAGGCATTTATCACAGATGAGGGTCAGACACTGAGAAAGCAATCACAGAAAAGGGTCAGTCACTAAGACACACAATACAGAGGAGAGGCAGTCACTGAAGCACCCATAATAAAAGAGCGCCTGTCACTGGAAACCTATCACAGAGACAATTCAACCATGGGGGCATACTTCACAGAGAAGCACTGTCATGTAGGCACCCATTTTGGTCCCAATTACTGGGGCTTCTATCAGAGAGAAGAGGTATTCACCAGGACCTCCAATTTGAAAGAAGTCTAATCACTGGAGTACAAATCAAGAAGAAGCCCAGAAAATGCAGTACTTACTATAGAAGAAACTCGGTTACTGGACACATAGGAGTGCTGGTCACTGAGGCACCCATTATGAAGGAGTCCCGGAAACTGTGGGACCAATCACAGAGGAGGACTAACCACTGGGGAACCAATTTTGGAGACGACTGTTACTAGGACACCCATCAGAGAGGAGGGGTAGTCATTAATGTACCCATAAATAGAAAAACATACCATGCTATTTTGATTACTGTAGTCATAGTAAAGTTTAAAATCTGGAAATGTGATATATCCTGCTTTGTTTCTTTTGCTAAGGATTGTTTGGGCTATTCTTGGTCATTTATATTTCCATGTGGATTTCTGTATTGACATCTTCAGACCTGAGAAGAATGATGTTGGTAATTTAACGGGTATTGTGTTGAATCTGTAGATTGCCATTGGTAGGAGGGACATTTAACAATGTTGATTTTTCCTATCCATGATCATGGAATATTTTTCCATTTATTTGTGTCTTTTGGATTTCTTTGAGCAGTGTTTTATAGTTCCTATTGTAAAAGTCTTTCACTTCTCTAGTTAGGAAGACACTGAGGTATTTTATTTGTATGACTATTATTGTGAATGGGATTGTGTTTTTGTATTGTTCTCTGTTTGTTGTTGGTGTATAAGACTGCAACTGTCTTTTGCAAATTTATTTTGTTTCCCAAGACATTTACCAAATCCTTTATCAGTGCAAGCAGGTTTTTGACAGATTCTCTTGTATTTTTGAGGTGTAGGATCATATCATCAACAAAGAGGGATAATTTAGTTTTCTCTTTTCCTATTTGGATAACCCTGATTTCCTTCTCTTGTCTAATTGCTCTAGCTACGACTTCTAACACAATGTTAAACAAGAGAGGTAAGAGTGGGCAGCCTTGTTTTGTTCTGGTTTTCAGGGGAAAGGTCCAGTTTTTGCTCATTTAGCAATATGTTAGCTGTGGGCTTATCATAGATGGTGTTTTCTATTTTGAAGCATGTACCTTCTATGATCCTCAGTGTTTGAGGGTATTTACCAAGAAGAAATGCTGGATTTTTTCAAAAATGTTTTCTGCATCTAATGATATAATCATGTGTTCTTGTTTTTTACATCTCTTGATGTATTTAATTACATTTATGGTCTTGCGAATGTTGAACCAGGCCTGCATACCAGGGATGAAGCCTACTTGGTCAAGATGATTTTTTTTTTTTTTTTTTTTTTGAGTTGGAGTCTCACTCTGTCACCCAGACTGGAGTGCAGTGGCCACTCCCGGCCACCCCAACCTCGACCTGCTGGGCTCCGGTGATCCTTCCACCTCAGCCTTCCGAGTAGCTAGAGTTACAGGCACGCGCTACCATGCCCGGCTGATTTTTTGATTTATTGTAGAGATGAGGTCTCGCTGCCCAGGCAGGTCTCAAACCCGCGGGCTCAGGCAATCCACTCACCTCAGCCTCCCAAAGGCGTGGGATTACAGGCTGAGCCACCGAGCCTGGCGGTCAAGATGATTTTTGAGATGTGTTGTTGAATCTAATCTATTTGCAAGAATACTGTTGAGATTTTTTGTTTCTATATTTATTAGGGATATTGACCTATAGTTGTCTTTTTTGTTGTTGCTGGAGTTTTACCCAGTTTGAGTATCAAAGTGATGTTACATTCAAAAAATGACTTGGAGAGAATGCCATCTTTCTCAGTTGCTTGGAATACTTTCAGTAGGATCGGTATCAGCTCCTCTTTGTATGTTTTGTAGAATTCTGCTGGAAAGCCATCAAGTTCAGGGTTTTTATTTGTAGGTAGTTTTCTTATGACAGAGTCAATTTCCTGTGCAATTTGTGTTCTATTTAGTGTCTCATATCTTTTGGTTTTAACCTTGGGAGGTTATGTGATGTTAGATAGTCCATCACTTCATTTAGGTTATCAAGTTTGTTTCCATACAGTTGTGCATAGTAATCTCTGATAATCTTCCATATTTCTTTGTGGTCAGAATTATTTGATCTTTTTAATATATGATTGTGTTTATTTGGGCTTTTCCCTCTCTTTTTCTTCATCATTCTGACTAGAGGTCCATCAGTTTTGTTAATTCTTTCAAAGAACCAGCATTTGTTTTATTGATGTTTTCTATGATATATTTGTCTTCTTCTTCTTCTTCTTCTTTTTTTTTTGAGTTGGAGTCTCACTCCAGACTGGAGTGCAGTGGCTGCTCCCAGCCACCACAGCCTCAACCTGCTGGGCTCTAGTGATCCTTCTACCACAGCCTTCCAAGTAGTCAGAACTACAGGCATGTGCTACCACGCCTGGCTAATTTTTTGATTTATTGTAGAGATGAGGTCTCGCCAAGTTGCCCAGGAGGGTCTCAAACCCATGGGCTCAGGCTATCCACTAACCTCAGCCTCCTAAAGGTGTGGGATTAAAGGCAGAGCCGCCGAGCCCAGCTGACATTTTTGTCTTCAATGCCTTGTATTTAAGCTATACTTTGATTATCTGTATTATTTTGTTAAAGTTAAAGTTTTGGTGGTCTTGTCTTTCCAGCTTCCTTAGGTGATTTGTTAGACTGTTAATTTGTGATCTTTCCATTTTCTTTTTATATATTTATTTATTTTTATTTTTTTCATAACTGATATTTTTTATTATGATATTGTGGGGTACAATTAAAGGTTAGATGTACACATACACTTTGTTCAGGGACCCTTGTTGATAAGAGGTATCTTTCCAACCCCAGACAGATATTTACTACCATTAATTTCACTCCCTTCCCCTCCTCCCCCATAGTTTTCCACCACTGTCAGTCATTTTCTTATGGTATTACATTGGATGATTAAGGTCCACTATATGAGTGAGAACATGTGATACTCAGATCTTTGTTTCTGTGAGAGGTCACTCAGTATTACAGACTCTAGTTCCATTCAGGTTGCTGCGAAACTCATGATTTTGTTCTTTTTTATGGCTGTGTAGTATTCCATCATGTATATGTACCATATTTTAAACATCCAGTCCTCTTTTGATGGACAGCATGGTTGATTCCAGGTTCTTACGATTGTGAACAATGCTGCGATAAACATACATGTGCAGGTATCTTTTTTATAGAGTGATTTGAGATCTTCAGGGTATATTCCCAGTAGGGGGATTGAGGGGTCATATGGGAGGTTGGTATTTAGAGCTTTTAGGAATCACCACACTGCTTTCCACAGAGGTTGCACTAGTTTACACTCCCACCAACAGTGTATAAGTGTTCCCTTTTTGCCACACCCTCTCCAGCAGCTGTTATTTTTTGAGTTGTTGATAATTGCTATTCTAACTGGAGTTAGGTTGTATCTCAGTGTGGTTTTGATTTGCTTCTCCCTGATGATTAGTGAGGTTGAACATTTCTTCATGTGTCTGTTGGCTGCTCAGATGTCTTCCTTTGTGAAGTGTCTGTTCATATCTTTTGCCCATTTTATAATGGGGTTGTTTTTTTCTTTTCAGTACATTTGAGTTCCTTGTAGATGCAATATGTTAAGCCTTTGTCAGACCTGGTGTTGGCAAATACTTTTTCCCAGTCTGTAGGCTGTCTCCCTGCTCTCATGATGATTTCTTCGGCTTTGCAGAAGCTTGTCAGTTTAATTAGTCCCACTTATCTATCTTCTCTCTCATGACCTGTCAGTTTTGGGTTTTTCCCCTCTTACTACAGCTTTCATGGTGTCCCAATGATTTTGGTAAGATGTTTCTTCATTTTCATTTGTGTCCTGGTATCTTTGGATCTCTGTTTTGATTTCATCATTAACTCAAGAGTTCTTTAGTATCATGCTGTTTAGTGTCTGTGCCTTTGTGGGATTGAGGGGGAACTTGTTGGTGTTAATGTTTATTTTTGTTCCACTGTGGTCTGAGAAGTTTCATGGTAAAATTTTGGTCATTTTAAATTTGCCTATGCTTGATTTATGGCCTTGTATGTGGTCGATCTTAGAGTATGTTCCACGTGGTGATGAGTAGAATGTGTATGCTGTGGTCTTTGGATGGAGTGTTCTGTAGGTATCAGTTAAGTTCATTTGGTCAAGAGTCACATTGATGTTCTGGGTCTCCTTGCTGATTTTTTGTCCTGATGATCTGTCTAGGGTTGTGAGTGGGGTATTAAAGTCCCCAGTTGTATGTTGTTAGACTCAATATCTTTCTTTAGTTTTCCTAGAAGCTGCTTTTTGAAAGTTGGTGCACCTATGTTGGGTGCATATATGTTTAGGATAGATATTTCTTGTTGATGGAGTGAACCTTTTATCATTACGTAGTGGCCATTTTTATCTTTTTAATTTTTGATAGCTTAAATGGTATTTTGTTGGAAATTAGGATTGCAACTCCTCCTTTCTTTTGTGTTCCATTCACCTGAAAATTTGTTTCCCATCCTCTTATTTTGAGTCTGTGAGTGTCCTTTTTGGTGAAATGGGTCATGCCTGGTATTATTTTATCTATTTTGCCATTCTGTGTCTTTTCAGTGGTGCATTTAGTCCATTAACATTGAGACTAATTATTGAAATGTGAGAGTTCATCCCTATCATGTTCTTATAGTTGTTGTTCTTCCACTTGGTTTTTTGTCTTTCTTTTGGTTTTGGGGTTGGTTCATGTGTATTTTATTCTTTTTCCTGTACTCTTGAGAAGAATGTTGTTCTTTTTCCTTTTCTTCTGTGTTTAGTACTTCCTTATGTATTTCATGTAGAGGTGGTCTGGTGGCAGCGTAAGTTCTTAGGGACTGGATATCTGGGAAAAATTTGAATTCTCTCTCACTGATGAAGGTTAACTTGTCTGTGTAGGTTATTCTTGGTTGAAATTGTTTATCTTTTAGAACTTTGAAGATAGGGCTCCAACTCTCCTAGCATGCAGGGTTTCGGTAGATAAATCTGCTGTTATTCTAATTGGTCTTCTATGGTAGGTGATCTGGTCTTTTTCTCTTGCTGCCTTTAGGATTGTTTCTTTTATGCCTATTTTGTTTAGGGAATTATTATATGTCTGGGAGTTGGTCTTCTCATTTGTTGTCTTGCAGGGGTTCTGTGAATCTCTTGTGTTTGAATTTTTGCATAACTGATTAGATGACTTTTCTTGAGTAATCTCATGGAAAGTTTGTTCCTGTGGGGTCTCTGTCAGTCTTTCTCCCTCAGGAAGGCCAATTACTCTTAGGTTTGGTCTCCTGAAGTAATCGTTCATCTCTTGAAGGTTTTGTTCTGTCTTTTTAAGCTTGTTTTACATGTTTTAAACAGTTTGGGTTAGTTCTATATTTTGGTCCTTAAGCTCTGAGATTCTTTCTTCTGCTTGGCTAATTTTGCTTCCCATGCTTACCAGTTTGTTATTTATTTCATTCACAGTATTCTTTATTACTGTTATCTCAGTTATCAGCTCCTTCCTAGTTTCTTCTTGTCTCCCATCAATTCTTTTTAATCTCTCAATTAATGTCTTGATATCTAGGTTTGTAGTTTGAGATCAGTCATTCAGGAGGCTTTCAGTGTTTGCATTCCAATGTCAGTTTTCTCAGTGTCTGCCCTCCCAGGGGTCTGGGAGAGACCCATATTCTTCTTTTGGTTTTTCTTCATTTGTGTAGATTTTTTTCCTCTCCCCCTTTCCCTCCCCTTCTTTAATTCTGTTTTTCAGGGAAGATTGGATTGCCTTTGCTTCACTTTTGCAACCTCCTGGGAGAGACCCATATTCTTCTTTTGGTTTTTCTTCATTTGTGTAGATTTTTTCCTCTCCCCCTTTCCCTCCCCTTCTTTAATTCTGTTTTTCAGGGAAGATTGGATTGCCTTTGCTTCACTTTTGCAACCTCCTGGTCTTCCTTATGAGGGTCCTCTGGTTTTCTTCACTTTTGAGGTTGGAGTGTGGGCTGTGGGCTGTACTTTTTGCAGTTTTGAGATTTAATTGAGGGGGGAAGCTGTGATTCAGAATCTATATGCTGATTCCAGCATCCACCAGCAGGTGTATGAGCACACTGGAATCTATTTCCCACTGCCTTAAAATCTGTCTGTGCAGTGGGATGTAGGTTTGCTCCCTGGAACAAAAGGAGGTTCAAAAGGAAATGTAATGGAGGAAGGGGGGTCAATAGGATGTTAGAAAGAGAGAAGAGTGAGAGGGAAGACAAACATACATACCAACTAACAGGTGAAAAAGAGACACAAGGCTGGAGAGAAGTGAAAAAAACATGCAAACAAAATTCCCTAAAGAATACTGGTAGCTACACAAAGACAGATCAATAAAATCATGCCTTTTGATGTGTTTTCCCTAACACAAACAGATAGTGTAAATAAAAAGCAAACAAAAGTGACCACAACAGTCAAAATGATTAAATAAAAAGTCAAAATAAGAAATCAGATTAGCTCTGGAATATTTTCTGAGTGTCTAAAGTCTTTTTCAGATCTGATCTCCAGACTATCCCCTTTGCTTTCATTGCAGGCAGCTAGATTCACTTGCAGCTTGGGTTTGTTCTTTTATCCTGCTGCCTGAGAGGTCTGCAACTCTTAGTTGCCTGTGTCTGATTCAGCGTGGGGGGGGGGGAAATTTGTCTCCTGTTTAGCGATGTTATCTTAGGAAGAGGTGCAGGCTGCTTGTTGGTGGGTGGGGCAATGCAAATCTCTGCCCGGAGAATGGCCATGGTGGCTGCTCCTTTTTAGTGGATCCTTTCTCTCCACTCTTCAGTCCCTGGGTGATCCACTGTGATGGGCTGTGGTGGCATGTGAGGCATTGGGGATCAACTTCACAGCTATGCACTGGATCTGGGGTATCTCCAGCAGGCTGGGGTGGAGGACGGAGTCAGGAGTTCCCTTCTCTGGAACTGAAAGCCTCC
>JAPVLO010001081.1:0-200845 GCA_027257055.1 Cephalopachus bancanus
CGCTTCGGCTGGCGGCCTCTTCCCTTCGGCCACGGCCAGTGGCCGCGGCCAAGCAGGAGGCGGCGGGGACGGCGCTCCTTGTCGTCAGATGCGAGTCCCACAAGGCCTGGACCGCAGCCCGGCCCCTGGCCCACGGGTGCCGCCCCCGCGAGTGCCCACAGCGGCGCCGAGCGTGCAGGCGGCTCCCCGGGGGTCAGGCCCGCTGGGTGGGCGGCGCAGGGGGCAGAGGGCCCGCGGGCGGCTCAGCCCGCCCCTCGGCCCAGCTCTGCCTCCACCTCCGCGGCCTCGGGCGGGCCCTCGCCCCCTCCGGGCCTGGCTCCCGCACCCCGCGACGGGGTGGTCCCCGGAATCCCTCCCGGCAGGGCGGGGCGCCGAGGAAGGCTCCGGCCGGGGCGGGCTGCTCCGCTCACGCCCGGACACGAGGCTTCTTCTGCAGCCGCGGGCGAGCTGCCCGGACCAAGTTCGCGCCCACCCTCCTCCCGGGGCGCCGTCTTGGCGAAACCGGCCCCCGCGCTCCGCGGCCCCGGCGCCACCCCGGCGGCGGCGGCGGCGAAGTGACCCGCCTCCCCCGCAGCTGTCCCCCGCGTACGCCGGCAAGACCTGCGGCCTGTGCGGGAACTACAACGGCGACCAGGGCGACGACTTCCTGAGCCCGGCGGGCCTGCCGCAGCCCCGCGTGGAGGACTTCGGGAACGCCTGGAAGCTGCGGGGCGACTGCCCCGACCTGCAGAGGCAGCCCCGCGACCCCTGCGCGCTCAGCCCGCGCCTGGGTGCGTGCGCGGGGCAGGCGCGGCCTCCTGGGGTCCGCCCGCCGCGGGGGCGGGGGCGGGGCTGGGGGGGGAGGGGCGGGGGCGGGACGGGGGCGGGGGAGGGGCTGGGGGGGCGGGGGAGGGGCTGGGGGGGCGGGCGGCCCGGGGCGCCCCCGGCAGCGCCTGCCCCGGCGCGGCTGCCCCTCCAGCCCCTTCCGGGCGCCCAGGGCCCGGCCCGCGAAGGCCGCGGCGTCTGACCCCCGCGTCCGCCCCCCTCCCCTCTCGCCCGCAGCCCGCTTCGCGGAGGAGGCGTGCGCCGTGCTGACGGCGCCCGCGTTCGAGGCCTGCCACCGCGCCGTGGGCCCGCGGCCCTACCTGCGCCACTGCCGCTACGACACGTGCGCCTGCGGCGACGGCCGCGCCTGCCTGTGCGAGGCCGTGGCCGGCTACGCCGCCGCCTGCGCGCGGAGGGGCGTGCGCGTGGCCTGGCGCGCGCCCGGCTTCTGCGGTGCGTGGCCCCCGCCCCGCGGCCCGGCCCGCGCCCCGGCCCGCGCCGCGCCCCCGCCCGGTCTCCCTGGGAAGGGGAGGGGCCCGGGGAGTCCGGACGGGGCTGTGGGGACCCTCCCTGGGCACCCACTTTATTGATCGTTTTTTGTGTTTTCTGTTTAAGAGGCGAAGTCTCGCCGTGCTGCCCACGCTGGCCTCCAACTCCTGGCCGCGAGCGATTCTCCCGCCTCCGCCTCCCAAGGAACTGGGATTACAGGCGTGAGCCACCCCGCCCGGCCATTACGCGTCCACTTCTCCCTCCCACCTCCCAGCGGGACACAGGGCCCCGGGCTGGCTCGCCCACGGCGCGGGCTGATTCCAGCAGTTGATGGAGTCTCCCACCCGGAGGCCTGGAGCCTGGGGGTCCTTGTCCAGTAGAGACAGCTTGTGATCGCTGTCACCTAGTGTTCGATGCATGGAGGGTCAGACTGTAGAGGGCGTGGTCCCGGACCCCAGCGGGTTTCTGCCTCCCTTCAGAGCCGGAGGGAGGCAGCAGGAAGTGCACACACGCTCCCCTCCCTTGCAACTCCAGGCCATCTGCCGATGGACCAGACCTCTGGCATTGCCTGAAGTCGTATCAGCCACCGCACCTGGCTAAGATCAGTTAATAGCTTACTCATTTGCTTACTGTTGTCAGTGCGTCCACCCATCCATCCATCCATCCATCCACCCATCCATCCATCCATCCATCCATCATTTCCTGAGCAACTCCTGGGTTCTAACAACCGGGACTGTCAGGTGCTGAGGGAGAAAGGTAAGAGGCGGCCCCCACGTCTGCGTCTGTCAGTGTGTGGGGTATCAGTCTAGCAGCCGAGTCAAGAAAGTGTCAAGGCGGGGGTGCCGATACTACGCGCAAAAGGCAGTCTCAGAGGGGGAACAGCCAAGAGGAGCCATGGTGAAAGACTTCATTGGTGGGTGGGGCTGGGGACAGAGGAGGGGTGGGCGGGGCCGGGAGGCCTCGGAGTGGGCCTTGCAATGAGCCAGGACGGCCGCAGGAGGACCTGGGCATAGTCTGCCGAGTGGAGGGGGCGTTCTGAAACGGACGACAGAGAAGCCACGGTTACCGTTCCTGGAGCCATCAGGGCTGGAACAGACCTTTATTCGCCTGGACTGCTCGAGACCTCCGCCCCCCTCTGGAGGCTCAGCCTGAGGTTTCCAGGCTTCTGGGGAGAAGGGCCCGAGTCTAGGAGAGCATGGTGGCTTCTTCTTATGTCTCGGTTCTCTTTCTCTTCTTCCTGCCCGTCCTCCCACCTTGCCAGTCACATGGGGATTTTGTTCCACCTCTGCCACCCTCTAGAGCAGGTGTGTCCAACCCGCAGCCCATGGGGCCCAGGCAGCCCAGGACAGCTAATAACGCGGCCCCACGAAATCTCTCGGCGTCATGTATTTTTCATGTCCGTTGCCTTCATGACCCCGTGTGTGGTTCCGTTTTTGAGGTTCACAGTCATGCCTTACTCATGACACCCCCTTTTGGTGGCACAAACATTTGTGAGCAGCTGTTTTCAGTTACGAAGCACAGAAAGAGCCAAGTTCGACCAAACGTTTCTGACAAGCACCTTGAGAACTCACGAAGAACTGTGGCCGCTTCCATTGATCCAGACTTGGATAGACTGGCTTTACAAACACAAAGTCCAAGTTCCCGCTGGTTTGGTTTTGTTCTCATTCTTCTAAACTTTGTAATAAAAAAAAAGTCTTATTATGTATGTACACTATATTATATAATTTACGTGTGGCCCCAAACAATTCCTCTTTACTGGATGCAGGCCAGGGAAGTCAAAGGTTGGACATCCCTGTCCTAGACAGCCAGACTAGCACCTTCTCCCCTCCCCTCCTCCCCACTCCAGGTGAAGACTTTAACGATGACACACTTCCATTACTATTCATTAAGCATAGTAGCTGGGCTCAGTGGCTCAGCCTGTAATCCCGCGCCTTTAGGAGGCTGAGGTGAGTGGATTGCCTGAGCCCACGGGTTCGAGACCCGCCTGGGCAACTTGGCGAGACCTCACCTCTACAATAAATCAAAAATGAGCCGGGCGTGGTAGCGCGCACCTGTAGTTCCAGCTACTGGGAAGGCTGAGGCGGAAGGATCGCCAGAGCCCAGCAGGTCGAGGATGCAGTGGCTAGGAGCAGCCACAGCACTCCAGTCTGGGTGACAGATGAGACTCCAACTCAAAAAAAAAAAAAAGAGTAAATAGGCCGGGTGCGGTGGCTCACGCCTATAATCCCAGCACCTTGGGTTTGAGAGGATTGCCTGAGCCCGCAGGTTCAAGACCAGCCCTGGCAACTTGGCGAGACCTGTCTCTACAGTAAATCAAAAATTAGCCAGGCGTGGTGGTACATGCCTGTAGTTCCAGCTACTTGGAAGGCTGAGGCAGAAGGCTCGCCGGAGCCCAGCAGGTCGAGGCTGCGGTGGCCATGAGCATGCCACTGCACTCCAGCCTGGGCGACAGAGTGAGACTCCGATACCCCAAAAAAAGAATAGTAAATATATTTTCTCTTTCTCATGCTTTTCTTAGTATTTCTTTTCTGTGGCTTGCTTTATTGTAAGACTACAGTATATAATTTACGTCACACACAAAATGTGTGTTGACTGTTTATGTGATCTGTAAGGGTAGCTAAGTTCTGGCTGAGCGGAAAGCCGGCCCTCTGCGAGGAGGAGGAGGTAGAGGAAGGCGCAGGGGGTGGGAGCCAGGATTCCTGGTGCTTCGGGGGAGCTGCAGACAGCTCGGCCTCCGCGAGAGCGACGCAGCACCGCCAGCCAGCAGCCAGCAGGCGCGCAGCAGAGGAACGAATGCCCTGCCCACGCTCCTCTCCCTTCCGGTCTCTGCCGGGGCTCCCACTGGCTGCCTGGATCAGAGGACGAGGGTGCCCAGGAGATGCGGCCCACCAAGGCCAGCCCTCTGGGGAGCAGGTGGTGAAGGGTGGGCAGCCTGGAGGAGGCAGCACACTCTTGACCTCAGTGGCCCCACCTGCTTCCTGCGTCCAGCTGGAAAACAGGTGGGGGCAGCGAAGCCCGGGGCACCTGTCCTCCACACCAGGCAGGGCCCTGAGGGCATCGGAGGGGGGAGGAAATGAACTGCCACCATTCTGCAGTTCGAGGCGGGGGCAACCCCTCTGAGCTGCCCCCAGGGTCCAAGCCAGGGAAGGCTGGAGGTCACTTTTCCCTCCCCTGTGCATTGGGTCCCGTCTTCTTTCCTTTCTCCCTGGCCCCAAGCGGTTTCCCCGGATGACAACGGTGGCTGGCGGCAGAGGGCGCCACCTGGGCAGGCATTTCATGTTGGGGGGGGGAACAGGCGAGGTGGACCCAGTGTTGGGGGGAGAGTCGCGGGGGAGGGGAGCAGTCCGGGAGCCGTGGCCGGCACCTGACACGTGCAGCCTGCTGGCAACAAGCACCTCTCCCTGCGGTGAGCCCCATGAGGGCCTCTCGGACCCTGGCCGTCCCGCCCTGCCCAGCCCGTGGGAGGGGAGAAGAGGCCCGGGCCGAGGGGCAGGGCTTCACGGGTCCGCCCTTCAGACGGGCCACAGAGGGCGGCGGGGAGCCACAGAGCGCAGAGAGCAGGGCACACGGCCCGCAGGAGGGCCTCCTGGGAGAAGGACGTGCCTCTTGGCTGAGCAGAGCAGAGTCCGGAAAGGAGGGGCCGGGACAGGTCAGTCCTGCCGGGCAGGGCCGGTCCCTCGAGGGAGCAGGGAGGGCGGCCTGCCAGCCCAGCCTCCGCGGCCAGGCGCCCTCGGCCCTGCTCTGCAGCCCTCTCAGGGCGCCTCAGCCCTCCCCTCCCCCCACTCCCAGCCTGTGCTTCTGAGCTTGTCCCTTCAGGGTCCCCTGCGCACAGAGTCCTTTTCCTCTGACCATCCTCCCGGCCCTCGCCCCTGAAATCCGCAAGCACCCCTGCTGGGCGCGCACCGGTTCACCCAGCCCGACCCTCCCGTCTTCCCCTGGGTGGGATTCCCCCACTCCCCAAAAGCAGCTGGAATCGCCCGCCTCACCCAGCGCCATGCTGGGTACAGCCAGTAGGCCCTCGGTGAGCGCACCCTGATTTCGGGAGGAACAGAGGCACGACTCAAGTCGACCATTGCCGGGGGCTTTCGTATCAGCTGCTGACATCTCGGGGGCCCCCTCAGAAGGGCAAATGCCCCTCACTCTGCCAACTAGGAAAGAGAAAGCTGCATTTATCTGATTCAACGAATAGAGATAACACTGGTGTCCGTGGCAGGCACCAAAGCACATCTTTGCAGACTACCTCCTGTGAACCACACAGCAGCCGTCTGAGGCGCCATTTGACAGATGAGGAGGCTGAGGGTCAGAGAGGTTAAGTGACACACCTCAGAGCACACAGCCAGTCCAGAAGGTCCTTAGACTCCTAGGTTAG
This sequence comes from Cephalopachus bancanus, assembly GCA_027257055.1. Taxonomy (NCBI): domain Eukaryota; kingdom Metazoa; phylum Chordata; class Mammalia; order Primates; family Tarsiidae; genus Cephalopachus; species Cephalopachus bancanus. The sequence continues at coordinate 5,663 of JAPVLO010001081.1, forward strand.
CACCTAGCACCCAGAAGAGCACCTAGTATCCAGAGAGGAGAGAAGAGCCCATCAGGCTAGGAGATGCCGGAGACCTGAAGACAGGTCTGCTGAGAACTGGGGGAACAGACAGCCAGGAGGGCTCACGGAGGTGCTTGGGCCACCGCCATGGCTGCCCTGAGCCCTCGGAGTTCGAGCGTCCCAGCTCCAGGCAGAGAGCTCAGAGGAGGGACTGCTCTGCCCAGCACCTATGAGAAAGGAACTCCCCAGGAAGGGGAGCACAGTGGTAGCTGTTAAGAAGAGAAATCAAGTAAACCGAGGCAGGGGCCAGGAGGGGCTGAGAAGGGACAGGTCTCCTTCGGAAGCAACTGTCACCTGGGACCCTGCAGCCCCTGCGGAGGAATCCTGGACACTCTTCAAAGCATGGGAAGGAAGGGAGTTCTACACCAGAAGTTTGCAGACGTGGGCCAGGCACGTGGCGTGTGTACAACCAGGTGAGGCCAGAGCTGCAGGCTGGTCCAAGGAATTTACCAAGACAGTTATGGATTTAGAAAGGCAGATTTGTTTAAGGGAAGACACTGCAACGAGTGCAGCAGGCAGCTGGCAGGGAGCAGAAGGGGAGACAGGCTGCTTGCTGTCTGCAAAGAAGCCGGGGCTAGAGGGCATTTTTATTGGGCCGTGATGGGGAGATTCGAGCAGTGTCGGGCTGTGCTGAGAAGTTCGAGTGCTGTGGCAGGGAAATTAGTGATATGCAAGAAATCTGCAGGAGGGGAATTACCTGTGTTGAGCTCTGCAAGAGAGAAATTTTTGACGTATAGTAGGTTTTGCAAGGCGGTTGATTGAGCCTGGTGTCCTGTTTCTTTGAGATAGGGTTCGTTAACGGCTTTTTTATTTACAGCAGTCAGCTAAAGGCGAGTTTACAACAATGATCGACAGCTGGCTAACGAGCTTTTGCAACTCTCGATGTAGTTATCGAGGTTCTTGCCACATCTGTGAACCCTCACCCTGAGGCTCCCTTCCTCATTATAACTCATGCAATTTTTGCTGTTCTGGCTGGGTCTCGTGTTTCTCCACGGCATGGTGGCTCATGTCTATAATCCCAGCACTTGGGAAGGTGCGGGGTCCCGCCCCACAAGGGTCGTGAGATATGTTGAAGGAGAGACAGATAGGCGACGACGACGATCATATACCGGACACCTGCTTCTTGAACAGACGACAATTTAATGCCAGTTAATACAGAGCTTTTATACCATTTGTGAAGGGGCAAGACAAAGAAAACTCTTTCACATACATATCTTTTAAAAGTTACCAGCTAGTGGTCTTAGTAGCGAACAAACCAAGATTCCCAGTGGCTTTAGTAGCAAATAAGCCAGGAATCTCATAGGCATTAGACAAGTCCTATTCATAAAGCCAGCAATGACACTCTCAGTCCAATGTCCCAAATTACAAATGTTTCAAGAAAGTTTCTTTAAGTGTGTATTTCTTTATGTGTCAGGAATATTCTCATCTTAGGCTCTTGTGTTCTTCAGAGTCCTGTGATCGCCACCCTTGTCCAGATGTCCTCGTTACTTTTCTCTTATCTTGCAGTGCTTGTTTCTAAAGAGAACTCAAAAGAAGCTTTTAGTAATGTTTCCCAGGCCCCTCAAGGTTACTTTCTGTTTTAGCTGATCTGTCATAAAAGTGTCTAATTATTATATTATGAGTTCAGTGAAAACCTATTCTATAAATGTTAACTTAGAGTTTTAACTATAGAATTAAGTAAAAACCTTAACATTAATCTTTATCCGAAGTCAGTGTAAACAGTGTTATGTCACCTACATAACTCCTAGATAAGTGTTAGAACTTATAATGAATTCATAATGAACCTATTATAAACTTGTGCTTCTAAAAATCCTTATGTCTAAACACTAAACTGCATAGTTCTAAATCAAATAAGGAGTGGATATACTTATATCATTTATTACTTAAGCAATGTCTAATAACTTATAACTAAGTGAAAGAAAGCATTCTTGATGTGCTTCAGAGTTTAACCCTTGCAGATGTTAGAAGAGGCCAAGTGGCATAGTGGGAAAAATGGAAAAATAAACCATGATGTTTCCAGGTTAGCTGTGAGTACTTCACATAAACATGCCATTTTCTTCTTCCACGACTGCACAGAATTCTTCGGCGGTATCAAACAGCAAAGGTGAAGGACAGAAGGGCCTCAGCTTCCTGGGCTCGCCCTGCGGCCCGGGGTCTTTGGCCCACCCGGACCCTGTCAATCAGGTGGACCTCCAAGGCTGGCTCCCAACAGGAAGGCTGGGTGGGAGGATGGCTTGAGGCCAGGAGTTTGAGACCAGCCTGGACAACATGGCAAGACCCCATCTCGACGGAAAATAAAATAATTAGCTAGGCATGGTGGTGTGTGCCTGTGGTCCCAGCGACTCCAGGTGCTGCCGTGGAAGGATCGCTTAGGCCCAGGAGCTCGAGGCTGCAGGGAGCTACGATCGCACCACCGCACTCCAGCCTGGGTGACAGAGTGAGACCCTGTCTCTAAAAAAGCAAACAGAAAAGTCTACAAACGAGGCTGCCCGTGAAAATCACATCAACAGTTTCTTCCAAGTACAGACTCCTGCGGCCTCCTTTACCTACCGACTCAATCTTCATGGCAGGGGTTCTGCTTCAGCGGCTCTGGAGTCACCTGAAAGCTTGCTGGACTCCTGCCGCCCAGGTTGAAGCCCATAGGTGCCCCGTCAGAATCTCTGGAGGTGGGGCCCTGGCATTTTCTTCATACCCCCTGTATCCATGACCAGTCAAGGTGGAGAAGCGAGGCTTTCCCTTGGGAATCGCGCTCTGATGAACCGGGGTCCGCCCCACTCCTGGCAAATATTTGGGTTAACCTTGCTAACGGCGACTGTCCCCAAAGCAATAGGTGTGGCCTACAAAACCAGCAGCCGGGTGTAGGAGCCAAGATCAGGTCCTGGGCCACAGGGATAGCTGATCAGGAGACAAGGTGGCCTCGGGCATTCTCTTCTGGCCCTTTGGCACCTGGGGACAACTACACAGCTTGGTCTCCGGGGAGAGGGGCAGAGCTGGCAAGGGCAGGGATTTCTGTGAGGAACAAGGCTCCTCCTCCCAGGGCTCGCCTGACACCCTGAAGGGCCAGACTCTTTACAGGATGTTACCAGACTCCATCCATGCCCCTAAAGCCACGGGGTATGGGCTCAACGTCTACACTATGTGTCTCAGCTGTGCACTCTGGAGAAGTTACCTTGCTTCTCTGAGCTTCTGTCTCTTCAGCTACGGTATGGAGACTGATAATCATGCTTGTATTTCAGCACAGATATGAAAATCAAATGAGGTAGTCAATATCTGAAGAGCACAGGGTACCATACCCAGCATATAGCAAGTGTTCTAGAAAGATCAGCTAGTAGGCATATATACATTTGTATACTTTTAATATATTAATGCACCTATATATCTAAAATTATGCACGTATAAATAATACAGCTGACCCTCAAACAACATGGGTGTTAGGGGCACCAACCGCACACAGTCAAAACTCCAGGTGTAGACTCCCCAAAAGCTTAACTGGCTGACTGATGACACACACCTCTCCTGTCCCCACGGTGGCGGCCACAGGGTCCTCCAGCTTGGGACTCTCCAGCCTGTCCCGAGGCCACCCGACAGGCTTGTTCTCCCTTCCCTGGGAATGTGGAACCATCGGATAAGAGCGTCCGACTGCGGGTTCGAGACCAGCCCCGGCAACTTGGCGAGCCCTCGTCTCTACAATAAATCAAAAAATCAGCCAGGCATGGTAGCACGTGCCTGTAGATCTGGCTACTTGAAAGGCTAAGGTGGAAGGATCACGGGAGCCCGGCAGGTCGACCCTGGGGTGGTGGTGAGTGTGCCACTGCACTCCAGCCTGGGCCACAGGGTGGGACTCCGACTCAAAAAAAGGTTAAGATGGTAAATTTGATGTAATGTGGGGTTTGTTTTTTTGTTTTCGCCACAACTAAAAGGAAAGAAAGCCATAAACTAACTCAGGTGTTTTTCCTCCATGCCTTAAACTCCACGACGGCTTCCCGGACGAAGCGAGAATCCTTGACCCGGCCTTGGAAAGCCTCGCGGACCTGCGCCCCTGCCAGACCACCCCAGGCCGGGCTCTCCCCCCCTGAAGGCTCTGCACGCGGTTTTGTTCTGAGATGAAGCGTGGCTTCCTGACAGGCCTCCCGCCCCCCCATCTGCAGTGACTGACCTGTCTGTGTCGCCGCTCCCTGGTCCCCTCCCTCAGAGCACGGGCCTGCTTGGCGTCTGCCCCCACCCGCGGCGCCCCGCCAGCCCCCTCTCCGGGCGCCATGCTCTGTGATGAGGGAGCAAGGCTGTTGGGTTCGCCGGTCCCTGGCGCCCGGCACAGCCCTGGACACGTCCTCAGCCCCGCCCACGTCTTTGCTGGCGGACGAAGGAGTCTCTCGCACCTTTTCCTCAGAGCAGCAACAGCACAGAGAGGTGGACAGGACCCCCGGCCTCACCACCTCCCGGCCGTGGGACCTGGGCAAAGTCCTTGAGCCTCTTGGAACTGCAGGATCTTCGTCTAAAAATGAGGATATCTGGCAAGGCCGTTTGAGGATTGTATTAAATGACATATACAAAGTGCTTGCCCCTTGGTAGCTGGTCCACGTGTGGGTACCTGGTCAGGGAAGGCCATACGAGATTTCGATTAAAACTATAAAACTTACCTCTAGATAGAAAAACACACCTAACCTCGTTATTTTATATACAAATTCCTGATGTCGACTGGCCGTCAGAGTCCAACCATGGTCACGCGGTGAAGAACACCGAATACAAAGCGGGGGGCGAAATTAACGTGGTCAGAGAGCTGAGCGGCGGTAGCGGTCAAAGGCGGTCAAGGGCGCGCGGAGAGTAAGACCGCCAGACCCGCGGGGTCCAGGGCGGGCATCCTTAGCTCCACAGTGCCCTCTCGTGGTGAGGGGTGATTCTTACCGTCTTAAAGGTGGTGCCTGGGTTTGCGAGACTGCTGAGCTAATCTTATTTTCCAGTCATACGCATGTTTTTTGTTTCAGTTTTAAAATGTGGCCGGGCAAGTTCTCACGTCTCTAAGCCCAGCACTTTGGGAGACTGAGGCGGGAGGATCTCTTGAGCCCGGGAGTTCAAGACCAGCCTAAGCAATATAGCAAGACCTCGTGTCTACAAACAGATTTTTTTTTTTATAATTAGCCAGGAGTGGTGGCATGTGCCTGTAGTCCCAGCTATCCAAGAGGTTGAGGTGGAAGGATTGCCTGAGCCCGGGAGGTCAGGGCTGAAGAGAGCTGTGATCGTGCCACTGCACTCCAGCCTCAAAAAAAAAAAAAAAAGAAAGAAAGAAAGAAAGGAAAAAGGATCATTCCAGACCTCAAAAATCAGACATAGATCCAGGATTCATGGGGACTAAATTTTTCTGACTCTTTGATGGAAAGATAAATAAATAAATAACAAAATAAAACGCGCTTTGGGCATTCCTGTGACTGTGCTGCTGTATCTCCAAATCACAAGGCTTTCAATGGATCAAAAATGTTTTATTGACCCATAAAAGTGGCAATGAAGATAGTAACGCAAATCTGACACCCCAGAACGATGGCCCCATAAAAGTAGCCCACGGGATTCCAGTGGGAGATAAAACATCTCTGTGTGCTGGGAAGACAAAATGCGATTGCGATTATTTTGCACAAGCGGCAGAGAGAAACTGTGGCTAGGAGCTGCCTCAAGGCTGGTCTGAAACTGGGCTTTACTGACGGTTCACCTCTTGCCCCCACTGCATTTTCTGCTGTGAAATGTCAGATTGTGACTCAAAATCATTAAACGTTTTGTGTTGGTCACAGTCAGAATCTACTGTTTTGTTGTTGTCGTTGTTGTTTTGAGTGGGAGTCTCACTCTGTCACCCGGGCTGGAGGGCAGTGGCACGCTCCTGGCCACCGCAGCCTCGACCTGCTGGGCTCAGGCGATCCTTCCACCTCGCTTTCCAAGTAGCTGGAACTACAGGCACACGCCACCAGGCCCGGCTAATTTTTTGATTTATTGTAGAGATGAGGTCTCACCAAGTTGCCAGGGCTGGTCTCAAACCCGTGGGCTTGGGTAATTCTCTCACCTCGGCCTCCCAAAGTGCTAGGATTATAGATGTGAGCCACCGTGCCTGGCCTGAGTCTACTGATTTTTTTCCAGAATAATCACAAAACAGCATCTCCCAGAACAAAATTTTAATTGGGGGCTATACATGAAGAAAGACACCGAGACAACAGCACATCAAAGTCGCCCTCAGGCCTTCAGCCCCAAGCCACGCCCAGCAGAGAAACCAGACAAACCAGCTGGGAGGTCAACGACATGAATACTTAGACAGCGTTTTGCCAAATGCCAGTGTTGGGTGTCACATAACAATGGCAAACGGGCAGTTCCCGTCACATGTATGAGCTAGCAAAAGCCCTCTTTATGACTGGCCGAAATCCTGATGTACAGACTGCCAAACAGCCTCCACATGAGTCAAACTGCAGTCACCGTGGACACATTCTTTTCAAGGTGTGCGTGCAGCAACAGGCCACGCGGACGAGGACGTGCGTCCCTGCCGCCCCACACCACGACGCGCACGGACCCTAGAGGGCCGAGGTGCTCGCAGCAACCGTGTCTTGTGGACATTTGGTGGATACGTAATTCACATAACATAAAATTTACCATTTTGTTTATTTATTTATTTGTGTTGGAGTCTCGCTCTGTCACCCAGGCTGGAGTGCCGTGGCACGCTCACGGCCACCGCAAGCTCGACTTGCTGGTCTCAGGTGATCCTCCCACCTCAGCCTTCCAAGTAGCTGGAGTTACAGGCCGTGCCACCATGCCCAGCTCATTTATTATTATGATTACTTATTGTAGAGACGAGGTCTCACAAAGTTGCCCAGACTGGTCTTGGGCTCGAACTCCTGGGCTCAGGCGATCCTCTCACCTCGGCCTCCCAAAGTCTGGGATTATAGGCGTGAGCCACCGAGCCAGGCAAAAGTCACCATTTCAAAGCACATGGGTTTTTCATCCGTCCACTGTGTTGGGCGGCCAGCACCACGAACGGATTCCAGGGCACGTCAGAGCCCCAGCTATGAAGAGTGAGCCCCATTCCTTCCCTCCCCATCCCCTGGCAACTGCTCATCTCCTTCCTCTGCGTGGACTTGCCTGTTCTGGACATTTTATACCAGTGGAATCGCGCACCCTGTGGCCTTTGGGGTCTGGCTTCTTCGCTTGGCCGGAGGGTTTCAAGGATCGCCCGGGTGGGGGCAATGCCTCACTAGCCAGGCCTCGCCCCTCCTCACGGCCAGGTCCTCTTCCACCACACAGACACAGCCCTCAATTTGACGGTCCGCTCAGCGGGTCACGGGATGGGCATTCAGGCTGTGTTTCCACTCTTTGGTATGACGAATGTTGCCGCTGTGAGCACCGTGTACTCTTTTCTGTGTGTGAACATGTTTGTCCCCTCAGATGCGAGCCAACAAGTGACTTACATGGTTGCACGGTGATTCTGTGGCTCGCCTTTCGAGGAACTGTGGGACGGTTTCCGCAGAAGTGGAGCTCACTTGCTCTCCCACCGCCAGTGTGTGAGGAACTTGTTCGTGCCAACTTGTTTTCTTTCTTTTGTAAGTATTTTTAAAAAGTTATAGTGCATGTGAAGGAATATTCCCCTGGGGTTTTGATTTGCATTTCCCTGGTAGCTAATGATGATGAGTATTTTATTTTATTTTATTTTATTTTATTTTTTTGAGTTGGAGTCTCACTGTCGCCCAGACTGGAGGGCAGTGGCCGCTCCCGGCCACCGCAGCCTCGACCTGCTGGGCTCCGGCGATCCTTCCGCCTCAGCCTTCCGAGTAGCTGGAACTACAGGCACGCGCTACCACGCCCGGCTAATTTTTTTGATTTATTGTAGAGGTGAGGTCTCGCCAAGTTGCCCGCGTGGGTCTTGAACCCACGGGCTCAGGCAATCCAGTCACCTCAGCCTCCCAAAGGCGTGGGATTACAGGCTGAGCCACCGAGCCCGGCTGAGTATTTTATTTTATTTTATTTTACTTTTGGAGTTGGAGTCTCACTCTGTTGCCCAGGCTGGAGTGCAGTGGCATGCTCACAGCCACTGCAGCCTCCATCTGTTGGGCTCAAGTGATCCTTCCGCCTCAGCCTTCCAAGTAGCTGGAACTATAGGCACGTGCCACCACGCCCGGCTAATTTTTTTATTTATTGTATAACTTGAGGTCTCACCAAGTTGCCCAGGCTGGTCTCAAACCTGTGGGGTCAGGCAGTCCTCTCACCTCGGCCTCCCAAAGTGCTGGGATTAGAGGCGTTGAACCACCGCGCCCAGCCGGTGTTGAGTATTTTTACTAGCTATTTCTGTATCTTCTTTGGAGAAATGTCTATTCAAACCCTTTGCATGCTTTTTTAATTGGGTTGTCTTTTCACTGTTGAATTGTAAGAGTTATTTGTAGATTCCAGATACTAGGCCCTCAGATATAAGACTTGCAAATATTTCCTCTATTCTGTCAAATGTCTTTTAACTTTCTTGTTAGTTTCCAATAACACAACAGTTTTAAATTTCATTGAAGTCCAATTTTCCTGTTATTTCTTTGATTGCTTTTCCTTTTGGTATTATTGTAAGAAACCATCACCTAAGCCAAGGTCACAGAGATTTCCATCCATGTTTCTTTCCGATCGTTTTATGCTTTTAGCTTTTACATTTGGGTTTTTGATCAATCGGAACCTGGTTTCTGTATATGGTCTGAGATTCTTTTGAAGGCGAACATCCTGTTGTCCCAGCATCCTTTGCTGAAAAGGCAAATGGTCTTGGCAGTACGGCCCAAAGCCAACTGACCACAGATGTGGGGTTGGTTTCTAGGCTCTCAGTTCTACTCGATGGGTCTATACCAGGGGTCCTCATACTTTTAAAACAGGGGGCCAGTTCACTGTCCCTCAGACCATTAGAGGGGCGGACTATAGTTTAAAAAAAAAAACTATGAACCAATTCCTATTCACGCTGCACATATCTTATTTTGAAGTGAAAAACAAAACGGGAACAAATGCAATATTTAAAATGAAGAACAAGTAAAGTTAAATCAACAAACTTACCAGTATTTCGATGGGAACTATGGCCTGCTTTTGGCTAATGAGATGGTCAATGTCCGGTTCCATATTTGTCACGGCCAGTCGTAACGAGTGATGCAAGTGTGCATCAGTTAGTCTAGATCTGGTTGGAGATTTCAGATGCTTCATTCCAGAACATCTTGATTGCCGTAGCTTTGTAGTAAGTTTTGAAAAGTGGGAACTAGGCCAGGCGCAGGCGCAGTGGCTCAGCCTGTAATCCCAGCACTTTGGGAGGTGAGAGGATGGCCTGGGCCAGGGGGTTCAAGACCAGCCTGGGCAACATGGTGAGACCTCGTCTCTACAATAAATAAATAAAAAATTAGACGGGCATGGTGGCACATGCCTATAGTTCCGGCTGCTGCCCTCCAGCCTGGGTCACGGAGTGAGACCCCAACTCAAAAAAGAAAAGAAAAGAAAAGCAGGAACTGTGAGTCCTCCAACTTTGTTCTCTGTCAAGACGGTTTTGGTTTTCCGGAGTCCCTTCCATCCTATATGAATTTTAAGATCAGGTTGTCCATTTCTGGGGGGAGAAAAAGCAGTTTTGAGGGGAATGACATTAATCTGCAGGTCAATTTAGTCAGCATTCCCATCTTAACAATGTTAAGTTTTCCAGACGAACATAAAATGTCCTTCAATTTATCTGGACCTTTCGTTGTGTTCAACGATGTTTCCTAGTATACAAGAGTTGCACTTCTCTGATTCAATTCATTTATAAGCATTTTTATTTCAATGATAATCTTTTTTGTTTTGTTTTTTATCGATACTGATGGATGTACACCTTTTTTTTTTTTTTTTTTTTTAGTTGGGGATTCTCATTTTGTCACCCAGGCTGGAGCGTAGTAACGCGATCACAGCTCACCACAGCCTTAACTTTCTGGGCTCAGGCAATCCTTCCACATAAGCCTTCTGAGTAGCTAAGACTACAGGTGCACACCACCACGCCTGGGTAATTTTTAAAATTTGTGTAAAGATGGGGTCTTCCTGTGTTGCCCAGGCAGGTCTTAAATTCCTGGGCTCAAGCAATCCTCCTGCCTCAGCTTCCCAACGTGCTGAGATTACAGGCATGAGCCATCTTGCCCACCTGAATATACACATTTCTAGCACATGTGATAATTTAACACATTTGAATTAGCTGGCCATGGTGGCACACATCTGTAGTTCTAGTTATTCAGGAGGCCAAGGGGGGAGGATCACTTGAGCCCGGGAGTTTAAGACTGCAGTGAGCTATGACTACACCCTGCACTTCAGCCTGGGCAAGAGAGCAAGACCTCAACTCAAAAAAGGAAAAAAAAGCAAAAAGTCATATAGTTTGTAAAGATTAAATCAGTGTAATTGGAATACCCATGACCTTCAATATTTGTCATTTCTTTATGCTAGAACTGTTTGAATTATGCTCATCTAGCTGTTCTGAAATATGTAGTAGATCGCTGTAAACGAAAGGCACCCCACTGATCCATCAAACACCGGGTCTCGTTTCTTCTACCACCATTAATCAACCTCTCTTCCCTCTCCTTGCCCCCGTCCCTTCCCTTCCCTGTCTTTTGCAACCGCCAATCTAACCTCTACCTTCACGAGGTCCACTTTTTTAGCTCCCGCATACGAGTGGGAGAATGTGATATTTGTTTGTTGCGCTTGGCTTATTTCACGTCGCATAATGACCGCCACTTCCATTCATGTTGCTGCAGATGACAGGATCTTGCCTTTTTTTTTTTTGAGTTGGGGTCTCACTCTGTCACCCAGACTGGAGTGCAGTGGCCACTCCTGGCCACCGCAGCCTCGCCCTGCTGGGCTCCGGCGATCCTTCCGCCTCAGCCTTCCAAGTAGCTGGAATTACAGGCATGCTCTACCACGCCCAGCTAATTTTTTTATTTATTGTAGAGATAGGTCTCGCTGCCCAGGCGGGTCTCGAACCCGCGGGCTCAGGCAATCCACTCACCTCAGCCTCCCAAGGCGTGGGATGACAGGCCGGCTGGATTTCGCCCTTTTTGATGGCTGAATGGGGAGAAGGAAAATGAGAGATGGGGCTTCTGCACATGGCCGCCCCGTTTTCCCAGCACCGTTTCTTGCAGAGACTGTCCGTTCCTTGTTGTATGTTCTTGGAGGTATTCTGTTCATGTTGGTGCTATTCTAAGTGAAATCGTTTTCCTAATCTCACTTTGAGATGGGTCATTCCTGGTGTATAGAAATGCAACCGATTTTTGTATATTGAGCTTGCTTCCTGCAACATTGCTGAACTTGGTCTTGCCATTTTTTGTAGCTTCTTTAGGGGTTCTATGTATGAGATCATGTAATCTACAAACAGAAATAGTTGTGCTTTTTCCTTTCCATGACATGCGTTTTTGTAAATGTGGGTGGCACTTTATGACATGGGTCGTGCTAATAAGGAGCATTTGTCTAACTGAAAGGGTTTGTTCAAGCAGCTTATCTTAGCGATGTATCAAAGCCTGTCACTCTGGACAAAAAAATCTCACAATCTTAAGGTTGGGGATAAAATATCAGGATTTTTTTTTTGAGTCAGTGCCCAGGCTAGAGTGCAGTGTCACGACCGCAGCTCACCACAGTCTCAGATTCCTGGGCTTAGGCAGTCCTTCCATCTCAGCCTCCAGAGTAGCTGGCTAATTTTTCTTTTTTTTTGGTAGAGAGGAGGTCTTGCCACGTTGCCTAGGCTGGCCTTGAACTCTTGGGTTAAAACAATCCTCCCACCCCAGCCTCAGCCTCCCAAAGTGCTGAGGGGTTACAAGAGCGAGCCACCACGCGTATGTGTATCGCAGCCCTGTTCACAGTAGCAAGAGCACGGAACCAGCTGTGCTGCCCATCAAAAGTGGACTAGATAAAAAAAATGTGGTACCTATACACGATAAAATCTTACACAGCCATGAAGAAGAACAAAATCATGAACTTCACAGCAACCTGGAGGAACTTAGCATCTGTAATACTGAGTGATCTTTCACAGAAACAAAGAATTGAGTATCACATGCTCTCGCTCAGAAGCGGACCTTGAACAGTTGTCGTAATACGTTAAGAGAATGATTGGCAGTAGCGGGAAACTGCCAGGAGGGTGGCAGGAAAGTGGGATCGGCAGTAGTGGGAATCTGCCTGGGGAAAGGAGGGATACCTCATCAACAAAGGTACCTGCATAACGGACATTTGTATACATAACCCTGAATTGTATCCCACATCTTTATAATAAAAAAATTAGAAGTTAAAAAAAAGAAGAAGAAAGTAAAACTCAGAAAAAACAAAACCAGAGTGAGCCACTACACCTGGCCACAATTTCTTAAAGTTAGAACTACATAACGATTGCATCATCAACTGTTTCCCATCATTTGATATATTTTAGAAAGAAATAAAAAACATATTATTGGATATGTTTAAAACTACTTTGATTAAAAGGTAAACTTCGCCGGGCTCAGTGGCTCAGCCTGTAATCCCGTGCCTTGGGAGGCTGAGGTGAGTGGATTGCCTGAGCCCGCAGGTTCGAGACCCGCCTGGGCAACTTGGCGAGACCTCGTCTCTACAATAAATCAAAAAATCAGCCGGGCGTGGTAGCGCATGCCTGTAATTCCAGCTACTCGGAAGGCTGAGGCGGAAGGATCACCGCCCAGCAGGTCGAGGCTGCGGTGGCCGGGAGCAGCCACTGCACTCCAGTCTGGGTGACAGAGTGAGACTCCAACTCAAAAAAAAAAGGTAAACTTCATGTTATGTATATCTTACTACAATTTTTTTAAAAGACACTTTGAAATTCTCCATCAGAACGTGAAGAAGTGCTTTCCAACAAAGCCACGGGTTGGATAAGGAATCCACTTAACACCACCTTCCAGGTTAAAACAGTCAATTTTCCAATTGTTGTGTGTAATCTGCTTGTTGGACGTGGGTCCTTGTCGTTTGACAAAGCTGTCCCTGAGAATGTTCTCTGTAGTTCTGAATTCAAGTTTCATCTGCTTATCCAGGGCTGTCTGACAGCCACAAAGCACCTGATGCCATGCCCAAAGCCTTGTAACTGTGAATTAAGTTTCCTAATTTAGTAGAAATAGAAAAAAGCAAAACTGGTTGGATCTGGTGCCCGAACTACGGCACAAACTCTCTGACTTCAAGCTGAATATCAATAACCGAGCGAAGATGACAAATAGTGTCCTCAGTGATTTAAAACAGAGCCATCGTTCTGACTTTTTAAGAAGTTTTAATCTATTATTTTTAAACTTGTGACAATTTTTTAAGCTGACCAAAAATCATGGCACTGGTGTATATGAAACACCCATGAAAATGGCCCGTGGGTGCCCAAGTTTGAGAAACACTGATTTAGCAGAAGGAGCACTGAACTGCAAGCCAGGAGGCCTAGATTCTAGTCCTGTTTTTGACCTTGGCTGTGCTAATTAAGCAACCTCTTTAAATGGTAATTTGCCCGTTTCAGAACAGATTGAGATTTCTCACCCTGGCTTCCTGGTGGGGTTTCTGTGAAAAGCACATGAGAAATGGCCATACAAATGCGTTGTAACCTGTGAGACCTTGTGTGAATGGATGATGGGAGATGATGTCTTAAAAGTCCATCTGGCCGGGCTCGGTGGCTCAGCCTGTCATCCTGCGCTTTGGGAGGCTGAGGTGAGTGGATGGCCTGAGCCCGCGGGTTCGAGACCCGCCTGGGCAGCGAGACCTCATCTCTACAATCAATCAAAAAATCAGCCGGGCGTGGTAGCGCATGCTTGGATGGCTGAGGCGGAAGGATCGCCGGAGCCCAGCAGGGCGAGGCATCAGAGTGAGACTCCAACTCAAAACAACAAAAAAAAAGTCCATCTGATTCTTAGGTTTTCTTTTCTTCTGTTTCCTTTATCTGTGTCTCCTTCAGTCGCCCAACACCCCTCCCTCCCAGCTTTGTATTCATAAATCTGCCCCTTTGAGGAACAGACTCTGTCACTGGTAGAGAAGGTGGCTGGGTCTCCTGAATCTTGCTCTGACTCTTCTGTTGCTGGAGTTTCTCTCTCTCTCTCTCTCTCTCTCTCTCTCTCTCTCATCTCCTGGGCTCCCTCGTAACTATAGAGGGGAAGGGGACTGCTGATCAGCTTGGAGCTGCACGGTTCTCGCCCAAACACTGGGCCTGGCCCAGCCCTGACGGCAGACGCCTGTCCTTTGGGTCCAGTCAGCTCCTGTCCCAGCCTCCATCCCACCCCTCCCGAGGAATCCCACTCCTGAGATCCCACAGACAGAAGCGGTCTTCCCCCTCACCCCACCGGCCCGCTGGGAAGCTGTGCAGGTTCTGAGCCAGAAAGGGGAGAGGACAGCCCCACCCTGCAGACCCCACCCTCTAGAAACGGATTTATGCTTTATGGTTGCTGGGAACCATGGAAACCGCTGAGGGCTGTGAGTCAGAAGGTAGTAAACAGGATTCTTCCCTGGCAGGAGGCACCCGGGGCATCCCCTCCGAGCAGGGCCCTGGATTTCTCAGTTTGTCCTCTGAGAGCTTCCTAGACCTCAGAGCTCTCAGGTGGGGTCTCAGGTCGTGCCAAGGAGCACAGATCAATGACGAACACAGGAAAATCCTTCCGGGGTCCTTCTCCAGACGCCTGGAACTCTGAGTGCTCCCATGGTGAGAGCCTCCCCTTCCTCCACCTCACCGCGGGGACCTTGTCCCTTGGCTTTCCTGCCCAAGCCTCCCACTCCGACATTTCTCCTGTTCTTGCTCTGGAAATGCCTGTTCGTCCTTTAGATCTCAGCTTAAGTGTCAGAAACCCCAGAAAAGAGGGGGTCTTATCACTCTCACACAGGCTGGAGGTGGGGGCGCTCTCCGTAGAATGCCAGGGGTCCCAGGCTCCCCGGTTCTGGGGGTGGGAGGGGTATCCCTCAGCCTCATGGCCCAGGATGGTGACCTCTCCAGTCCAAACCGCAGACGGAGACAGGAAGAGGACAGGGAAGGCACGGAGCAGGAGGGGCCGAGGGCTCGTGCTGTCTGGCGTCCACTGGCCTGTGAGCGTGCGGTGCCCCACCGCTTCATAAAAGAAGGGTAGAGGACCTATCCATGGTGCACGAGAGCAGGTAGTGGCAACTGTCCCCACCACCATCAAGGGCAGGCAACAGAGGAGACATTGTCTGCAGGGGGCTTTAAAGCAGAATCACCAAAAGCCGCAATCCTAACCACCATCAGGGGTGAAATATCCTTCCCTGGAAAAATGCCTTGGTGGTCTAAGTCAGGGGTCCTCAAACTTTTAAAACAGGGGGCCAGTTCACTGTCCCTCAGACTGTTGGAGGGGCGGACTATAGTTTAAAAAAAAACTGAACAAATTCCTATGCACACTGCACATATCTTATTTTGAAGTGAAAAAACAAAACGGGAACAAATACAACATTTAAAATCAAGAACAAGTAAAGTTAAATCAACAAACCAGTATTTCAGTGGGAACTGTGGGCCTGCTGTTGGCTAATGAGATGGTCAATGTCCGGTTCCGTATTTGTCACTGCCAGTCGTAACAAGTCAAGGCGGCAAAAACACCCGGTGGGCCGGATAAATGCCGGATAAATGTCCTCGGCGGGCCGCATGTGGCCCGCGGGCCGTAGTTTGAGGACCCCTGGATTTCAGTTCTACCGTTCAACCCATGCTGTCATTCCCAGCGAGTTTCAATAACACGTGAGCTTCAAGTTAGCACACGTTTATAACGCAGCCTTGTAAAATCATCGTATCCAGCCGGGCTCGGTGACTCAGCCTGTAATCCCACGCTTTGGGAGGCTGAGGTGAGTAGATTGCCTGAGCCCGCGGGTTCAAGACCCGCATGGGCAACTTGGCAAGACCTCATCTCTACAATAAATAAATAAAAAATTAGCTGGGTGTGGTAGCTTGCGCCTGTAGTTCCAGTTACCTGGAAGGCTGAGGCGGAAGGATCGCCGGAGCCCAGCAGGTCGAGGCTGCGGTGGCCGGGAGCAGCCACTGCACTCCAGTCTGGGTGACAGAGTGAGACTCCGACTCAAAAAAAAAAAAAAAAGCTTTGTATCCCACACAGAATTGAATGGTGAAAATTCTAGTCGTGCAGTGGACCCCAACACCCGCAGGCTCAGGAACACAGCTCCTTCCTGCCACATCCTTCCCAGGTTGCCTGGCTGGTCAGCACCTCCATTTCTGTGGAGTCCTCTGTCTCGGCCTCAAAATGGTGATAACCTCGAGACTGTAAACACAATGGAATAATGAGGTATTCTACTCCTGTCTCTTTTAACTTTCTATTTGTGTTTAAATTTTAAAACCATGAAAAGACCAGCCTGGGCAACCTGGTGAAGTCTCTTTACAATCAATAAAAAAAATTGGCCGGGCACTGTGGCTCAAGCCTGTGATCCCAGCACTTTGGGAGGCCTAGGCCGAGAGGACTGCCTAAGCCTGCGGGTTCGAGACCAGCCTGGGCAACTTGGTGAGACCTCGTCTCTACAATAAATCAAAAATTAGCCGGGCGTGGTAGTGCATGTCTGTAGTTCCGGCTACGTGGAAGGCTGAGGCGGAAGGATCGCCGGAGCCCAGCAGGTCGACGCTGGGGTGGCCATGAGCATGCCACCGCACTCCAGCCTGGGCGACAGAGTGAGACTCCGACTCAAAAAAAAAAATTATCCAGGCGTGATAGCACATGCCTGGGGTTCCAGCTACTTGGAAAGCTGAGGTGGACTGATCGCCTGAGCCCAGGAGGTCAAGGCTACAGTGGCCATGAATGTGCCACCGCCCTCCAGCCTGGGGGACAGAGTGAGACTCCGACTCAAAAAAAACAAAACAAAACTCTGAGAAGGAGGGTAAGTTACAAGTTATAATAGTTATGTTTGATAAGGGCCAACAAGAAATACAATCATTTCAATTCGTGATTACAGCCCAAAATAATTTTGTCTAATAGAGGAGGGGGATGTTAAAAATAATCCAAGCCGTGTTGGACACTACAGGTGTATCACAGTCTCTCGTCCCTCCCAAATTTTTTTTTTTTTTTTTTTTTGAGTTGGAGTCTCACTCTGTCGCCCAGACTGGAGTGCAGTGGCCGCTCCCGGCCACCGCAGCCTCGACCTGCTGGGCTCCGGCGATCCTTCCGCCTCAGCCTTCCGAGTAGCCGGCATTACAGGCATGCGCTACCATGCCCGGCTGATTTTTTGATTTATTGTGGAGATGAGGTCTCGCTGCCCAGGCGGGTCTTGAACCCGCGGGCTCAGGCAATCCACTCACCTCGGCCTCCCAAAGGCGCGGGATCACAGGCTGAGCCACCGAGCCCGGCTCCCCCCCAAATTTTGTGTGTGTGTGTGTGTTGGATTCTCACTCTGTCGCCCAGACTGGAGTGCAGTGGCCGCTCCCGGCCACCGCAGCCTCGACCTGCTGGGCTCCGGCGATCCTTCCGCCTCAGCCTTCCAAGTAGCTGGAACTACAGGCACGCGCTACCATGCCTGGCTAATTTTCTGATTTATTGTAGAGATGAGGTCTCGCCAAGTTGCCCAGGCAGGTCTCGAACCCGTAGGCTCAGGCAATCCACTCAGCTCAGCCTCCCAAAGGCGTGGGATTACAGGCTGAGCCACCGAGCCCGGCATTCCCCCCCAAATTTTAAGATAGAGTGCTTGGAATGTATAAGAGCTTCGTGACCTGGAACAAAAAGACGCTTCAAAGTATTGGCGTAAGTGAATCCTCTTACGCTGAAATCACCACAAACCTGTGGTGGGTCTTCGAGTCTTTCCTGTCAATTTTGTTGTTAAAGGCAAAATGTGAAATTAACCCGATGTTTTACATGAGATATCATCTCACCCCAGTTAAAATGGCTTTTATCCAAAAAATGGACACTGACAGATCCTGGTGAGGATTTGGAGAAAGGGAAGCCTCACACACCATTGGTGAGAATGTAAATTAGCAAAGCCACTGGAGAGAACCGCATGGAGGTTCCCCAAAAAGCTAAAAATAGAGCTGCCCTCTGATCCAGCAATCCCCTTCTGAGAATACCTCCAAAAGAAAGGAAACCAGAATTTCCAAGAGATCTCTGCACTCCAAAGTTCATTGCAGCGTTATTCGCGATAGCCAAGACTTGGCGTCAACCCAAGTGTCCCTCCACAGATGAACAGATGAAGACAATGCGGTGTACACGCACACTTCAGCCATAAAAAGAATGAAATTCTGTCATTTGCAACAACATGGATGGACCCAGAGCGCGTTATGTTAGGTGAAATGAGCCAGGCACAGAAAGAAGCGTCACACATGTTCTCACTCATATGTGGGACCTAAAAATTAAAACAATTAAACTCTTGGAGGCAGAGAGTGGAGTGATCGTTACCAGAGGCTGGGAAGGGTAGTGGGGAGGGGGGAAAGGGAGGGGTCAGTGGGTGCAAAAATACAGTCAGATAGAAAGGGTAAGTTCTAGATTTGATAGCACTCCCCCGGTTCTGCTAGCCCTGGTGGCTGGGAGGGTGGAGTCCCTCACCTCACGGTCCAGGATGGTGACACCTCTAGTCCAAACAGCAGATGGTGACAGGAAGAGGACAGGGACGGCATGGAGCAGGAGGGGCCGAGGGCTTGTGCTGGCTGGCGTCCACCTACCTGTGGACATGAGTCACTCTTCCACCATTTCGCAAAAGAAGGGCAGAACACCTATCAATGGTGCACAAGAACAGGTAGTGGGAACTGTCAACAATAGCTTACAGTCTGTTTTAAAATAAGAGGAGAATTGAAGTGTTCTCAGCACAAAGAAATGATCAGTGCTTGGTAATGGACGCCCCACTTACCCCGATTTGATCACTCCCCATTGTACACCTGTTTCAACACAGCACATGGGCTCCATCTATATATACGCCTGCTATGTACCCATGATAATTAAAATTTAAATAGACATAACAAAAATTTTTTTAAAAGATATTTTGGTCCCTGTTGGGCTGTTCTGGATTCAGCCAGGGCAGCAGCAGGAGGGAGGACCGTGTCAACCTCTCTATCCATAAGTTGTCCACAGTGGCTGGGTGGTGAGGGAGGGTCCCCTGAGCATGGCCCAGTGAGCACTGACAGTGACGGCCCCCTCGGTTACGGGGCGACGGGCCGAGGAGGGAGCCTTGCCTATCCATCTTCCAGGTGCTCAGAGTGCCTTGGAGCACCTGGATATGCCCACCTGCCGTGAATCACGACCACATCTGCATGGAGCTGTCCCCAGCCCTGGCACAAGGCATGTGGCTGGACTCCCCGCCGTTCCGAGGGACGGTCCCCCTCCACATGACGTCACGGAGGAGGAAGTGAAAAGTTTCACATGTACTTTCAGCATAGGGACACCGTGTCTTCCAACGAAAGGAACACTCCTATTTCTGTCTTTGGGAACGTTTATTCAGATCTGTAGAAAAAAACCTTCATTTGCTTTCGCTCCCAAATTACTGGATAATGGAAAGTCAAAACTTTTTAGAATTTGGGTACAGCTTTCCAACTTGCTATTATTTATCCATTGCTTCTCTGCTCGTGTATTCACTTCTAACATGCTCTTAGATTGACTTATTGTGATATGATTCTGCTGTCAATAATACATCGAACAACGATTATTAATACATCTTTTGAGCCGGGCTCGGTGGCTCAGCTTGTCATCCCGCGCCTTTGGGAGGCTGAGGTGAGTGGATGGCCTGAGCCCGCGGGTTCGAGACCCACCTGGGCAGCGAGACCTCATCTCTACAATCAATCAAAAAATCAGCCGGGCGTGGTAGCGCACGCCTGTAATTCCAGCTACTGGGAAGGCGGAGGCGGAAGGATCGCCGGAGCCCGGCGGGTCGAGGCTGCGGTGGCCGGGAGCGGCCACTGCTGCACTCCAGTCTGGGCGAAAGAGGGAGACTCCGACTCAAAAAAAAAAAAATACATCTTTTGTAGGCCTCCAGCTTACTAGTGATATGATAGTTTATCTTCCTGTTAATTTGCTCTGAACTCTAATTATTCTAACAATACATAATTATGCATCCATTGATGTGTTCTATTTATATCATAAGTATAAACAAGCTCACACTGTACCAGATAATATTCTAACTAAATACTTCGTAACAGTAACTCATTTGGTCCTTGCCAGAACCATCAGGTAAGTCCAATTATTAGGATGATTTCGAGACACAGAGGGGTTAGATAACTTGTTCACGGCCACACAGACAGTAAGTGGCAGAACCAGGGTTCCCAGGAGGGCTGCCTGACAGCACACATGCGCTAAACCCAGCACGTGCTGCCTGTCCGTGGAAAAATGTCAGGGTGCGGGGAAAACGCTGTCCATCTCACCGGGAAGGTGCAATTCCCGTGAAATTGTCCTTTTTGGTTTTAATACAAACTTAAAATATTTTTGTTTTGATCAATTGCATACTGCTAACAATTCTAAAGACATGGAGAGAGAACAAATGGACAAAAGGTCAATAACTGACAGATCTGGGAAGAAAGGACACGAGAGGGCATTCGATCATTCTGGCAACTTTTTAAAATAAATTTGAACTTTTTAATGGAAAGTAAAAAGTAGAAGGAGTCTCTTAAAATGTTAATATTGATAATATGCTAAAAGTTGCCTTTTTAAATTTTTTTATTTTTTTGAGTTGGAGTCTCACTCCGTCGCCCAGACTGGAGTGCAGTGGCCCCTCCCGGCCACCGCAGCCTCAACCTGCGGGCTCCGGCGATCCTTCTGCCTCGGCCTTCCCAGTAGCCGGAACTACAGGCGCGGGCTACCACGCCCGGCTAAGTTTTGATTTATCGTAGAGACGAGGTCTCGCCAAGTTGCCCAGGCGGG
Organism: Cephalopachus bancanus; assembly: GCA_027257055.1. NCBI lineage: Eukaryota > Metazoa > Chordata > Mammalia > Primates > Tarsiidae > Cephalopachus > Cephalopachus bancanus. The sequence continues at coordinate 26,485 of JAPVLO010001081.1, forward strand.
TCTCGAACCCGCGGGCTCAGGCCATCCGCTCACCTCAGCCTCCCCAAGCAAGGGATTACAGGCTGAGCCGCCGAGCCCGGCTGAAAGTTTTGATTTATCGTAGAGACGAGGTCTCGCCAAGTTGCCCAGGCGGGTCTCGAACCCGCGGGCTCAGGCCATCCGCTCACCTCAGCCTCCCCAAGCAAGGGATTACAGGCTGAGCCGCCGAGCCCGGCTGAAAGTTGCCTTTTAAAATACAAGAAAAAAATTAGGTCGAGAACGATGCGAGGATGTCCATGGCTTTCCAAAGTTCTCTGGGCAGTGACACGAAGCACAAAGTCCGAGGGCAAAGGTCCTAAGGACGGGTCCTGGCAACTGCCCTGTGACACTTGGACTTTCACCCCATGGATCAGAACTGGCCACGTGGTCACTTGTCTCCACCACCACCCCTGCCGCCCCCCCAGGGGGTTAGTTCCAGAAAATCAAATTCTAGGATGGAGGGCTGAAGGTCGGAGGCGTATCTGGAAATCTCTTGGATTCAGCCTCTATGCAGGAAAGAGGAAGCGGAACGAGGCAGGGGACGAGGGGAGACACGCAGCCTCCACGCAGCCCCAGCAGAGCCCACAGGTCATTCTGCAGCCGGGACGGCCCTGCAGAGCTGTCCCACGCCGGCACGAGGGGGCCGGACCTTGATGCGTCCGCCAGCCGGTCACGGGATGCAGGCTGCCCCTGGGAAGGGGCAGAACCTTGGGCGAGACAGCTCTTCAGCTGAAGCCGCCACCAGCAGAGGAAACGCAGCGGAAACTGTCAACAACGTCCACGACACGCCCACTTTCCAGACAAGGAGGCCGAGGTACACAGAGACCAAATAACTTCCCCAAGGTCACAGCGCTGGCAGGCCGTGGTACCCATGGCCTATCGCCACGCTGATGCCGCATCGCAAACGTCCAGAGTCTCTGCCAACAGGCCAAGGAGCAGTAAGCACGCCCCCATGCACGTGAGTCCCTGTGACGGCTCCATTGTGCTGCTGGTTTGGTCCAGGCTGGGCTGATTTCCGCGGGGCTCACTCGCCCCTCTGTGGCCGCGGGTCAGCCTCCCTCTGCCTCTGGTCTGGGATGGTCTGGGCGAGGGTGCTGTGCTTCCTGGCACATGTCACTCGCCCTCTAGAAGGCCACCCTGGACGTGCGCCTCATCGTGGTGAAGAGCTGCCAAGAGAGCGTGAAAGTGCCCAGTCTGTGAGCGCTGAGACTGGACCCAGTACCTCATCACTTATTTACTTATTTTTTGAGTTGGGATCTCACCCTGTCACCCAGGCCGGAATGCAGAGGCACGATCACAGTTCACTGCAGCCTCCACCCCCTGGGCTCAAGCAGTCCCACCTCAGCCTTCCGAGCAGCTGGGATTGCAGGTGTGGGCTACCAAGCCTGGCTAATTTTTTTATTTTGTAGAGACAAGGTCTCGTTATGTTGACCAGGCTGGTCTCAAACTCCTGGCCTCAGTAATCCTTCTGCCTTAGCCTCTCGAGTAGCTGGGACTCCACACCTGGCTAACATTTTTTATTTTTTATAGCGACAAGGTCTGGCTATGTTGCCCAGACTGGTCTTGAACTCCTGGGCTCAAGCGATCCCCCACCTTCCCAAAGTTCTGGGATTGCGGGCGTGAGCCACCGCGCCTGGCCTACTTTGACCAAGATACTGCAGTCACGATCCGAACGCAAATGCCAGAGGCCTCACTCTCGGCTGCTCTCCGCACCATCTCCCCTTCGAATCTTTCCTGGTACCTATTTCGGGTTCCATTAGTTCATGTCCATGGCACCACACTGGGCGCTGGGGAAGATCCAGGTCCCACTTCTAAAGAGTTCACAGCCTGGGTAAGGAGCCAAGACGCTGCCATGGAAAGTCCGGTGACAGCAAAGGCAAGGCAGGTGACATCCGGGATCGGAAGCCAGAGAGGGTGCGGTGGACCTGGGTGGTCTGGGAGGGTCTGGGTGCAGAATCGAGTCAGATGGTGAGTAAGGAGGGACACATCACTCCACTCCCAGGCACTGACAGGGTTGGGGGCGCGGAGAAGAGAGTGCATGAGGAAAGTTCTTTTCTTTCTTTCTTTTTTTTTTTTTGAGTTGGAATCTACTGTGTCGCCCAGACTGGAGTGGAGTGGCCGCTCCCGGCCACCGCAGCCTCAACCGGCTGGGCTCCAATGATCCCTCCGCTTCAGCCTTCCGAGTAGCTGGACCTACAGGTGCGTGCTACATTGCCCGGCTGATTTTTGATTTATTGTAGAGCTAAGGTCTTGCCAAGTTGCCCAGGCGGGTCTCAAACCCGCGGGCTCAGGCAGTCCACTCACTTCGGCCTCCCAAAGTGCTGGGATTACAGGCTGAGCCACCAGACCTGGCCGAGAAAGTTATTTTCTCAAACCCCTCTCGGCAGGGCACAGAGGCTCACACCTGTAATCCCAGAACTTCGGGAGGCTGAGGTGGGAGGATCACTTGAGCCAAGACCTGAAGACCAGCCTGGGCAACATAGCAAGACCTCGTCTCTAGAAAAAAAAGTAAAAGGAAATGGCCAGGCGTGGTGGTACACCCCTGTAGTTACAGCTACTCAGGAAGCTGAGGCAAGAGGATCACCTGAGCCCAGGAGGTCGAGGCTGTGGTGAGCTGTGAACACGCCTCTGTACTCCAGCCTGGGCAACAGAGTGAGACCCTGACTCAAATAAAAAATAAATATAGAAAATATTTGTTGAAGTCCCCTCAGCCCCCCAGTGCCCTGGACAGGCATTGAAGCCTGCATTCCCCCAAGGACAGTCCGGTTTCACTGTTGTAGAGGTGAAAAATCCTTTTGAGGACCGTGGGTGAAAAATCCAGAAGGGCAGACAGGATCACTAAAGGGAGGACGAGCTAGACGTCTCCACGCAGGAGAGGGATGGAGCCACGGGAGGGGGAAGAGCAGGTAGAGGGGTCCGGAGTAGCCCCGGAGAGGCCGGGAGAGAGACCATGAGGAGGGTCACCTGGGGGAGAGGAGCAATGTGTGAGGTGTGAGACACTTGCTAGGGAACACTGTGGTGTGCTGAGCCCCAGGACCCTGAGTGCCAGCCGACAGCCCTCAGTAAACACCAGCTCTGAGGCGGGCTCGGTGGCTCAGCCTGTAATCCCACGCCTTGGGGAGGCTGAGGCGAGTGGATTGCCTGAGCCCGCAGGTTCGAGACCCGCCTGGGCAACTTGGCAAGACCTCATCTCTACAATAAATCAAAAATCAGCCGGGCGTGGTAGCGCATGCCTGTAATTCCGGCTACTCGGAAGGCGGAGGCAGAAGGATCGCCGGAGCCCGGCAGGTCGAGGCTGCGGTGGCCGGGAGCGGCCGCTGCACTCCAGTCTGGGCGACAGAGTGAGACTCCAACTCAAAAAAACCCCCCAAAAAAACAAAAAAAAAAAACCAAACAAGAAAACCAAACCAAACAAACAAACAAAAAAAACACCAGCTCTGCTTCCCAAGGCTTTGGGAGCTGGATTTCTGTGTCTCTGAATGCCGAAATGATATTTAGGGCCAAAGCAAGGCAGTCAGTTTTATCTGGTTTCCTTGCCATGTGGCAGGGTTACACACAGCAAGCTGTTTATTTTCCTCCAGGCCAGTGGATAAAGGTGCCAGCTTAGGAGTGAGATAAATGTGAGTTCAAATCCTGGCTTTTCTTCTTGTTGACTTTGTTTTTATTTTATTTTATTTAGAGACAGTCTCCCTCTGTCACCCAGGCTGGAGTAGTGGTGCAGTCATAGCTCACTGCAGCCTCCTGGACTCAAGTGATCCTCCGGCCTCAGCCTCCCAAGTGAAATTACTGGTGCACTACCACACCCAGCTAAATGTTTTATTTTTTATTTTTGTTTTTTGTAGAGACAGAGTTTCGCTATGTTCATGTTATGTAACCTCTCTGAGTCTGTTTTCTTCTTTGTGATAGAAGGATGATAATATCTATCCCATGGATTAAATAAAATAAAACACATTAAATACGTAATTGTGCCTTGCACATAGTAATTGTTTTATTTAAAAATTAGTTATTATAGGCCAGGTACAGTGTCTCACACCTGTAATCCAAACACTTTGGGAGGCCAGTATGGGAGGATTGCTTGAGCCCAGGAGTTTGAGGCCGGCCAAGGCAACATAACAAGAGCTCATCTCTACAAAAATATTTAAAAATTAGCTGGGTGAGGCCGGGCTCGGTGGCTCAACCTGTAATCCCAGCACTTTGGGATTCGAGACCAGCCCGCAACTTGATGAGACCTCATCTCTACAATAAATCAAAGATTAGCCGGGCGTGGTAGCGCATGCCTGTAGTTCCAGCTACTCGGAAGGCTGAAGCAGAAGGGTCACCAGAGCCCAGCAGGTCGAGACTGTGGTGGCCGGGAGCGGCCACTGCACTCCAGTCTGGGTGACAGAGTGAGACTCCAACTCAAAAAAAAAAAAAAATTAGCTGGGTGTGGTGGCGTGTGCCTGTAATCCAAGCTACTTGGAAGGCTGAGGCAAGAGAATCACCTAAGCCCGGGAAGTCCAAGTTGTGGTGAGCTGCGATCATGCCTCTGCATTCTAGCTTGGGTGAGAGAGTGAGATCCCAAGTCAAAAAACAATAATAAAGTTAACTATGATTTTTATTATAATGATCCTGAAATTTTATTATTATTATCTTCATTTCACACACAAGAATGGAGACCTAACAAGTCAAGTCCTGCTGCCCTAAAAGCCTGACAAAGGGCTTCCTTATGAGCCAAGACCCTGATGTGGGACCGTGTGCGAGCTCCGAACCCTGAGGGCTGCACCTGTGGACAGTGCATCTGAACTCCAAAAGCAGCAAGCCAACGTGCACACAAGCGGTCAGAGAGGTGCAGAGCCATCGCTGAAGGTCAAGCAGGCAGACAGAAAGGATTCACGCAAAATTAGGGTAAGACCAGCACCAAACCAGCATGAGACAGGGTTGACATCTGTCCTGTGTGCTCCCAGTGTCTCTGTTTGGAGGCTGGAGGCTGGACCCAATACCTGCTTCAGAGCTTTGCTAGACGCCGGAGTTGGGCCACTGCCTCCACATCCTGGTTTTGAGGCCTCAGCCAAGTCACTTTACATCTGAGACTCAGTCCTGCACCGACCCAGTGGGATCCTGCCGGCAGCCCCTGCCTCGCCGGGTCGTTGTAGGGAGAAGATGGAATCGTCTGTTCTGAGCATCCTGTCCGGTGCCTGGCACGCTGGAGGGCCCCTCAGACCTTGTTGTCCCCCATCTGGACCCAACTGAGAACTAGGTCTCAGAAGAAAGCGAAAGGAGCCAGGACTTCCAAACCTGCTAAATGATCTGAACGGTGGTTCAGTTATCCAAAGAGGGGCTCGTGACACAGAGAAGGGGATTCCCCAGAGCATGAGGAAATTAACCTTAGAGGTATTTGGGTCAGAGATGAGGAAGAACTTCCTGAAAGTCAGGGTTGTCTAATTTAATTAGAAATAATGATTTAGGACTCTTGTGCTAATGTCTACCGAAGAGGAAAATATCAGCCCATCTTCCTGGGCTGGGCAAGGCGTGTCAGAATGAGATGACCAAGACAGTCAGCCACCCTGGACGAGTGGACCTCAAAATACATGTGCCATGAGCGAGGGCTAGCTGTGATCGTGGACTCAGGGACAAGGGCCACGGAGCTAGTGGTTGGCTGTGATGGAGGGCGTGGCCTGTTCTCGCTTTGAAGACGTCTGCAAGGACTGACCCAGAGTCCGAAACTGCCTGGTTGCCTTGTGTGTGTGAGTCACCCTCAGAAACCTAAGACCCAGTGTCAGTGCAGGCCTGAGGGAGGACGTCAAATGACCACTTGCAGGAAAGGGACTCGAAGGACGTGGCCTGCGGGGGGAGGAGTGTTGGACTGCGAGACCGCCTGGGTCCCATCGAGCTTGGAAGGCCAGAGCTTGGGGGCTTGTCCACTCCTGTCCCCCAAGACCAATCCAATCTCGTTTCGCTTCCAGGGAGGCCTCCAGGGGAGACCGCCACAGGGAGCCAAGAAATAGAACACCTCTGGAGATCATTCACGCTGGAGGTGCTCCTGGCACCCCTGAAGGCCTGAGCTGCCCGGAAGGAGAGAGAGGCAGGGAACTCTCCCACAGGTGGGAGATTCAGGGTCACCGCCTCCGCCCTCCTGCTAAGGAACCACTGGGATCCTGAGCCCCAAAGGCCTTGCGGGGATGGTTAAGATCCCGCCGCCCCCTGGGGCAGCTTGTCAAAACAGGAGGGGCCATGTCAGAACGCAGAGCTGGACCTCCGGACCCCTGACCCCAAGGTGTGCACCAGAAAACCCCCAGCAGGCGGACCCACATTTGGAGACCCCCCGGCTGTCTTCGACTCACTTTCACCATCAGCTTCACCACAGGCAAAGACCCCACGCTCTCTGTCTTCGCTCAATGCAAGAAAAATGTCTGATAGACTAACATCTTCCACTAAGTCAGAAGGAGCCCTTTCTCCTGCAAGATGGACTTCGCTAAGTCACCTAAGCGTTCTTTCTGCTGAGCCACCATCATCCATGGAATCCTTTTTATTTATTTATATTTTATTTTAAAGATGTGGAAGCCGGGCTCGGTGGCTCAGCCTGTCATCCCGCGCCTTTGGGAGGCTGAGGCGAGTGGATTGCCTGAGCCCGCAGGTTCGAGACCCGCCTGGGCAGCGAGACCTCATCTCTACAATCAATCAAAAAATCAGCAGGGCGTGGTAGCGCGCACCTGTAATTCCGGGTACTCGGAAGGCTGAGGCGGAAGGATCGCCGGAGCCCAGCAGGTCGAGGCTGCGGTGGCCGGGAGCGGCCACTGCGCTCCAGTCTGGGCGACAGAGTGAGACTCCAACTCAAAAAAAAAAAAAAAAGATGTGGAATACAATTCAGGGACACGGAATCCTTCTTAATATAATATTCTTAATTTTTGGGGGGGCGGGGATCAGAGTCTCACTCTGTCGCCCAGGCTGGAGTGCAGTGGCATGCTCATGGCCACCACAGCCTCAACCTGCTGGGCTCAAGCGATCCTTCTGCCTCAGCCTTCCAAGTAGCCAGACTAAAGGCATGCACCACCACGCCTGGCTAATTTTTTTTTATTTATTGTATAGACAAAGTCTCATCAAGTTGCCTAGGCCTGTCTCAAACCCCTGGGTCAGGCAATCTTCTCGCCTCGGCCTCCCAAAGTGCTGGGATGACAGGCTTGAGCCACCACGCCCGGCCATGATATTCTAATGTTAACAAAAATACCAACCTCGGTAAAAGTATTTCAAGAAGTTTATTCTGAGCCAAATGCGAATGACCTAGGCCCATGACACGGTCCCAAGAGGTCCTGAGACCATGTGGCCCAAATGGTTGAATTCCAGCTTGGTTTTATTTTTACCCTTTATTTTTAGGGAGACAAGCGACAGGCAAAACACAAATCCTTGGTTGGGCCCAGAGAGGCAGAACATCCCCAAGGTGGCCACTTGCAGGTCATAGATGGTTCGAAGATTGTCGATAGGTAACTGGTAGAAGAGTCTACTCTAAAGAACTGGAAATCTGAAAAGAAATGCTTGAGTTGGGCTGGGCTCGGTGGCTCAGCCTGTAATCCTGTGCTTTGGGAGGCCAAGGTGTGTGAACCGCCTGAGCCCGGGCGTTCAAGACCCACCTGGGCAACTTGGCGAGACCTCATCTCTACAATAAATCAAAAATTAGCCGGTGTGGTAGCGCACATCTGTAGTTCCAGCTACTTGGAAGGCTGAGGCGGAAGGATCGCCGGAGCCCAGAAGGTTGAGGCTGCAGTGGCTGGGAGCATGCCACTGTACTCCAGTCTGGGTGACAGAATGAGACTCCAACTCAAAAAAAAAAATTAGACGGGCGTGGTAGCGCGCACCTGTAGTTCCAACTACTCGGAAGGCTGAAGCGGAAGGATCGCCGGAGCCCAGCAGGTCGAGGCTGCGGTGGCTGGAAGCAGCCACTGTACTCCAGTCCGGGTGACAGAGTGAAACTCCAACTCAAAAAAAAAGAAATGCTTGAGTTAAGATTGGGTGAGGGTTGAGGAATCCAGGGTTATTGATACGTAGATATAGGCTCTGAGTAGCAAGCAGGCTTCAGGGAGAATAGGTGGTAAATGACTTAAAAGATGTTCTGTATAGATGAAAGTTTCCCAAGAGGCAGCTTTGCGGGGTCCCTTCAACATGTGTCAAAGAAGCGTATTTTGGCATACTTTTCTTTCCCTCAGGGCCTGCTATCTTTCACGTGATGCTGTACCACAGTCAGGTTGGAATTTGGTATCTTATAGTCATAGAGTCATTTTGTCCATTTTAGGATTTCTATTTTAATGTTAATTCTTGTCAGCTGTGTCCAAAACTCCATAAGGGAGGGGTATAAGGAAGCTCGTCCAACCTCCTTTTCCATCATGGCGTAGGATCCGGCCTTTCAGGTTTCCCTTGGCCAGCGGAAGTGTGTTCAGTTGGTTGGGGGTTTAAAATTTTATCTTTGGTTTACGCTAGGAAACCAGTACCTGTCTTGGGTAGGAGCCCACCAGACTCCTACTCATCCCTCTAGTCTCGGCACAAAGTTTGTTTTGTTTTGTTTTGTTTTGTTTTTTTGAGTTGGAGTCTCACTTGGTCGCCCAGACTGGAGTGCAGTGGCCACTCCCGGCCACCGCAGCTCGCCTGCTGGGCTCCAGCGATCCTTCCGCCTCAGCCTTCTGAGTACCAGAATTACAGGCATGCGCTACGCCCGGCTGATTTTTTGATTGATTGTAGAGATGAGGTCTCGCTGCCCAGGCGGGTCTCGAACCCGCGGGCTCAGGCAATCCACTCACCTCAGCCTCCCAAAGGCGCGGGATTACAGGCTGAGCCACCCAGCCCAGAGCACAAAGTTTATCTCTTCTAAGAAGCTGTCCGGGCTCCTCTGTGTGGCTATTGGTCCTCACAGCTCCTGGTTGAGGCCTTCTATGTCTAACTTAAATATCAGGGATCTGTTTCGCCATCTGTCTGCATTAGTCTGTAATCTCCTACAGATCAGAGGCCGTCTCTTATTCCTCTCTATATTCCTACCACCCTGCATGGATGAACATCGCCAGGAAACATGGAAGGAAGGAGGGAGGAGGAAAGAGGGACAAGGAGACATGCGTTCTGGCCCAAGGCACTGGCCGCTGTGCCCAGTGACCTGGCCTCCTGGTATTTATCGGCCACACACAACCTGGCACCGCCCAGCTCAGGCTCCCACTAGCCGCCTCCTGTTGCTAGTGTTGCCAGCACCTCATTAACCCAGATGGCCCCCGCCCCTGCCCTGAGAGGCATGGGCTGGGCAGAGCTCCAGGCTCAAGTGAGGCTCCCTCACCTTCCTGCCCAGAGAGCCTGTGAAACCCCAGAAAGTTGCCCTCGGGCTGCTATGGGACAGGAGCGTTTGATCCTGGAGCTCTGCCGCTGACAGACAGATACCTTCTCATCAGCTATGCAGTCGGGCTGGGGGCCTGGAAAGGAGTATCTGCAACCTAGGAGAAACTGAGGCTTGGAGGAGAAATAAGGCTCAAGCTAGAGAAACAAGGAAAGTCTGGGGCAACCAGGAAGAATGACAAGTAACCAGGTGACCATCAGCCCCGCCCAGGAGAGGCCAAGGCTCCACCCGCCCAACTCTCAACCTCACTCAGCTCCCTGAGCTCGCCCTCTCTCGGCTTACTGTGGGGGTCTGTCCTTTACAGCACAGAGGGAGCTGTGCAATCCGAGGCTGTGAAAGAGGCCATCAGACAAGACCAGAGCAAAACCCACAGACACGGCAGTTCCAGCCCACACACCGGAGCGCAGCCACACCTCCGGCTTCTGGACTCCGACTTTCCCTGGGAACCTCTCCGCCCAGGGAGGCTGAAGACAGGCCCTGGGGCAGCCGTGGGTGGAGACTGAACCTCAGCCTGGAGGGAAGAGAAAGGGTTAACTCTCCCCAGGTCCGCTGGGCCAGTCTAGCCAGCTCACCCCAGAGCGCTGTAAGCCCGGGCTTGCCTTTGGTTCTGCCTTCATTTCAACGCCTCTCTCACTCTTCCTTCCGTCTCCTTCTGGGAGACGCTGGGAAGGGAAGCTCAGGGCTCGTGGCCCCAGCTGAGTCTGGGGTGTCGTTTAACCCTGCTTGTACTCATCACCTTCCTGTCCGTCAACTGTCTTTCCCTCATGGCTGCTCTCGTCATCCCCAGATCTCTCTGTCTGTCTCTCCCTGTCTGGCTCTCACAACACGTGCATGTGCACGCGTGCGCGCACACACACACACACACACACCACACTGTGAATGGGAAGAAGGAAGGTCTAGGAACAAGGCAGTCCCTGGTTTCTTGCCACTGCAGCTTCTCCCTCCCTCTCCTGATGTCCGCTCCCACCATCAGGAGCAGAGGTCAGCTGATCCAGGGAGGTACGGAGGATGCGTCTGAACCAACAGAGCAGTCATACTACAGCAGGCTCAGAAAAGGAGCCCAGGGGGCAAACGTGAGGATGGGGACAGGGGATGCAAAGTCAGAAACCGCCCAACGGCGGAGACTCCTCTCCCAAACCCATCAGAGTCCGCATGAGGACGAGGACACGCGGATCATGTGTGCGTTTAATGTGCTACACGGGAGAGGAGAGTGGAGACCCCTTTTCCTGGTAATCCAAGGGGATTCTGCTTCTGGACGTGTTTTGCCAACTTCAGGACGCCCGGCAGATCTGGATCAGCCACGGCAGGAGGCAGACCACCGGGCGGGGCGGAAGGGTGGGGGCCTCAGACCTGCCCCTGCCGGCTACAGGGTCTGGGACATCAGGGTTGTGAGATTATAATGACCACACATGCATGGGACACACCTGATTTCAAATAGCCAGCTCTCTGTCAGCTCGCCATAATCCCCTGGAGGCCAGGTCCGGCCTCCTATGACGGAGATTTGAAACTGTGGCCCTTTTGTGATATGCCCAGCAAGTGCCGTTGCTTCCGAGACCACTGTAGGGGCCGGGGGCCCTTGTGAAGCCCCGAGTGGCCCCTGTGCTGATGACGCGGGAGGGTGCCCCCCCCACCATGCCCCTCTTGCCATCCCAGCCTTAGGTCAGGGGAAGGGTGGGGTCCGGCTTCAGCTGGCCCCTGCCGCGTCCCTGGGGCAAAGTCCAGAGACAGCCTCGGCCGGCTGCCTGGACAGGCCAGCGGGGCCTGCTAAGAGATAAGGGCCACACTTTGGACTCCGCGGCCACAGAGCAGCGCCCCGGGGTCCCCGGCCCCCACGCCGCTCCTGGGGCGGGCAGCTGCCCGTGGGCTTGACGGTCCAAGCAGAGGCGGGTGGGGGGCAGTCCCTCCGGGCTCCTGGAAGGGGAGGTGGGCACCTGTCGCCAGCCGCCGGGACATCACCTGGCCGCCTGCCCGGCGGCGCCGGCCTCTCGCACACACGCGCGGCTCGCGCGCCTCGCGGGGATCCGGCCGGGAGGGCGCGGGTTCCAGGGTCCGGCCGAGCGGCGAGCGGGCGGCAAAGGGGCGCAGGGAAAGGAAGGGGGTACCCCGCGAGCGCGCCTCCTTGCTGGGGGGCGGGGGCGCGGCTGCGCCGGGATGGGCGCTCTTCTGCCCCCGGAGCGCGGGGGGGGGCGGGGGGCGGGGCGGACCCGCCCGAGTCCCCGCCGCGGCCCCACCCGCGCCCCGCCCCCTCGCTCCTCGGCCCCTCCCTCCCGGCCCAGCGCCGCCCGGTCCCGCGGGCCGCCGGGTCCCAGTTCCAGGCCCGGCCGCGGGCTGGCATCGCCGGGGGAGCCGACGCGACGGCGCGCGGGGACGCCGGGACACCTGCGGGCGCAGGTGAGCGGCGGGCGGGCGGGGCGGGCAGAGGGCCAGGCCTGGGAACCAGGCGCCGGGAGGCCTGGCCTCCCGGAGGAGGGAGGCAGGGAACCGGGCCGAAGCCGAGAAGGGCCCCTGGGAGGGGAGGGGGCGAGGCGGACCCTCAGAGGGCGGGTGGCGGCGGGGCGGGAGGGGAGGCACGTCCTGTTCTGCTCATAAACCGGAGGAGGGGAGAGGAGGGTCGGGGCGGCCTCAGTCCCACCTGGGGCGAGACGCCTGCACGCCTTCCTGAGCCCACCTCCCCAGGGGGCCCTCCTCTCCAGGCCCTGCCCACTCCCAGGGTGGGTCTTCCTCCACACCTGGCCCCAGCCCCGCGGTGGTGTTCCCGAGACTCGGGGAGGGCCCAGCGTCGCCCTAGACCCCAGAGACCCTTGTTCTGCGGGACGGACCTCCAAGGCGGGGCATGACGCCGCCCCCACTCACCCCCTCGGCTCCGGCCAGGAGGGTCCAGGGAAGGGCCGGCAAATTTTTCTGCAAAGGGCCAGATTGTAAACACGGTAGACTGTGCCACCTATGTGGTCCCGTCATAATCAGCAAGGAAGCAGTCAAAGACTTATTTTTTTAAAAAATAGAAACCGAATCTCTGTATGTTGCCCAGGCTGGTCTCGAACTCCTGGGTTCAAGCAATCTTCCCAAAGTGCTAGGATTACAGGTGTGAGCCCCATGCTCAGCCAATAGATGAGCAATAAGCCAGTGTGGGGACTGGGTTCCGATGAAACTGTACTTATGGATGCCGAATTTGAATATCATGTCATTTTCACGTGTCCCGATAAATTGTTTTTATTTTGGTTTGTTTCAACCATGTAATATGCAACAACCATGCTTAGCTGACAGACTGTGTGAAAACGCAGGGCGGGCCGGGTGGCTGCCACCCTGCCCCCACCCCACCCCACGCACGGCGTCCCTGCAGCTTTTTCCCAGGCTGTGTATGAGGAAGAGGGAGGGGGTATATCTGGGTGCATGGGAACCCTCCTATGTAGGGGTATCCAGAAAGCCAAGGACCTGCTCGTGACCCTTGCTAAAAGCCACTCTTGGGACTACAGCCCCTCTTGAGGCTTCCTTGCTGATTATGACGGGAACACGTCCTCGAGGCTAGTAGGAGCCTGCACCCCAAGTGTGCGCCCACGTGAGGGAAGAGGCATATCTCAAAGGGTTTTCCACCCAGAATGTGCCTCGACCTACCCGACCCAAAGCAAGTCACAGTCGCAGCAGCCACACCCCTCCCCCAGCGAGTGGCCAAGCCCCCGGCCATCTCCTCCCCTGCTCCACCCTCTTTCCCCTCCACCACCTCTACTGCCTTGGTCTCTGATCCAAGCTGGCCCTCCCATGCCTTTATTTCCTCTCTTGCAACCTCGGAGGACACCTTTCTCCTAGACCTTGGAGCTATGACCCTTTGGAGGTGACCCAGGAGAGAAGGAATGCAGACCGCTGGTCCTCCCGAAGGGGGCCCCCGCCAAGGACTCGTGGCCTCTCGCATTGAGGCTTACGGGGGCCGGCATCGGGGCCCTGCCCAGAGCACTGCGGGCAGTCGCCGTCCCCAAGAAGGCCCTGCGAGGGTGAGTCCAGGCTGTGCCCTGAGGGTGACCTGGGCGGGGCAGGAGGGAGGATCCAGGCTGCGGAGTCTCCGTCCCCTTACAGGTTCATGGCTGCTCTATTCCTGTCCCTCACCCTACTCTTCTTTCCTGGGATGCGGAGGAGGGGAGGGCAGTGCCAGGGCCAGGCTCCCAGGACGTCACACCCCCGTCCCAGACATCCAGGGCAGGGGAGGCAGAGAGCCAGGAGAAGCCAGGCCCACAGGGAGGTGCTGTTAGACAGGTCTCTGGTTCAGGGCTGCGGGCTGGCACCTCCCAGGTTCCCACCTCTCCTTGGCAGGAGTTTGAGGGCTCCCTGAAACCTGTCTCCCTCTGAGTCAGGACTGAGGAAGAGCAAAGGTTCAGGGCGGCCTCAGTCCCGAGTGGGGAGGGTGGGGCGCCCGCCTTGGCTCCACCCCAGCCCCGCCCACCTGGCCCTCCTCCAATCCTGGCGGAGGAGAGGGGTGTGGAAGCCCGCACTCTGACGTGTCCCCGGAGGCTTCCCCTCCACCTTGAGGACAGTCCTGCTTCTGGCTGAGGGTATCCGCTGCCTCACTGAGGGAGAATTTGGCCCTCAGAGGCAGGGACTCCCCCAGGCTGCGGGCGGGAAGGGAGAGACTAGGAAGCCTGTGGGGTAATTCAGGCCACAGGCAAATCAAGGAATGTGACCAGGCCTGCCCGGGAAGGGGGCTTGTGGCTGTGGCCTCAACCTCTCACAGGGCAGGACAGCCGCTCCCAGCTGGGTGGGACACTGGCCACACACCCCTGGGGAGGAGGTCGCCCACGTGTGTTCCCGCGTCCCCACGTGTGAGGGAGGCTGGTCCCGGACAAGGAGAGCGTGAGGGAGCCGCGCCGTATCCACCCCAGCCCCTGTGCAGGGAGCGGGACCCACGGTGACACACGCCAGCACCAGGCCTGTGTGTGCCTGCACCCCGGCTCTGCAGGAGGCTCTGCCTCTGCCCCCAGGCGCAAGCGGGGAGCCGGGCGGCATGCCCCTGCCCACTCTGCTCGGCCTCCCTGGCAGCGGCCACGGTGACTCAGGCAGGAGCAGCCCACACCAAACTGGTTGGAGGGTAGGGGTGAGCCAGCCCGCTGTACCGGGCGGGGGTGATGTGTCGACCCAAACCTGGCCACATGCCCTCTCTGGGACTTCTAGGGAAAGGGACGCACTCCCAGAACCTCCCCTGCTCTTCCTCCAGGATTTCAGCCGCCGCCTCCAGCCCTACGTCCACTTCGCCAAGGGTTCCCGAGGCCTGTCTCCCATGAGGCTGCGGGAACCAGAGCCTGAGAAGAAGCCTGGAGGCCACTGGGGGGCTGGCCCACCTTACTCCCCCAAACTCAAGGTACGGAAATCCCTCTCCTGGCTTCCCCATATGCACGGCCCAGGTCCAGGAGGCCAAGCACAGCTCTGCTGGGAGACCCTCTGAGAGATGCACCTCTACTCGGGTCATGCACCAGAGCCGATGACTTTGACTCAAGACATTCTGATGGCGTGTGAAAGATAAACTACTGCCGGGCATGGTGACTCAAGCCCGTCATCCCAGCACTTTGGGAGGCCGAGGCGAGAGGATTGCCGAGCTCAGGGGTTCAAGACCAGCCTGAGCAACATGGCAAGACCTCGTCGCTACAATAAATCAAAACAAAAATAAGCCAGGCGTGGAAGCATGCACCTGTAGTTCCAGCTGCTTGCAAGGCTGAGGCAGAAGGATTGCCTGAGCCCAGCAGGTCCATGAGTGTGCCGCTGCACTCCAGCCTGGGGGACAGAGTGGACTCCCACTCAAAAAAAAAGAAAAGAAATTACCAACGAATGTGGGGGCCAGTTCCTACCCTCTTCTCCAAGTCCCACACCATCCTTCACCACAGTGGCGAGCCCAGCCCTACCGGAATGGAGTGGAGATTGGGAATATCCATTGTCCACATTACTTGGTCCCCAAAGCAAATTGCAGGATGTAAGCCACCTCCTTCATAAAGTGTCCATCGTTGCCTGAGACCACTGGTTCTCCAAGCTCTGTTCTGAGCACCACCCGAAGCTCCCTCCTAAGGGTCTCGTTCCATCCCTCCTCCAGCCCCCGTTCTGAATCAGGTGACCCCTGGAAGGTATCTTTCTGGTCAGGGAGCTAGAATAGACTCCTCTGTGGCCACATTCCAACAGCTCCCGCCCCCAGGCCTCCGTGCCCCCACTCATACCCAGCGCCACTCGCCACCTCCCATCCCAGACATGCACGCACGTGCGCACGCGTGCACGCGCACACACACACACACACACACGCACACACACACACACACACCTCCCGTGAGCGTGTGGCCAGAACCGGTCCCCTTCTTGCAGTCCCCACAGGATGTCGCCAAGGCCCCCAGCCTGGAGGTGAGGCTGCACATCTTCAGCATGTTTGGGATTCCTCGCCTGCCCCCCGAGGACCGGCGGCACTGGGAGATGGGAGAGGGCGGTGACAGTGGCCTGGCCATCGAGAAGTCCTGGAAGGAGCTGGTGCCCGGGCACAAGGTGGGCTGGAAACGGTGTCTGTCCCCACGGTGTTAAGGCACACACACATTCTGCTCTGGAGGAGGGAAAGGCCCCGGGAAGGGGGGGGCGTGTGAAAAAAGCACTTGGAGGCACTTTGATCTGGGTTCACATCCCGGTTTTGCCCCTTGTGAGTGAGACCTTGGTCAAGACAGCCAAGCTCTGTGGGCTTCAGGCGTCTCCTAAGTCAAATGGAGATGATGCCATCTCCACACTGGAGGCTTGGTGTGAGGTTGAGGTCATGTCCAAAGTGCCAAGGTCCTCGGGCCTGGGTCCAGCAGCACTGATTCAGTGACACCTGCAATTCTTGTCATCACCTCCGACTCAACTCGTGCTGTCCGCGTCCCAGGAGATGAGCCGGGAGCTTTGCCACCAGCAGGAGGCACTGTGGGAGCTCCTGACCACCGAGCTGGTCTACGTGAGAAAGCTCAAGATCATGACCGATGTGAGCCTCCCTCGCCCAGCCCCGGCCCCAACCCAGCCCTCACCAGGCTCCCTTGCGTGAGCTGCCATTGTCCCAGACCAGGGGGGCGGATCACTGGGGGAGGGAGGGACAGGACTTCAGGCCCACCCAGGAGCTGGGCAGCAAGGTGGGGGTGACACTGCAGGGACGGCTGAGACTCCGGGAGGACGGGGGTCAGGCGCGGAGACCCTCCTTTCTGCCCTGCTTCCAGCTCCTGGCTGCCGGCTTGCTGAACCTGCAGCGCGTGGGCCTGCTGACCGAGGCGAGTACCTGCCTGGATGGAGCCTGGCACCCCAAGCTCTGAGCCGGGGTGGGGGGACACAGAGAGCCCTACAGGCGGCCCAGCCTGAATTCCCACTGCCCCGTTCTCCGGGACACTCTGCCCTTCCCGCTCCCCTCGGCTCTGGACCCCAAGCAGGCCGCCAGAGTGCCCCAGAGGTGGAAAGAAAGGCCAGAGCCCCGTAGGCCTTCCAGGCCCGTGGTCTCCCGAGCCCCGCCGTCCAGGCCAGTGCTGCCTGACGGCCACCAGCTACACTCATGTTGCCAAGTTCTGCTCCCTCGTCCAGGTGTCAGCTGAGACCCTGTTTGGAAATGTCCCCAGCCTGATTCAAGCCCACCGGAGCTTTTGGGAGGAGGTGCTAGGGCCCACCCTGGAGGAGACCCGCACCTCGGGCCAGCCCCTGGACCCCATCGGCCTGCAAAACGGCTTCCTGACGGTGAGGCTTGTGACGGGCCACGTCCGGCTGGGGCACGTGTGGGAGAGCCGGGGATGGAAGTCCTGGCGGTAAGCCATGCCATGGGACACGAATCCCTGCGTGCTTTGAGGGGCCCGTGGGGCCTGGCCCCTGCCCCAAATATCACCTCAGCTCCCACTTTTCCTTCCACAAGTTGGGCCTCCGTGTCGAAGGTCCTGTGGTCTTCTGGAGGCCCTTGTGGAACGAAAATGTGGCATCTCGGGGAAGGCTTTTGCCCGAGTTCTCACCAGAAATGGAAGCTTGAGTCTTGGGCAGAGATCTGGTGACAAACAGCTGGGTGCAAGCAGGGGACCGAGGCCAGGGGACCCTTCCCTCGGGGTGGCCGGGGGGTACGACAGGCCGCAGGGGCACCCAGAAGGGAAGAGTGGCAAGAGAGGGCGAGAGGCCGAGGCTCAGACTTCCCTCCACCGTTTTGCCTGGCCAGGAAAAGGCTTCGGCGGTGTCGGGAGGTGGGGGGACGGTCTGGGAAGCTGAGGCGCCCCCTCGGCAGGAGCAGGGCTGTGAGCAGCCGCCTGGGTCCCCACCCTCCCCCCGGGGTGAAATGGGATCTACAGTGTCCTGGAAACCAGCCGGCTGAATTATTGATGGAGGGAGAGCAGGGCCAGCCGCGCTGCGGACGGAGGGAGCTCAGGGGGCCGCCCCGGGTCCAGCTCAGGACCTCACTCAGGCTCCTTCTGGAGTCCCCCGAGAGCGGCCTGCCGGTGAACACCACCACGGGAGGGAGGGACTGCAGACGCCGGGGCCTGTGTGAGGCTCTCTCCCCACCCGCTCCCAAGTCCTGCAGCCAAGGCCCGCAGCTGTGACCTTCCTCCCCTCGCCTGTCCCCACCCCCATGTCCACCCGGCAGTTTGGCCAGCGGTTCCAGACCTACATCCAGTACTGCCTGCGGGTGAAGCAGACCATGGCCTACGCCCGGGAGCAGCAAGACGCGAACCCTCCCTTCCGCGCCTTCGTGCAGGTAGGAGCCGGGGTGCCGGGGAGGGGCTGGGCGCGCCTCAGCCAGCTGGACACCCCCGGTCCTGCTGGGTCCGAGGCGAGTTGGGAGGGAGCCTGCCCAGCCCTGAGCCCGCCGCTCCCGCAGTGGTGTGAGAAGCACAAGCTCTCGGGGAGGCAGACGCTGGGTGACCTTCTCATCAAGCCGCAACAGCGCGTGACCAAGTACCCGCTGCTGCTCCAGGCCGTGTGCAAGAGGACCCCGACCCCCCAGGCCCGGGAGGCCCTGACGGCCATGGTGGGCGCCCTGGAGCATTGGGGCCCGGCGGGGATCTCCGCCGCGGCGAGCGGGTGGGGGTGCCGGGCGGCATGGCTTCGGCTGCGTTGGCTGGGGAGAACGCTGAGCCGACCCCTCCCGCACCCCCAACCCCGCCCAGATCGCAGCCGTGGAGTCGTTCCTGCAACACATCAACGGGCAGGTCCGCCAGGGCGAGGACCACGAGAGCCTGGTGGCCGCAGCCCAGCGCGTTGGGCCCTACGAGGTGCTGGAGCCGCCCAGTGAGGAGGTGGAGAAGGTGAGGGGGCCTGGGCACGGCGGCTCCAACAAAGCCGGCCCTGGGATCCGGGCACAGAACGGCCGGGGGCAGGGGCCGGGGCCAGAGCCCCCCGTGTGTGGATGCCACGGGATGAGGGGGCATCGTTCCTTCCCAGCGGTGAGGGTCCTGGGACAGCGGCACCAGGAGGCGTCCTCTCGCCCTTTGGGGAAGGGCGGAGGGAGAAAGGTGCTGGTGGCAGCACAGGGGCGCCCTTGGCCGGGATGTTGAGACAGCCTGCCCAGCTCCCTGACCCTCCCCTCTGGGCCCCTCAGCACCTGCGACAGTTCTCCACCCTGGACCTGATGGCCCCCGTGCTGGGGGTTGCCCCCGAGCACACCAGACAGCTGCTGCTGGACGGACCTGTGCGCGTGAAGGAGGGGCGAGAAGGGAAGGTGAGGGCGCCCAGCGGCTTGCGGGGGTGTGGGGAGGATCTGGGCGGGGGGAGCCATGGTGCGGGAAGGGCCAGGGACAGAAACACAGGGCACAAGAGAGGTGCGTGTGTCGGGACAAGGGCACGGTTCTGGCCGAGCTCCGGTTGCATGATCCCGAGCCAGCCACTTGCCCCGCCTCTAGGGCAAGAGATGGGACCCACAGACACCGCTTCCCGCTCTGGCATCCTGGCCCTGCGCGTGTCCCTAGGGCGCGTGTGCCCACACTGAGCCCCGCTCCCCAGCCCGCCCTGCCCTGGCTCAGCTGACCCCGCCTCTCTCCCCATGCCTCCGCCCCCAGCTGGACGTGCACCTGTTCCTCTTCTCGGACGTCCTCCTGGTGACCAAGCCCCAGCGCAAGGCGGACAAAGCCAAGGTCATCCGCCCCCCTCTCATGCTGGAGAGGCTTGTGTGCCAACCCCTGCGAGACCCAAGTATGTGTCTCTGGCAGGGAGCCTTGGCTTCTCCCTGCCTCCGGGAGGGGCGGGGATGGGGGTCGAGTGAGGTCTCGCCCTTGACCAGACCCTCCCCTCCCCCCAGGCAGCTTCCTGCTGATCCATCTCACCGAATTCCAGTGTGTGTCCAGCGCCCTCACTGTGCACTGCCCCAGTGCCACGGTCTGTACCCGGTGGCTGCAGAAGACCAAGCAGGCCCAGGTATGGGAATGCAGGCATGGGAGGGCTACGTTGGGGTGGGGGAGAAAAGACCCGGGGACTCAGACTCACACTGGACCACCAGCCCCCAGGCGTGTCCTCCAGAGGGACATTTAAGAGGACAGAAAAAGCCTCTGATTAGATACTGTGCCAGCCGCTGGGAGAGCCCAAGACCTAGTCCCGCCAAAGACCTGTACACCCCAAAACTAGATTTCATCTTTTTTTTTTCGAGTTGCAGTTCTCACCCTGTCGCCCAGGCTGGAGTGTAGTGGCACACTCCTGGCCACCGCAGCCTCGACCTGCTGGGCTCAGGTGATCCTTCTGCCTCAGCCTTCCAAGTAGCTGGAACTACATGCACGCGCCACCATGCCCGGCTAATTTTTTGATTTATTGTAGAGAAGAGTTCTTGCCAAGTTGCCCAGGCTGGTCCCAAACCCGCAGGCTCAGGCAGTCCTCTCACCTCGGCCTCCCAACGTGCTGGGATCATAGGCGTGAGCCACCGCGCCCGGCCGACTTCATCTTCTATTCACAGACATTTATGGGGCACTCGCTGGGTACAAGCACCAGGTCTAGGTGCTAGGGAATAATTTGCAAAGGATAAAACACTCCTCCTGTCCTCAAGGTGTGGGTACTGCAACCTAGTTAGAGTCATTAGAATGCAAATAATTGAAACGCGTATGTGGAATGGAACCGGGACAGAGAAGGGAGCAGTGTGTCATCCGGTGGGTCCGTGAAGGCGGGAGTCCGCAAACCCTGGGCCGTGGACCAGCCCCAGCCTGTGGCCTGTTAGGAACCGGGCTGCACAGCAGGAGGTGAGCGGCAGGTGAGAGAGCAAGGATGCATCTGCGCTTGCAGCCACTCCCCACCGCTCACGTGACCGCCTGAGCTTCTTCTGTCAGACCGGTGTTGGCGTTAGATTTCCATAGGAGCGTGAACCCTCTTGGGAACTGGGCACGCGCGGGCTTTAGGCCACCCACTCCCTATGAGACTGCAACGCGTGGTGGTCTGGGGTGGGGAGCGGCCGCAGACAGAGACAAATATTAGCAGGGAGATTTGACTGCACCTCCTCCGCCCCTCATCTGTGGAAAATCGTCTTCCACAAAACCGGTCCCTGGTGCCAAAAAGGTCGGGGACGGCTGTGTTAAGGGACACACAGGAGCTGATGTCCGAGCACCCTGGGGGACACCCAGGAGTGTACCAGGGAGTCGAGCGTGGAAGGGAAGGGCATTCCACATGGAGGAACAGAATGTGCAAAGGCCAGGATATGGACAGGTGTGTGTGTGGAGTGAGCCACCCACACGGCGGGCAGTTGGCATTGCCAGGGCATGAAGTTCAAGAGCTGATGCAGCAGGAGAGAGGCTGGAGAAGGCACTGCCAGATCATGCCCATCTCCAGACACCATGAGAAGGAACTTGAACTCTGTCCTGTGGCTCACATGGAGCCAATGGAGGTGGCAGGCAGGGGAGTGCCGTGGTAAAAAGCAGCAGAGCGTGTTCAAAAGAGAGATTCTGATAAAGCTGTATTGGATGCCACAGGGTGGCCTAAAATGGAGCAGAAATGCCTTTGCTCATAGTTCTTGGGGCCAGAAGTTCAAAATCAAGGTATTGGCAGAACTGAGTTCCCACGAGGTTCTCAGGGAGAATCCGCCCTCGCCTCTTGCAGCGTCCAGGGTGCTAGGTGCTCTTTGGCTTCTGGCAGCAAAACTCAAAACTCCAATCTCCTCTTCTGTCCTCCCATGGCCTTCCTCTCTGTCTCTGTGCCCAAATCTCCCTCTCTTTTCTCTTACAAAGACACCGGTATGATCTCAGCGGATCTAGTAGGCTGGAAAAAAAGAAGAAGAAAAGTTAAAGACACCAGTATATGGCCGGGCTCGGTGGCTCAGCCTGTCATCCCAGCACTTTGGGAGGCCGAGGCGAGAGGATTGCCTGAGCCCACGGGTTTGAGACCCACCCGGGCAACTTGGCGAGACCTCGTCTCTACAATAAATCAAAAAAAAATTAGCCGGGTGTGGTGGCGCACGCCTGTAGTTCCAGCTACTAGGAAGGCTGAGGCGAAAGGATCGCCAGAGCCCAGCAGGTCAAGGCTGCGGTGACCGGGAGCATGCCGCTGCCCTTCAGCCTGGGTGACAAAGTGAGACTCCAACTCAAAAAAAAAAAAAAAAAAAAAGACACCATTATCCGATTTGGAGCCCACCCTAAACGCAGGAGGATTGCATCCTGAGACCCTTAGGAACTTTGTACATCTGCAAAGACACGCTTTTTCCAAATAAGGACGCAGTCACAGGCTCCGGGGGCTCGGGCTTAGACATCTCTTTTCAGGGGGCCACCATTCAGTCCACTCAGGAGCCGAATAGCCAAAGAAAGGTGAGAACTTGAGTTGGGCTTTTTCTTTTCTTTTCTTTTCTTTTTTTTTGGAGTTGGAGTCTCACTCTGTTGCCCAGGCTGGAGTGCAGTGGCACGCTCACGGCCACCCCAGCATTGATCCTCTGGGCTCCGGCGATCCTTCGGCCTAAGCCTTCCAAGTAGCCAGAACTACAGGCGCTGTAGAACCACCCTGCCCAGCTAATTTTTGGTTTTGATTGTGGCGACGAGGTCTCGCCAAGTTGCCCGGGTTGCAGCCCATCCACTCACCTCGGCCTCCCAAGGTGCTGGGATGACAGGCTGAGCCAACGAGCCTGGCCAAGTCGGACTTTTAAGGATGGGAAAGGCCAGAAGAAGCAGAATCAGAGGAGCAATTGGGCTGGACTTATCCTGGGAACAGTGGCCACTTCCGTCTGAGTCTGGAGCACAGGGTGGGTGTGAGCCAGTGGGGACAGGCCGGGTCCTACAGGCCCCCAGGCTGATGTAGAAAGTGACCAAGATGGGACTGGGTTGATTAGGGTGGACGAGAGAGGGCCGCTGTGGAATCTTAAACCAGGGAACGACACAGTAAAGTCAGTGTGTTTTGTCTTGAACCGGGCTTTTGGTAAACCGGGTGGCAGTGTGATGCTGGAGGGTGGGCGGGAGGAGGGAGTGACTGGCGGCGGGAGGGTTACTGCACCAGTTTGGGTGTGGGACGCTGAGGTCTAGCGCCATGGCAAAAAGAAAACGAAAACCAAGGAGAAGAAAGCAGCTGAAGAAAGCGGAAGAGG
This sequence comes from Cephalopachus bancanus, assembly GCA_027257055.1. Classification (NCBI taxonomy): domain Eukaryota; kingdom Metazoa; phylum Chordata; class Mammalia; order Primates; family Tarsiidae; genus Cephalopachus; species Cephalopachus bancanus. The sequence continues at coordinate 49,326 of JAPVLO010001081.1, forward strand.
CAGGTGAGCTTCAAGGAGGCGGTGGCTCTGAATGTAGAACAATCTAGGTCCAGTCACCAGTGCTCCAGGTACTGGCTGTGTGAGCCTGGACACTAGGGAACCTCCCTCAGCTATGGTTTCTTCCGCAGCAAAACGGATGTAAACGATAACAGTACCTGCCTCCTTGGGCAGAGTGGAAGAAACACTCCCATCAGGCACGCAGCCTGGTGCCAGCACTTGGCTCAGAAACTCAGACACCCAAGGACAAAGAGGAGGGTTTAGCCTCCCGAGGTTTCTGCTTGGAAGGCTACGTGGGCAACGGACAGGATCACTGGAGAGGAAAACCTGTTTGTTTAGTCGTTGCTTCCTGGGAGAGGTGGAAGCCAGGGGAAGAGTATTTCCTTTCCTTTTATTTATTTTTGTATTGATTATTTAGAGTCAGAGTCTCGCTCTGTCGCCCAGGCTGAAGTGCATGATCACGGCCACCACAGCCTTGGCCTGCTGGGCTCAGGTGATACTTCCGCCTCAGCCTTCCAAGTAGCTGAAACTACAGGCGCACGCCACCATGCCTGGCGAATTTTTGATTTGTCGTAGAACGAGGTCTGGCCAAGTTGCCCAGGCTGGTCTCAAACTCCTGGGCTCAGGCAGTTCTCTCACCTCTGCCTCTCAAAGTGCTGGGATGACAGGCATGAGCCACCAGCCCAGCTATATTTCATCTTAAACAGAAGCCCTTTGAAATTGAGGCAGGCAAGAGATAGCCAAGCAGAGATGTCTTCGAGGCTTTAGGAAATAGGGAAACCAAGGCCGGGTATTCAGGCGAGAAGTGAGGAAGACAGAACCTGGAGGTCTTGTGTCCAGCCTCTGGGGGCTGTGGCTTCCTTGGATCCCTGGGCAAGATGGCGGCAGTTCTCAGGAAGCTGAAGGTGGGGATGGGGGAGGGCGGGGCTTTTGCGGAGTGGGTGGTCTCCCATCTGCCCTGCTCCCTGCTCCCAGGGCACGTAATCCCATCTCTGGACGGCTGGGGCTTCTTTCCGCCTCCTCTGCCCAAGCCTAGACACACCTTCCCCCAGGCTGGACCAGCTGGCAAGTAATCCCATTCTCATGGCTCATCACGCAGCCTGGCGGCGGGGGCGGTGAGGACAAGAGCCTCCACGTCCCTGGAGCCCCACCTGCCCACGAAGGCCCGTGCTGTTGGCCTGGCTGGCAGGCAGCCTCTCTTCTTGAGCATCCCACGCTCAGAACGTTCTCTGCCTTTGGTTCCCAGAAAACATGCCTACCTTCACCTTCTCTCTTTAGAACTGGGGGCGAGGGCGGGGAGCACTAAAAGTTGCTGGTATTTTCCCAGAAAATAACTTCACCGCTGGTAGGCTCAGTCCAGGCTATCAGGAACGGTCTACAAGGATCTTATACCAAGATGGCACTGAGGCTCTCGACAAACAAAGCAGCCTGAACCTTCCAGACTCGTTCTGCTGTCATCTCACGTCAAATTCTCCGGGCATCTTTCTCTCCAGTGTCTCGAGTCTTTGTAAACTGTAGAGGGCAGCAGAATCCCTGCCGGTCCCCTTCAGGGGGCAACCCCAGGGGAGGCGACTGTCTTCTTCCCCTTCTTGCAGAAGTGCTGACTTAGAGACTTGGTCCTAGTGGGTTGAGCCGTGACAGCCGCCACATGTAGAGAGCTTCTCGAGGGAGGACAGATGGATCCTGGGGAACGCCTACATTTAGGGGCTGGGAAGAGGAAAGGAACAGGAACAGAGCAGAAGGCACTGTTGTCAGAGTCAGAGGCCCAGAAATTAAAGCCCAGGGAAGGCGGAGGGGGTGGCAAAGGGGGGACGGGCGAGCCGGGGTCTGAAGGAGGCCAGAGCCCTTGGCTCCGGCGCGTCATCTGGGTGACTGGGCGACGCCACACTCCTCCGAGTCTAGCTTCTGTCTGGGGGCTTGCAATGGTGGTGGTAACCACCACGTGGGGTAGACGGGAGAACCGTCCGTCCAGCGGCCTGGCACGAGGCCCAGCGCCTCATGTCATCATTAGAGAAGGGGCAGTCGGGGGGGCCCGGGCAACCCTGATGCTGACTGGGGAGCTGCCTCCACATCTGTGGCTCAGGTGGCCTGTGGGCACCTTCCAGAGACCCAGCACTGGGGGGCTCCGGGAGGGGAGCTGGTGGATTTGGGAGCTGCCCCAGAAGCCCGGAGGGGAGGCATTTCCTCTCCACCCAACCAAGAAAGAAGAATCCCGCTGGCCAGAGTTGTGGGTGGCAGGCTGCCTCCTTATTCCCAGTTTCCGAGGGAGTCACAATCTGGCTCAAGCACCAACTTCCTCCCTTTCCCGGGCCCCCATATACCTCTCCGGGCATCCGAGCTAAGAAGATCCTCCCAGGGTTGCTGCAGAGGCGCCGAGGGCCCCTTCCAACGGTCCTGCCCCCGATGCTGGCGGCTCCCCCTGCCTCCCGCCTCTTCCCGGGGTGGGGCGAGGGGCCAGGTGAGCTGAGACGCTGGCATTGGGTGGGCCTCGCAGAGCCCCCCCACTCTGATTCTTCCCTTTCATGCGACATCCCAACATTCCAGGATCCCTATTCGGGGCACCCCCAAACACAAGCCTGAATTTGGGCCGCCCCCCACCCACCTTCCATTCCGTCCCTCACTTCACACTGAGCTGGGGGGGAGGGAGTCGTCCCAGGACGTGGCCCTGACGTGGCGTCCTGTCCCCAGGCCCCAAGCCCAGCTCTGGCCGTCAGACCGAGTCTCACGAGGCTGCTAGGGACCCTGGCTCTGCTGCCACCCTTGGAACTGAGTGATGGGAGAGCCAGGGAAGAAGCAGCGGAACAGACTCCTCGTCCTATTCCTGTGCATCCCTTTCTCCTACGTGTCTCCCGTGTTCCTGCCTCGCGTTGAGAGATCAGAAGTCTTTAACAAGCACCATGGTGTGGGCATCAGCCATTCAGAACGGAGCATTGTTGGGGGGACTCCTTGAGGTCCTCTGCTGTGTCAGATGTTCTTCTAGTCGCTGGACCGTGGGTGTGGGGATGCCTGGGAGGGGGTGGGGAGGCCGGGGAAGCGCAGAAGCACTTCCCTATTTTCACAATGATACCGCCGTGAGCACTGAGATCAGCACCGTCCACAGCAGCCGCTGTCGCTACCTCCCTTTCGCTATGCCTCTGTACGACCTCTCCTGGGTTCTGCTGCCTTCCCTCCCCCTCGCTCTCCCAAGTTCATGTCCTTCACTCTTTATCCTTCAAGGCTGCCCTTGAAAAGCAGTGAGTCACTGAACTAAGACTCAAGCACGAACCCGGTCCCAGCCCAGCTTCTCACTGCCTGTGCAAACTCTGGCCAGGCACTTCACCTCTCCATCTAGTTTTCTCATCTGTAAAATGGGCTACTCTCCATGCTTTCCACACTACAGGGTAATGGCGTGTATCCAGTGACCACGCATGTGTGAAAGCGCTTCAAAATCACATCTCAGCCAGGCTTGATGGCTCATGCCTGTGATCCCAGTACTTTGGGAGGCTGAGGCGGAAGGATCACCTGAGCCCAGCAGGTCGAGGCTACAGGGGCCGTGTGTGTGCCACTGCACTTCAGCCTGGGCGAGAGTGGGACTTCAATTCAAAAAAGAAGAAAGAAATCACTTCTCAGATGGCACTGTTTTAATCTGATGGCCTCTGTGTGAAAATGTGGAGGAAGACAGACAATAGAATGTGTCCTCTCCTTCTCCTTCGGGGACAGTCTTGCTTTCATTCCTCTGAAGGACAGCAGAGTCCTTAGCCGGGGACGACGCCTGCCCCTGTCTGCCCTCTGCCCTCCTGCTCCTGCCAGCTTCAGGGCAGATGCAAGCCCAGTACCAATTCAGAGCACTGACACCATCACTGCCAGTCAGGGAGGGCTTCCTGAAGTGGGCAGACCTGACCGAGGGTTTGCCGAGGGGGCCTGAGACGCAGGAAGAGCTACAGGTGCGAGAAGGGCAATCTGTCCGGCCCACCCACCCCCAATACCAGCTTAGAGTGTGGTGCCACCAAATCCTGGCACACCTCCCTTGCTCGCTGCAACATGTGCCTCTCCAGCAGTGCTTAACTTAGAGTCTCCATGTCTCAGTGGTAAAGCAGGGGCAAAGTCGTCTGCCTCGCAGGGTTGCTGTGAAGAGGAAATAAAGCGCCGTATGTAAAGCACTCAGCAGAGTGCCTGGCACACAGCAAGCGCTCCGTAAAGGAGAGCTCTTACTCACGGAAGTCTCCCCGCCCCAGGACACCCTGCAGAAGCTGAAGGCAGAGGAGTACGTCCAGCAGAAGAGAGGGCTCCTGGCCCTCTATCGGGACCAGGAGAGGGAGTGCCCCAGCACCAGGCCCTCCACGCCCTCCCTGGAGGGCTCTCAGAGCAGTGCGGAAGGGAGGTAAGGCCCACGTGGACCACGAGGTCTCCCAAGGTAGGCAAGTTACAGGCAGGGAGGGGGAGAGAAGGAACCCCAAAGGCTGAGAGACGGCACTAGGGTTTAGGGGGACCAGGAACAGACAGAGGGGCGCAGGCTCAAGAGGAGAGCAGGTTAGTGTCAGCCACGTGGAGGAGTACGTGGGACAGCCTGCAGGGTTAGGCGGCCTAGGGGAACACATGAACGTCCTCAGAGGAGCAGGCTCGAGGGTGAAGGTGGGGTGGACACGGTGGCTCATGCCTGTAGTTGAGGCAGAAGGACCACTTGAGCCCAGGAGGTCAAGGCTGCTGTGAGCCATGATCGCACCACTGCACTCCAGCCTGGGTGGCAGAGCAAGATCCTAACTCAAAAAAAAAAGAAAAAAAGCCAGGTGCAGGGACCCACGCCTATAATCCCAGCACTCGGGAGGCGGAGCAGAGAGGGTTACCTGAGCTCAGGGGCTCTAGACAAGCCTGAGCAACATGGCGAGACCTCATCTCTACAATAAATCAATCAGCCGGGCATGGCGGCACATGCCTGTGGTTCCACCTCCTTGGAAGGCTGAGGCGGAAGGATCGCCTGAACCCAGCAGGTCGAGGCTGCGGTGGCTGTGCGTGTGCCACTGTGCTCCTGCCAGGGTGACAGAGTGAGGCTCCAACTCAAAAAGAAAAGGGGGGTGGGCTAAGATGGGTATGGATTGCTCAGCGCTGCCAGGATCCAGCTTGTCCAAATCCCCGGAGTGGGAAAGGTTCCCCCAGGATAATACAGCTGCGTTGCAGCACGGTTAGGAGAAATGGAGTCACGAAGAATCCCTCACTTGGGACAGCCTCAGGGGGAGTCAGGAAGAAACCTGGCAAAAACCTGGCCACCTGCTTGATACAAGGTCCTGGCTCAGGTGCTGTGGGTAAACTGGCTGTGGACAAAGGACAACCCGCCCTGTCTTAGGGGTTGAGTGTAGCCAGCAAGGTGAGAAAGACAAGCACAGCGCAATGCAAAGGCGGCCCTGAAGTTTGGAGTGGTCGTGTCTGGATGTGGTGATCAAGGAGCGCGTCCCAGACTTGAACTAGAACCCTAAGCACCTGACTCTCCGTGCTAGTCATTGCAGGACTTCTGAGTTCTCGACCAGCATCCCACACCTGGTGGTGACGGAAGACACAGACGAGGACTCCCCGGCTGCTCCAGACGACGCCTCGGACTCTGGCTACAGCACCTTGATCCCAAGCTCCCCCAAGGGCTGCCGCTCCCCGCTGAGCCGGCTTCGCCAGCGTGCCCTTCGGCGGGACCCTCGTCTCAGCTGCTCCACCCTTGACCTCCGAGACGTTCCTCTGCGCCCCCGGCCTCCCGACCCCCAAGCTGCCCAGCGCCGCAGCGCGCCCGAACTGCCGGAAGGAATCCGCAAAGGATGGAGTCTTCCCCGGGGGGACCCGCCGACCTGGTCTGAGGAAGAAGACGGGACCTCAGCGGGAGGCAGCGTGGTGGCAGAAACCCTGCACAGGGCCCGGCTCCGGGGACAGCGCCCCTCCTCCCCGCCCCACGCCGACTCAGCAGGGGAGAGCTCCTGGGAGTCCTCGGGGGAGGAGGAAGACGAGGGGCTTCTCCCCCTGGGACCCGGCCGCACCCCCTCCCCCCGCCCCCTCCAGGCCGAGGACATGCTCAGAGAGATCCGGGAGGAACTGGCCACCCAGAGGATTGAGGGAGCCCCAGAACCCAGGGACGGCAGGTCACGGAAGCTGACTCGGGCCCAGCTACAGAGGATGCGCGGGTCCCACGTCATACAGCTGGACACCCCCCTGTCCACGTCGTAAGTGCTGGAGAGGCTGGTGTGGGAGGGGGCAGGGCAGGCTAGAGGGGGCCATGCCGGAGCAGGGGTCAAGGCAAGGGTGGGCTCTTCGCCACACTCCTCGCCCGACCTCACTCTCGCTCCGTTGACCTTGGCCTGTCACGCACCTGCTGTCTTTTCAGAGAGGCGTAAGGGACCCGAGGACTGCGGGCACTCCTCCCAGAGGGAGCCTCTCCCCAAGACTGCTGCGGTAAAGGACAGCCCGCACCGGCCCTCACCACCCTCACCCTGGACTCTACCTCAAGGGCCACATTCGCCTGCAGCAGCCCGGCCCAGGGACCCTGCCTCCCGCTCTGGGGACTTGGGGGTCGAGAACTGTAAATGCTTGTATCATAGACACACCTGACACCCCGCATAAAGTCGTGCCTAAAAACGGCCGCCCGGTCGGCGCTCCGTGAAGGTGGGGCGGCGAGAACCGGGGTGCCCGGGGCATCCCCCAGGAGCTCAGATGTGTGATGGTGGTGGGTTCCCACCCCACCCCGCAGCGCCCCAGCCTTCCGCCCCGACAGACCACTCCCTTCGGGAGCCGAGCTTTAATTTCAGCGTTTTAGTGTATTTACAAAAGTCCACAGCTCCAGCTGGGGGCCCCATGGTTCCGTGCGGGCCCTGCCTCGGGACAGTTCGGCTTGCTCTGTGCTTGTCCAGGCAGGGGGCAAAGGGGTGCCAGGTTTCTATTAGTGTAACACGGTGGATTTATACTTAAAAAAGACGGCTTATCTACTGTAGGAAAAAGGGACGGGGCAGCCCGGCGGAGCCCGCGCTCCTGCCACCGGCACGCGGGCCGCGCCTGGCCCGCGGCCTCCCGGGACGCCCCGCGGTGCCGGCCGCCGCCCCGCAGGGCGTCAGCGCGGGCCGGGCGCGGGCGCGCCGCGCAGCGCCTCCTCGATGTCCTCCAGGCAGCCGCGCAGCTCCATGGCGCGCAGCACGCGGCCCAGCGGCTCCAGCGTGGCCTCGCGCCGCGGCGTGCGCTGCCGCCAGGCCGCCAGCATGCTGTAGTGCGCCTCGCGCAGGCAGCGCCCGTGCTGCAGCTCCAGCCGCTCGATCTCGTGCTCGCCCAGCCCCAGGCGCCGCACGAACTCCTTCCAGCGCGACGGCGGCACGCCGTCCACCACGGCGTACAGCGTGGCGGGGTCCGCTGCGGGGGCGGGGGGCGGGGGGCGGAGCGTGGGCGACGAGCGCGGCCGCGGCCGCCCCGCGCCCGCCGCCCGCCCCCGCCCCGCGCCCGCGCCCGCGCCCGCGCCCGCGCCCGCGCCCGCGCCCGCCGCCCGCGCCCCGGCCGGGCCGCCCCGGGGAGCACTCACGGTCCGGCCGCGCCGCGCGGGCGCCGTCCTCCGGCTTCCGGGGGGGCGCGGGGAGGGGGGCGGGGCCCGGGGCGACGGCGGGCGCCGCCCCCTGGTGGGGCGGGGCCGCCTCTCGCGAGCGCGACGCGGCGGCCGCGAAGGGGGCGCCGTCCCCGGGGGCGAAGGCGGGGCTGGAGGCGAACGTGGAACCGGGGCTGAAGCCCGGCGCGGCGCGGAAGCCCGGGGTGGGGCTGAAGCCCGGGGTGGCGCCGAAGCCTGGGGCTGCGGCTAGGGGCTTGGTTCCCACTCCTTCCAGCTCCCCCTGGAAGAGAGAAGGCACGGCGCGAGTGGACGGTGCAACAGCAGCCCCTGCCCGCTTCGTTCTGGCTGGGGGTTGGGACTTGGGGGAGCCCCTGAGGTGAAGGGGGGTTCGAGGCGATCCAGGTATTACGGATTTTAAGGAAGGGTCAGGCAGGCTTGGGATAGGTTCCTGGCTTCACCTCACCTCTTTTTCAGGTGCCGATTTCCCACAAACTGAGAAAAAAGAAACATAGCATCATAAATTTCACTTCCCCTCTGAGCCCTGAAGCCTCGAACTGGGGCGGCAGTGGGGACTTGCGGTGACATGCCCCAGGGCCTATGCGGCCCCAGAGATGCCAGAACTACTGATGCAGCACAATCTCTTACCAGCCCTCCAGGGCCACCTCCTGCCCAGAGTCCTCAGCAGCCAATTAAGGGGACACTCCCCACCTCCCCCAACCCCGGCCCATCTCACCACACACACCTCCTCCCGCAGCCCTGCCAGCTGCCCCCCCACCTCCCAAAGGCCCACTCACCTATGGAGTAGAGCTTGGGCTTCCACCGCTGATAGCGGCATATTAGAACGACGAAGAGAAGGGATAAAAGGCAAAGACCCAAGAAGATCACCAGGGGCAACAGCACTGTGGTGCCTGGAGGCGAAGCAGACCGTGGTCAGCAGAGAGGGCAGAGGGAGGCGGCAGGGGTGGACGGTGGTGGATTAGGGAGAGGGCGGGTGAGCGTGGGCACCAGGTCACGTCTCCTCACCTGCATCCTGAGCGCCTTTAATATTCTCAATGAGGGGTAGGCACAACTTCACACAATCTGACTTTTCCTTACAACTAGAAGAAGAGAAAGCATGGTGAAGAGAGGTCCGGCCATTGCAGGGGCACAGGAAGCACCGGTTGTTCGATCAGCCTTGGCTTTACAAATGTGTGTGCCGTCTCTCCAAATGGTGGGACTTAACCTGGCTTGGGAAGTGATGCAGAAGAACTGAACACAGTTGATCACAGAATCGTTTCACTTCACAATTGGAAGGGATCTTGAAAAGGCTGGGGAGAGGCCCGGCTCGGTGGCTCGGCCTGTCATCCCAGCACTTCGGGAGGCCGAGGTGAGTGGATGCCCTGATCCTGCGGGTTCGAGACTCGCCCGGGCAACTTGGCGAGACCTCGTCTCTACAATAAATCAAAAACCAGCCGGGCGTGGTAGCGCGCGCCTGTAGTTCCGGCTACTCGGAAGGCTGAGGCGGAAGGATCGCCGGAGCCCAGCAGGTCGAGGTCGCAGTGGCCGGGAGCAGCCACTGCACTCCAGTCTGGGCAACGGAGTGAGACTCCGACTCAAACAAAAAAAAGAAAAGGCTGGGTAGAAACCAGCAGTCAGCGTTGGGGCAAAAACACCAGCTCATTCAGGGGCTCCTAGGGTGATGCTAAGTCACTCCCCCCATCAGTTCAGCAGGGATCATACCCACCTCTCAGGACTAAGGATTAAGCCAAGTAATTATGCCTGACAGAGTAAAGGCTTCATGGGTAGCTGTTATTGATAGTCTTTTTTTATTTTTGAGTTGGAGTCTCACTCTGTGGCCCAGGCTGGAGTGCAGTGGCACACTCATGGCCACCCCAGCGTCAACCTGCCGGGCTCCAGCGATCCTTCCGCCTCGGCCTTCCAAGTAGCTGGAACTACAGGCGCGCGCTACCAGGCCTGGCTCATTTTTGATTTATTGTAGAGACGAGGTCTCGCCAAGTTGCCCAGGCGGGTCTCGAACCCGCGGGCTCAAGCCATCCTCTCCCCTCGGCCTCCCAAAGTGCTGGGATGACAGGCTGAGCCACCGAGTCCGGCCTTGAGGTTTTTTGAAAAATCACTGTTTTGCTGATAAGAACTCTGTGGCAAAAGAGAGGGCAAAGGGCTTTTCTCAAGTGACCCTGCGAGTTACATATCTGACTCCGGGAAGGGAGGGCACACATGCATGTGAAAAATGTGAGAATACGTATCACTAGGGGCAGCCAGAGAGCACGCTATGAAGCCAGCACACTGTCCATGTTGGCCGTGGACTCTGGGCAGTGTGGAGCGTGAAAAGCACACGGTGGGATGAGGAATGGGGGCTGGCAGGTGCCGGAAGGAGCTTGAGAAGGCGGGTTCTCAGCAGCATTCTGAAAGCAAGGAGAGGCTTTTTTGGGCCCACCTCCAAGCTCATGGTGAGAACCACATGGGATGGATGTAGAAGCACTTTCAAGAAGAGACAAAGCTTGGTGAAGAAAAAAAAACAACCAAAATAAATAGCTTTGTGTCAGACACTTCGTAGGTGTTTTTGTGGTTCTCACGATGTCGCCAAATGAATATCACTGTCCTTACTTTGAAAGTAAGAAAAGTAGCCAGGTGCAGTTTGGGAGGCTGAGTTGGGAGAACTACTCGAGCCCAGCAGTTTGGAACCAGCCTGGACAACATAGCAAGACCTTTTCTTCATAAAAATTCAGTGAGCCGTGACAGTGCCACTGCACTCCAGTCTGAGTGACACAGTGAGACCCTGACTAAAAAAAAATTTATAGAATTAAAGTAGGGCTCAGAGATACTAACTTGCCCAAGGTCACACAGCCAGTTAGCGGCTAGGGTTTAAACCCAGGTCTGTCCCATGCTGAAAGCCCTCAGGACTCTTTGCAAGCAAGTGTGCAGAAACAGCTTCTGTGGGGCCAGGAGTGAGATGCCCTGGCCAAAGGGACTGGGGAGGAAATACCATGTTGCATGAAACCTAAGATGCTTAAGACAGCATCATTCTTTACGTAACATACACATACACGCAAAGCTGCCCGTTTGGCCACGACACATCACCCATTGTTGGAAGATGCAGCCTGATTTCAGAGATGTGGAGGCATGTGTCCTAGAATCAAAGAACTGTAGAGACCCTGTTGCCCAAGAATCTGAATATCTAGGAAGGACTGCAAGTCCTTGGTGTATAATCATCCCCCAAAACTTCTTTTTTTTTGAATTGGAGTCCCACTCTGTCACCTAGGCTGGAGTGCAGTAGCACACTCATGTCCACACCACAGCCTCGACCTGCTGGGCTCAGGCAATCCTTCTGCCTCAGCCTTCCAAGTAGCTAGAACTACAGGCACACGCCACCATGCCCAGCTAGCTTTTTTGATTTATTGAGGAGATGAGGTCTCCCCAAGTTGCCCAGGCTGGTCTCGAACCGGTGGGTTCGGGCAATCCTGTCGCGTCGGCCTCCCAAAGTGCTGGGATCATAGGCGTGAGCCACCGCGCCCGGCCCCCAAAGCTTCTTGATTTGAGGAACAAGTTAAGCAGCAGGAGGAAGAACTGTCTGGTGTCTGAATGAAGTGTCTCCTGCTCAGACAGCCACAGGAGCCTGGGCACTGTGGGGTGTTAGTGGCTCTCACCCACAGCCGCCCCCCCCAGTCCCTACCCGCCCCCCGCCCAGTCCTGTGACTCACTCACTACAGGAGACACACTCCTTTCCTCTTAGAAAGAACCCTGCATGGCAGGTACACACGGTATCCAGTCTCTCCTGACCTGTGGGAGGAAGTGAGGAACCGCTAAAGGAGGCGCACCCTGCGCGCCCCGACAAGGATGAGGACGAGGACAAAGGATCTGGGGAGGGGCAGGGTGGCGGCGGCCAAAGAGGAGTTGGTCCTCAGACCCACAGCCTATGGCAGCAGGAGCGGGAGGGAAAGAAAGGGCCGACCTTGAGGGAAAGAGACAGGGAGAGAGACACACGGGCCCACCCCCAGGGCGGGGAGAAAGCCATGCTCACAGGGGTGATTCACCCGGCCATTGAGGCAGAGGCTGCAGTTGACGCACTGGAAGCGGTTTTCACCCCAGTAATGCCGGTACTGGTCCTCCCTGCAGCCACACACGATATCACGGTCCACCGTGCAGGGAGAAATCTCCACCTGGCCCATTTCTGGCGAGGGCGGAAGACGGGGAATGAGTCCCACATCACACCCCCTCTCCACGGTAACCGTTCCTGACGCCGCCCCAAGCGCGTGTCCGTCTCTGGAAGGCAGGCTCACGCCCGTGCGCACTCACCCGCCCAGGCACACGCACTCCGGCCCACCGGCGTGGGCTGCATGCCCTCACACGGGCACGGGCCCACAGGCCCCACCTGAGACCCACCTGACGCTCCAGCCCCTGCACACTCACCTTCGCGACACTTGGAGCAGCTGAGGCATTGTCTGAGGTAGTTCTCTGAGGCTGTGAAGGAGCCGGGTTCACACTCCCTGCAGTCTGTGTCCCTTCCAGGGCTTGGACAGTCATTGTACAAGTAGGTGCCTGTGAATGGGATGGAAGGTTAGGCCGCGGGTGAGTGTAAGGGAGGGGCCCAAGCCAGGGAGGACAGCCGGGGCCGCCCCCTGAAGTCCCCAGTTGAGGAAGGAAGGAGAGAATCCCAGCCCAGGAGAGGCAGTGAAGTTAGGAAACATCTGGAACAAGCAAAAGAAGAAGCAGGCCCCATCACTGGGACGGGGTAGGGGGTGTTTAGGAGGTGTTCACTGTTTCCTCTTTCTCCTACCTTTGTGACACTTGGTACAGCAGATGGAATTATTCTGAGGGTGGCTATATTTTCCCTGGGGACACAGACTGTCTCTCTTCTCCCGGTCCCCGAGGTGAGGGACCAGTCCAATAACCCCTGAGGGCTGTATTCCCACCAACAGAGCTGGGAGCACCTGGCGGAGAATCAGAGGAGACACCATCAGGACAGGTGGGGGCAGGAGTCTTGGGGACAGCAAACCTGCAACACCCCCAGATCAAGCACTTCTCTGGTGAAACGCTGTCCCAAGGCCACCCCTGCTCACCAGGTGCAGAGTTCTTCCTCGACATTTAGCTGTGATCTGGTGCTTAAATGTTCTCTGGTTGCCCTGTTCACTAATTTTTGTTCTTTTAACTCCAAGCTAGGAGGCCCCAGGCCGGGGCTGTACTGGGTCCTTATCTGGGTTCCCCAGAGCAGCGAATAGTACTGGATATAGGGCGGATGCTCACGGGATTCTTTTTGATGTCGGAATCTCACTCTGTCACCCAGGCTGGAGTGCAGTGGCATGATCAGGACTCACGGTTCCCTTGACCTGCTGAGCTCAGGTGTTCCCTCCACCTCAGCCTTCCAAGTGGCTGGGAGTACAAGAGTACCACCACCACACCTGGCTAGCTTTTTGACTTATTGTAGAGACGAGGTCTCGCCGTGTGCCCAGGCTGGTCTCGAACTCCCGGGATCAGGCAGTCCTCTCGCCTCTGCCTCCCAAAGTGCTGGGATTGCAAGCGTGAGCCACTGCGGCCGGCCGGGGATGTTTTCCTGATTGGGAACTGGCAGGTGACTTCAATGAAGCAGCTGAGGGTGAGGGGTGGTGTTTCTGCATGTGGGGGCTGGGTACACGGTGCGTCTGCTTTGGGGGCATTCACAGAGGCGAACGGTTAGAATCTGTGCACGTCCCTGGATTGTGTGATGCCACCGAAACGTTTTCTGAAATAATCAGATTGGGATGGAGGCTCTAACGTTCCGGCGAGCATCCTTCCTGGGGAGTCGGAAGCAAAAGGAAGTCTCCTTACACACTGGAAATACCCCTCACACGGGTTCCTGCCCTCATGTTTCAGGCCCCTGTCACTGCCACCACGAAACCTGCACCATCCCCTCGGCTGGAGTGAAGGAGCAAGTCCGGGGTCCCGAACGGGGGAGCCGGGTGACAGCGTTGAGGTGGGGGCAGGCGTGGGCAAAGGCAGGCGGGTCACACGACTAGGGCTGGCCAGAGGCCGGTGACCCAGCTCACATGGCCATCAGGTCAGAGCCCAGGGTGTGCGCCTGGGAGTCCCGAAGCCCTCTGCACACCAGGGCCTTCTGGAAGGCACGCTCTACAGCTCAGGCCAGGCCCAGGGCAGCGCCATGGACTGCCCGCCCTGTGCTGGCCGCGGTGCCAGGAGAGCAAGGCCAGGCCTTGGTGCTCAGCTCTCGCTCAGACTTCTTTTTCCGAGTCACGGTCTCACTCTGTGGCCCAGGCTGGAGTGCAGCGGCACGCCCGTGGCCACCCCGGCCTCGGCCCGTGGGGCTCATCCTCCCAAGTGGCTGGAACCACCGCAGGCGGGCGCCGCCGCGCCCTACTACTTTTTTGACTTCTTGCAGAGGCGAGGTCTCTCACCACGTCGCCCGGGCGGGTCTCGAACCGTGAGCTCAGGCGCCCTCTCGCCGGGGCCTCCCAAAGCGCGGGGCGACGGGCAGGAGCCACCCCACCCAGCCCAGACTTCGCTCTCTGACCTCCGCCAGCTTCATTTCCGGTCCTTCCCGGTCTGGTTGTTGTTTTCGTGGTTCGCCGCTTCTCGCCGCGCGAGCCACGTGGTGTCAGGACGCGAGGCCGGCCTCAAAGGGCGCGCGCCCCGGGGACTGCCCAGACCCGGCGGCCCCGCCCAGGAGGCGGCACCCGCCGCGCCGGCTCCGCCGCGCCCGGCGCCCACGAGCGGCCGCTGCGGCGCGCGGGCGGGGCCCCCACGCAGACGCGCGGCGGCAGGTGGCCGCTCGGGGGGCGGCGACCCCGGCCCGCGCCGCGCCGGCCCCGAGACCGGCCGGGGCTTCCGGCGCTGCCAGCGCAGCAGGAGAGCCGCTCCTCTCCCCGAAGGCGCGAGCCGCGCGCCCGAGGTCCAGGGCGCCTTGGCTCCCGTCCAGGGCCGGGGGCGGAGACAGCGGGCCGAGGCGAGGCGGGAGGCGGGGGCTCCGCTCCGGGCGGCCCGGGAGGCTTCTGGGGCTCTGGCCGGCGAGGGGCAGGCCTTCCTGGAGGAGGCCACGTGTGTCGCGCCGTCCAGCGCCCCGGGGGTTAAGCCGGATCCGGGAAAGGGAAATCTTTTCCCAGCAGCTCCGCCCAGTGACTCAGGCCAGAGGGAGGGAGCCTAGGGGCGGGCAGAGGGAACTAGCTGCTTCCCCAGCTCCTCGAGGGCCATGAGTCAGCAGAAAGACAGCCGGGACAGCCGGCGGGGGCCCCACCTGGTCCCTTCCTCCTGTGGCCCAGTCTCTCTCCTGCGCCCCCAACCCAGAGGCCCTCTCCATCCCGCCCCCCTTAGGGAACCAGGCCGCAGCCCCCGCCCCACTGGGCCTGCCCGTGTCGGGAAATGCCTCCCTCGCCCCATCCCATCCCGAAGGGAAGTCTCCTCGACCTGGCTTCCGCCCACAGGGCAGTGCCGCCCCTCTCAGAGGGCCACTCCGCTCCTCCCTCGCCCAGGCCCCGCCCTCGGTCCTCCTCCCAGATCAGCAACCTCCGGCCTCTGAGCCCGTTTTCTGGGCACTCACCCCAACCCCCGACATCCCCCTGTCGCAGCAGGGGCTCCCCGCGGCCGCCCTCCCACCCAGGGTTCATCGCGTTCCCACAGCCCGGCTGGTTCCCGCTAGTTGGTGGGGGCCTCCCTGGGGTCCCCGCCATCCCTAGGAAATGGGCCAGTTCTGAGTCTCCTCGGCCCTCCCCCAAGCCCGACGGCCGCACAGGAAAATCTTCAGAGCCCAGAACACCCACTTCCAGGAATGTCAGGCCGAGACGCTAGCGCTGTTTCCCAGGCTTCTGGTAGCCCCCCGAGAGCTCCAGGCCAGCCCTCCCTGGGCCCTGGGACCCCGCGCCCTCTGGTCCCCACCGGTGGCACCCCCGTCCTTAGCAGTTGCACTGTGCAGCAAAACAGCCGAGCCAGGAGGTGAGCTCTGAGGCCCAGACCCCAGCCTGGAGCAGGAAGCCGGGGGTGCCGGTGGAGAGATAGTTGAGGGGGTGGCCCAGCACCCCTCCGACACCCCTCAACTTCCGCCAGGGGAGGCCGCAAAGTGTGACTTCCTGTGCTGGGGCTGCAGATGGGGCCCGGGAGGCCGAGACCCACCTGTGGTCTAACCCTGACCCAGCCACCTTGCAGGGACACACTTCGCTCTCCCCTGCCCCCGCACGAACGTGTTCACTGAACTAAAATGTGTTTGCCCGCTGAATGTCAAGATCTTGAGGGAGCTCATGACGGCTCCTCCTCCAAGGGCCCAGCTGAGGTCTGTACCCTCCTGTGGCACCCCCTCCCTCCGTGATGGTGCGTGAGCCTTCCCCCAGGCTTATGAGCTACTCGGCCCTCTGTGAACTTGAATAACGTGAATGACCCTATCTACTTGGGGCTCTTATCAGAATGTGGTTATCTGGGGTGAGCAGATATGATCGTCTCAAACTGCCCGTGAACCCTATGAGATGAGAAATCAAAGAGTATCTTGGTCAGACAGTGTCTCATCAGGCCCCCAGAGCTGAAGGAACAGATAAAGATGGGTTGACGAGCCGGGCTCCGTGGCTCAGCCTGTAATCCCGCGCTTTGGGGGGCCGAGGTGAGTGGATTGCCTGAGCCCGCGGGTTCGCTGCCTGGGCAACTTGGCGAGACCTCATCTCTGCAATATATCAAAAATTAGCCGGGCGTGGTAGCGCGTGCCTGTAATTCCAGCTACTTGGAAGGCTGAGTGGAAGGATCGCCGGAGCCCGGCAGGTCGAGGCTGCGGTGGCCGGGAGCGGCCACTGCCCTCCAGTCTGGGCGACAAAGTGAGACCCTGACTAAAAAAAAAAAAAAAAGATGGGTTGACGGATGGGTATAAAGACTGGTCTGTCCTCCACTCCAGTGGAAGCCAGTGATTCCCAAAGAAGATGGGGAGGGGACATGCCCCCGTAGGAACTTATCTCTGGGGAGAGTTTGAAAACTGTCCCCTCACCTCCCACTCACATGCACACGCCCCCTCGCTGAAGATTCTGACGTGTGTCCTCTCCTTCTGAGAACCCCTGAGGAGGGAGGGCAGCAAGTCCGGACGACACAAAGAGAACAAAGTTTGAGCCGCTCTGCTCTAGCTTGGCAGGCACGACCCGTCCACGAAGCTCTTCCCCTGCTGCGTGGCATGCCCCCACCAAAATCCGTCAGTCTCCTCGCCTAGACAGATGTCACACCACCCACGCCAAGACCACCACCCTCTCTCCTGCTGTGCCCACCCCTGCCGCCGTCACACACGTGAGCTTGCTTTGCAGCCCAGCCCCCGCGCTCTCTCGCTGCTCCCCCTGGCCTGGGTCGCCTCACACCTGCGTTGCAGCCACTGCCCTTCCAGCCTCTTTCCTGCTCCCATCCCTCCTTATCTGCGGGGGCTTAACTTGCACCCAGGGTGTGTGAACCTCCCGCTTCCCTCCAGAGCCTGACTTCAAACACCACTTCCACGGGTCCCGAGAAGGACCTGAATTAACATGTACAGGGACACCCCCCTTCTATTCTGGACAGAGTCCAGCACAGAGTGGCCCTCGGAGAATCGTTCTGAATGAGTGAATGCCTTCCTCCATCTGGGGCCATATTCCAGACTCTTTCTCCACCCCCTTCCCGACTCCCTGCAGCCTTTCCACCCTCACTCTGAGTGTCCTCGGCGTGATCCTTCCACTCTAGCCAAGGTAGTCCGCTTCCTGCCCCCCCACCAGTCGACACAAAATCCCAGCTCTCCATTCCGCTCCTCTCCCTCAAACCAGCCTCCTGACTCTTCTGCCTCCCTCCTTCTCAGCTCCCCTGCCAGGCAGTGACTTCAGATGTCAGCTCCAAGGCCACTTTCTTTGCTTTTTTTTAGTTGGAGTCTCACTCTTTTACCCAGGCTGGAGGGCCGTGGCACACTCACGGCTACTCCAGCGTCGACCTGCTGGGCTCTGGCAATCCTTCCGTCTCAGCCTTCCAGGTAGCTGGAACTACAGGTGTGCGCTAAGGCACCCAGCTAATTTTTTATCTATTGTAGAGACAAGGTCTCACCAAGTTGCCCGGGCTGGTCTCGAACCCGCGGGCTCAGGCAATCCACTGGCCTCGGCCTCCCAAAGTGCTGGGATGACAGGCTGAGCTGCCGAGCCCGGCCTAGAGTCCACTTTTCTATGAGGCTTTCTCTCCCTCATCCCATCTGACCAATCCCTTGTTCCTTCATTCATTCAACAAGTAGTCAGGGGATGCAGTCTATGGGCCAGGTCACACATGGTACTGGGGACGCCGAGATGGGTAACACAGCTTTTGCTCTCAAGAGCTCTTGGTTGGGCCAAAGACGGCCAACTGCAGGCCCTAAGGTCTCTGCAGGGCGTGCACCAGGTACACGGTCAAGGACACCTGAGTCAGGAAGGGACGCCCCTGGATTTCCTGGACCTGAGCACAGGAACTGAAATCTGCTCAGCAAGACCAGGCAGCTGCCCCAGGGCTCAGCCCCCTCCCCGGTCCTGTCTCCCACGGGTGTCCAGGACACTGCATCACAATGCATTTGCAGATTATTTCCTCTGGATTGTTCTGGAATCATTTTTCTCTGTGTGCTGTCTTGGCTCCTAGACTGTAAGCTCTTTGAGAACAGAGAAATCCTGGATCATTCTTCCCTAGTCCCCTCGCGCCACACACACACACACACACACACACACACACACACACACACACACACTGCGCTCCGTGTTGCCCACTGAACGGTGAGAAATTGAAGAACTCATGCACAGGCTTAGCCAGACCACTCATGCCCCCGATGTTCCTGTTCCCCCCAGCTCCAGGATAGGCTTGAGCTGTCCCCAGGGGACCAGATCCCCACCCCGGAACAAGGACTCCAGTCCCCACAAAGTTTCCTTTCCCTGTTCAAGTTACCTTTGCCTTCTGTTTTCAAAATGCGAGTGCCCACCCTGTAATTACTACTAATACTACTACTGATAACAATATGAAAGCTGACCAGGTGCAGTAGCTCACAGCTGTAATTCTAGCACTTTGGGAGGCCAAGGCAGGAGGACTGCTTGAGCCCATGAGTTCAAGACCAGCTTGGGCAACATAGCAAGATCTTCTCTCTGCAAAAAAATTAGCGCAGCGTGGTGGTATGCACCTGGTCCCAGCTAGTTGGGAGGCTGAGGCAGAATGATCACCCAAGCCCAGGAGGTTGAGGCCGCGGTGATCCGTGATTATACCACTGCACTCCAGCCTGGGTGACAGACTGAGACTCCAACTCAAAAAAAAAAAAAAACCCAGAGGGCTTTCTTAATTAACTACTGGACTGTAAACTTTATGAGCAGGGATTTTGTTCACTGCTGTAATCCCAGCACGTAACACAGAATCTAGTCCAGAGTTCCATGTAATATACTGAATGAACACTTAGCACGCATCAATGTAGTTAATCTTCAAAATGACATTACAAGGCTATGATCATGAAATCCACTTTAGAGAGAAAGAACAAAGGCGCAGAGGGTTCTATAACCTGCTCACGTTCACAGCCACTACGTGCGGGAGCCAGGGTTTGATTCCAGGTGATCAAACCCAAGAGGGGGAACAGAAGGGCAGCTGACAGGTAGGGAGGGCTGGGGAGAGGCCGGTCATAAGAAGGGACGAAGGGGTGGGACTGGGGGATTGGGCACGGCAAACGGAAGTGAGACCATGACAGACCGGCGCTACCTGGGGACTTGGGGGCCAGAAATGTGGGACTGGACCTGTGGAGAGAGGGGGCGCAAGGGACTAGAGAGAAAGGGTTTCCAAAGGAGGCTCTGAGATGTCTGGGGAGACCGCTGGGAAGAAAGGACCAGCCGGGAGGGGAACAGTGAGACACGGAGGAGAAGGGAAGGAGGTGCGGGAGAGACCAGCCAAGGCGGGCAGGGGGCCCAACTCCAGGGGCTCAGGGCATCTGGGGGGGAGGATTCCAGCACCAGGACGCAGAGGAAGATCACGGTCACACTGAAGCAAGGCTGGGGCCAGAGAAAGGAACGTTTTCCAGTGACGAAAACAATTTTCTACCAACTTCCCCAAACTGAGCTGTCAAGTAAGAAACCAAGGGATCGTGGTTGAGGTCCGCGGGGAGGGGGCTGGAGGACAGGCAGAGGGGCGCTGAGGGCGCGGTCTAGCTCCCAAGGAAGGGTCCGTCCCACGGAGGCCACCGGCCCAAGCACGGAGCCAAGTCCGAAGGGTGAAGAATGCCCCCAGGCGGGAGGCCTGGGCCTGGCCGGGGCCCTGGGGACGCTGTCCACTTGGTTGCCCTGCCCCAATCCACTCCCGGACACGCTTGGCCTCCATGCAACATGCCACCCCCCAACAAACCCATCCACTCTCTTGACTGTTTCCCCGGTCACCAGCCGTCCAACCTCTGCCCTATAGTGTTTGCTCAGACGGGTCCACCGGCAGCCTCTCCTCCCCACAGCCTGGCCCGCTCCAGGCTGCCCAGAGGGGCAGAATTCGGAATCCTCTGGGCTTCTCAGAGAGGTCTGGCCTTCCTTCTCCCTCTCCTTTTGCTTCCCCGCCAAGCCGCCCCCCCAGGCCTATTACCTGCTCCCCACTTCCAGGCACCTCCTGGCCCCTGCAAACCTCCATGGCCGGCAGGAGCGGGGCTCCCTTGGCTGTCTCTCTCTCAGATCTCCCTCTCTCCCCCGCCTCAGTTCAGCCCTCTCCAGAGACGCATGAATGGGGAACCCCGCGCTGGCAGTGGCAGAAGTGAGGCCAGGGCGGGTGGCCCAGGGCCAGGCCCAGGCAGGAGAGGCTCAACTCTCTGTGAGGCGGCCACCCCGGGCGGTGCCTCCCCCACCAGCCGGCTCTTCCCTTTCCCCCGGGTCTCACCAGTGGCAGCAGCAGGTCAGGCACGGTGGGGAGGCCCATGTCCGGCCAGCGGCGGCCTCTCACTCCCCCATCTGGGCTCAGGGCAGTGGCGGCCGCGGCGGAGGCGGCAGCGGCGTCCCGGCCGTGCGGGTGCTTCCAGGAGGTCCCGGGTGCCTTGGGTGGGGAACGGACGGCCGAAACTCTGGGGTGGGGGGAGGTGGGGCTCGTGTCCGTCCCGGCGACCTTGACCCCCAAAGGCCGGAGCTGGAGCCTGAGTCCGGAGAACTCGGAGAAAATTCAAGCAGAGAGGAGAGAGGAGGTGGGAGGGGAAGAGAGTGGCAGGCGATGTTGCAAGAGCAGGACAGGAAGAGCCCGAGGAGGAGGGCGGAGGAGGGGACCCAGGCGTCTTAACTCTTTGTAGCCTCGCCAGAGAGGCACAGGAGTCCCAGATCCTTCTGCCTCTGCCCCAACCCACCAGTCCGACGGCTCCCAAGCAGACAGCAGGGCGCAGCGAGCCCCCTCGCCCGTCACTGGCCTTTCCCAAACGGAACAGCAGTGAAAAGACCTGGGGGTCTGGAGTCAAATTCACTGGGTTCCAGTTCAGAATCTGCCCCGTTTGGGGGGGTCTCAGACACACAGCCTCATCCCTCCGAGCCTGTTTTCCAACCGGAAGAAACAGGTCGCATGTCTCGTGGGGTTCCTGTAAGAGTTCGTTGAGACAGGACAGATGAGTGGCTGACACCTAGTACTCAGCGTACCCCTCCCCTTTACCCCGAGTTCTCCTCTCGCCCCTAATTCCCCACTTCCTTGGGAAGCTCCCTGTCCGACCCAAACCTCAGAGTAAGTCCTAACCCTCCTGTGTGGCCAGACGGGGGCCCCGGACACCCCCACACCCCCATTCTAGTTCTCATCCAGTCTCTGCCCGACAGGTCCCCCAGCCGATCCTGGCTATGCCGCCGACCCTGAGCGATCAGGCAACCTCCCCGCTGAGCCCTGGTTGGTTCCTCCTCCATCACACGGAGGTAAGAATGTCTGCAGAGTGATGCCCTGAGGACCCACGACACCAGGTACATTCCCAGGGTCCTTTTCCCATATATATATATATTATTTTTTTTTTTTTTTTGAGTCAGAGTCTCACTCCGTCACCCAGGCTGGAGTGCAGTGGCACGCTCACGGCCACCCCAGCCTTGACCTGCTGGGCTCCAGCAATCCTTCCGCCTCAGCCTCCCAAGTAGCTGGAACTACAGGCGCGCACTATCACGCCTGGCTATTTTTCTTTAATTGTGGAGATGAGGTCTCACCAAGTTGCCCAGGTGGGTCTCGAACACGCGGGCTCAGGCAGTCCACTCGCCTCGACCTCCCAAAGTGCTGGGATGACAGGCTGAGTCACCAAGCCCAAATATTCTTAAATGCTTTTGTTGTTGTCGTTGTTGTTGTTGTTTTTATTATACAGATGGGTCTCACTATGTTGTCCAGGTTGGTCTCAAACCTGCCCTCAAGTGATCCTCTCTCCTCGGCCTCCCAGAGTGCCGGAATTACAGGCATGAGCCCCCACACCCAACCTTCCCAAATATTCTGATACACTAATCAGAACTACCTTAGAGAAAATCGACGACAACCCTCTGGTTTTATAGAAAACGAAGGACCAGAGACACACAGCATCCCTGGAGGCAGGGTCAGCCGAAGCCAAGCTCCCACCTCCCAGTCCCAGGGCCCATTTGGCTATGAGACTTGCTGCCTCTTTTCCGTCTGTTTGAGTTGGACCCCACCGCCGGGCTCTGGCACTTTCTGCCCATGCGTGCAAGACTTCTCCCAAATGAACCCCACAGCGGTTCAACGTTAATCCGAACACCTCTGGGTACAAGGACCCTCCCTGCATCCAGCCCAGCCCGAGGGCCTGCTGCTGCTCGGGCTTGCCAGGAGTTCAGGGAGGCCAGTCAGGAGGGGCTTCCTAGGGCTCTGGGACTTGGAATCAGAGCCCCTCAGCCCTTGCCCCTGGGAGCTGCCTCCCAGCCTCAAGTTCATCCTCTCTGGCTCTTCCTGGCCTCCCCTCTGTGACCCCAAGGGCACAGCAACTGCAGGTGAGAATGGCACTCCGGTGCCCCCACCGCGGGGGAGCTGACTCCACCCCACTGTCCAGCTTTGGGGGAACTGGAGAGTTGAGGCTGGACTCACAGAGGAAGGCGCCCACTGCCACTGTGAGGAGAGGTGCCCCAGGGGCAGCTGGAGTGGGCCCCAGGCTCTTGAAGCAGGGTCATTAGAATAACGTGAAGTGTCCTTGTGAAGAAGCGAGGAGAGCCTTTGTCTCCTCATCTGAAAAGTGGGAGACGTGCTGAGACCCCTCAGAGAGCTGGCTAGATACACACGAGGGGGGTCTCCAAAAACAGGAATGGTCTTTCAGAGGGCAGGCCCTTGTAGTACAAGCTTGCCCCCCAAATAAGTGTTCTTAGGAACCCGCTGGGTTTTATCTGGCAGTTTTGTGAAGGTTGTGTCATAACGTGTGGGAGAAATGTCCTGAGTCGTGGCAAACAGGTGACCGGTTCTTCCACCATGACAACACACCTGCCCACACCATGCGGACCAAAACTGGCAGGACCCCCTGCCCTACCCTCCCTATTCACCTCATCTCGCCCTGAGAGACCTTTTTTTTTTTTTTTTTTTTTTTTTTTTGGTTGGAGTCTCACTCCGTCGCCCAGACTGGAGGGCAGTGGCCGCTCCCGGCCACTGCAGCCTCGACCCGCTGGGCTCCGGCGATCCTTCCGCCTCAACCTTCCGAGTAGCCAGAATTACAGGCGCACGCTACCACGCCCGGCTGATTTTTTGATTGATTGTAGAGATGAGGTCTTGCCAAGTTGTCCAGGCGGGTCTCGAACCCACGGTCTCAGGCAAGCCACTCGCCTCAGCCTCTCAGAGGCGTGGGATTCCAGGCTGAGCCACCGAGCCCGGCTGAGAAACCTTTTTTGTTTCCCTGGATGAGAAAAGTCCTCAAAGGGAAACGTTTTGCCAATGTGGAAGAGGCGAAACGAAAACAGCAGAAGCACTAAAAGGCATAAAATTGACGAGTTCGAGAACTGTTTTCGAGCAGTGGGAAGAGCGTCTCGGAAGGTGTATGGCATCAGTCAGAGGGGACCTTGAAGGTGACGGAAGTTTAAACATGTGAGGATCAATGGACACTTTTTAATAAATTCTGATTTGGGGGGTCCCCCCGCATAGAAAGCATTTGACATATGTTAAAGTTTTTGCCATTTGTAGCAATATTGATAGTTGTATTAATAATTTTTCTTAAGACAGTCTCTTTCTGTCACGTAGGCTGGACCAGTGCATTGGCCCAATCATAGCTCACCGCAGCCTCAAACTCCTGGGCTCAAGCAGTCTTCCTGCCTCATCCCCGTGAGTTTCTGGGGCGACAGGCATGTGACACCACTTCCAGCTAGTTGCATCAGTGACTTCAGTGCCCTACTTTTTTTGTTATTTGTGTTATTTTTTATTTTTAGTCAAAGTGTTACTCCATCGCCCAGGTTGGAAGGCAGGGGCACCCTCACGACCACCGCAGCCTCGACTGCTGGGCTCTGGCGACCCTTCCGCCTCAGCCTTCCAAGTAGCTGGAATCACAGGCACTCATCACCACGCCCAGCTAATCTTTGTGTGTGTGTGAATTGGAGTCTCTCTCGTCCGTCACCCAGGCCGGAGTGCAGTGGCACGCTCACAGCCACCCCAATGTCAACCTGCTGGGCTCCGGCGACCCTTCCGCCTCAGCCTTCCAAGTAGCTGGAACAACAGGCGTGTGCTACCACACCCGGCTGATTTTTGATTTATTGTAGAGATGAGGTCTCGCCAAGTTGCCCGGACTGGTCTCAAACCCCTGGGCTCAGGCAATCCTCTTGCCTCAGCTTCCCAAAGTGCTGGGATTACAAGCTCGAGTCACCACACCTGGCTTCAGCGGCCTATTGTTAATGTTACAAGGAATCTCGAATAGTCTGTGCAACGTGCCAAAGCCATTACACATAGCTTGGCACAAAAGAAGAATTTTTCTTAATATTTAGCATAATTTTTTTTAAGGTGGAATCTCTGTCGCCCAGACTGGAGTGCAGTGGCACGCTCACAGCCACCCCAGTGTCAACCTACTGGGCTCTGGCGATCCTTCCACCTCAGCCTTCCCAGGAGCCGGAACCACAGGTACACACTACCATGCCCGGCTAATTTTTAAAATTTATTTATTGTAGAGATGAGGTCTCACCAAGTTGCCAGGGCTGGTCTTGAACCCACGGGCTCAGGCAATCCACTTGCCTCCGCCTCCCAAAGTGCTGGGATTACAGGCTGAGCCACCAAGGCCAGCCTAGCATAAATGTTTATATACTCAATAAGTGTAAAGCTTCGAGGCATGGGGTATAAAACTGTTCAATAAGATTTCGCCCCAAAAAAAGATGGTGAGGAGTGGGTAGATCTAAGACTATGGAAAACTAACAAGTTTCATGGAGGAGGTGCGACTAAGACCATCATTCCTCCAGGGGTAGAAGCAATCACGGTGAGAGAGAAGCGGGCAGCGACGAAGAAGCAAGAGGGACAGACTAGAGAGAGGGTGGCAGAAATGGCTGTTGGGGTCTCTGGAGCCGAGGACAAAGGACAGAACTTCAGACACCAGTGACCTCCCTCTCCCATGGTGTCTCACAGGCAGGGGATGTCACATGGGCACACGCCACACACAAGGACAAACATCACACACAAGGACGCGCACACGACACATGGCACACACAGGCACATACCACACACATGAACACATACCACACATGGGCACGTGCCACACACACAGGCACACACTTGACCCAAAGGGGCACTGGACTCCAAGTCCAGGTGACGTGGGTTCTGGTCCCAACCCCGTCGCTCCATGTGTCACAGGGAGGCTGGGTGAGTCACAGAGGGGACCTGGGTTCAAGGCTGGTTCTGCAGGAATTATGAACTTGGCCAAGTCACCCCGCCCGCTAAGCCTGATAAGGAAAACGGGGCAACCCCAGCCCTTTCGCCTCCATCGCCCCGAGTCCAGCGTCTGACCCCAGGCCCAGGAGTGACCCAGAGACAAGGCGAGGACGAGGAAGCCTGTCTGGGTGGAAATGCAGGCAGGAGAAAGGGAGCCAGGGTGGGAGCTGGCTGGCCATCCCAGGAGGCCCAGTGGCGGCTTGCAGGTCCCTCGCCCCAGCCCGAGAGGCTGCTGGGCTCAGCCCGGCAAGGCTGAGGCCAGGCCGGGGTGGGGGGCAGACAAGGCCGGCTACACCTGGGCTTCTGATGGAGAAGACGGTTGCGACACACCCTTTCCCCGTCATCAGCTCAACGCTAGGAAAGGGAAGTCAGCTGTCGTCACGGAGCTGCTGGTCATGACCCCGTCCATGGCCCTGGCCTTCCCCGGCCCTCTCCTGGCTCCCTCTCTCCCCAGGAGGCCCCTTCTCCTTCGGCTCCTCAGGGCAGCGTGCATGAAGGGGAACCAGGTCACACGCGGGGGAAGGGCTCCCAGGGTGACGAGGGAGCGTCCCTTCTGGGGTCCAGGGCTGACGCCGGAGTGGGGAAGAAGCCAGGGTCGGACGACGGGGCCCCACGAGGACAGCGCTCGGCCTCTCCCTAGGCCTCAGTTTCTCCTTTCCTGAAGCAGAGAGGACTTCCTCGGGCCCCTGTGATCAGCCACAGAGAAGACTCTGCAAGGCTTTGAGGTTCCAGAAGAAGCTGGCCTGGGCTGCGCCTCCTCTGCAGGGAGCACTTCATGGGGTGGGGGGTGGGTGAGGGTCTTCTCACCACGGGGCGGCCGACGGGGGTGGGTGAGGGTCTGCTCGCCACCGGGTGACCAAGGGGGAGGCGGGTGGGGGCCTGGTGTGGCTGCACGGTGAGTGGACTCAGCAAACAAGAGTGGAGGACAAACCACGTTGGAAAGTCAGGAAGGAAAGGGGCGTCCAGACATCGTGGAGGGCGGTCTCCCGTCACCATCAGGCAGACCCCCGGAGGGAGCAGCGCCTTGTTCTTCTCCCGCCCAGCAGGGTGACGGGCACACAGCGGCTACCCGGCAATGCCCACAGAGGAACTCAGGGGCGCTCCGTCTCTCCTGAGGGCCCTGAAGAACGGCCGCGTCCATGGTGAAGCCGAGGGGCACGGGAGTCTGTCCCCTCCCCCCACCACGGGCCCTCCAAAAGCTGGGGCGGTGACTCTGGGACCGGCACCGGCTCCCTATCCCCATCCAGCTCTCCAGGCGTTCTTTACGCCACCACCGACATTTATTGAGCACCTGCCTACCGACTCCAAGAGGGACGCTGGGCTAGGTCCGGAGAGCACACACAGGAGTGGCGAGACTCAGCCCCTGACCGCGAGGCACTCACAGTCTAGCTGGGGAGGCCGACACAAGGAGCAAGAGGGTGTCGTGCAACGTGGGCCCTCCAACGGGTGGACAGGACCCTGTGGGGGCCCACGGGAGAGGGGAGGGAGCGATTCTGGGAAGACAAAAGGGCAGAAGCTTTCAGAAAGCAGCGATGTCGAGAAGGGCTCTAAGGGCTGCAGAGGAGGTCTCCAGCAGGTGGCTGGGGAAGAGTCCAGACTGAGGACCTGGCGTGAGCAGACATGTGGAGGCACGGGACACGAGGCAGAGAGGCTGGGGTTGGGCTCTGCAGGGGAACGGGGTCTGAGGCCAGAGGGACCCGGCAAGCTGGGAAGGGCCAAGCCTTGAGTTGCTACCACACTCGGATCCAGCCTCTGCCCTGGGGAGTCCGGGGAGGGGAATTGCCCAACAGCTGACAATGGGGGCTTTCGGGTGGGGTTCCCCACCCAAGTTCAAGAAGAGGAGCAGACATCTGCGTCCCTGGAGAGCAGCGTGGCCAGGCCCATCTGGGCCGGCTCCGGTCATCGGGTAGGAAACCTGGGCATGCCTGTGCGCCCCCTCGTTGGTGTTTTGCCCTGGTCATCGGTCGTTTCCTAGGAACGCTCCTTGTCAAAGCTCCAAGTCTGGCATGGCTGATCCAGGGGACACAGAGACTCCTTTGCACTTGGGTGGGGAGGCCGGTGTTCGCAAGCAGGACCAAGGAGTGCCTGCCGGGAGGCGAGGCCGTCGGGGCAGCTTCGCTGGCTACTGTCTCGGGGCACCTTCCTGAGCCCCTTGCCCATCCCGCTGCCCCTGGCACACTGAGGGCAGCTGGGCGGCCCCGAGGGGCAGCCCCAAACAGCCTTCAATCCTGCCAAGGCTGGCCCCCGCCCCCGGGGGGGCACCTGCCTTGGTGGGAGCATCACGCTCTGCCCCTCGCAGGGCCCCCAGAGGACAGGCAGAGGGACCGGGCCCCGCCCCGCCCACTGGGGAAGGCCGGGGGCCCAGGGTGGCGTAGGCAGGGGGAGGGGCGGCCAAGGCCAAGGAGGGAGCCAGGCCCGGCGGGGGCCCAGCAGGGGACACGGGGCGGGCGCAGAAGCGGGCGGGGAGGGAGGACACTGGAGTGGACGCCACCTCGCGGGCAGCCCTGCCCCCTCGGCCCGGGGACCAGTATCGGCTCCGCAGCCTCCTGAGCAGCATGAGGAAGGTGATGACCAGGAGGTCGAAGATGAGCTCGGCCATCTCCACCACCGACAGCACGGAGGAGCCGAACCACAGGCTCCACTGGCTGCCCAGGTTGGACAGGAGGGTGACCATCTGCGGGTGAGAGCGGCGGTGACCGCCTGGCCCGGGAGCTGCCATACTTCCCGACCAAGCCAGGCCCTCCGTCCCTGAGACCCGCCCCGGGCCTCTCGGCTGCCCTCCAGCCTCCCCTCCCTGCTCTGTCCCTCCCCTCGGGGCACACAGCTCCTGGCCGGTATCCCCCGGAGGAAGTGGACAACTGGCACACCAGATGTGTCTTGAGCTTCCGGCGCAGTCGTCCCTCCCACCGCCTGGGGGTCTCGGGTCCCAGCCGAGCTCCTCTCCCAAGCCCCCAGCCTCACCCTGCACCCTTCCCACTCTTCCTTGGCCCTCCACCTTTGAGGACCAAACCTTCCGGCCCCACAGAGGTCACCCCGTGTTCTCTGACAGCCACCCCGCCGAGACCTAGAGTCACAGCTCCCGCGCAGGACTCACCGTGACGGAGGGAGACTCAGAATTGGTTTTGTAGTTCAACTCCTCGAAGAAGATGTTGAGCTTGGCGACTCCGTTTCTTTGGTGGGTGAGGGAGGGAAGACACAGCGGGAGATTAACTTCCTGGCCCACCCGGCCTGGCTGCATCACTCCTCCACCCAGCTCTGCCTTCCCTCCCAAGGATCCCCTTCCTTGGGGCCAGGGCAGGACTGACCTTTTGTTGTTGATGGTATAATTGTTCTGTCGGGATAGCATCTGGAAGACCCACTCCTGGGAAAGAATGGGGGTGTCGTTGAGGTACCTGAACTCCTGAGGCGTACAGGGAGGGCTCAGGGCCAACACACTCCTCCACGTGAGACCAAGGACGGCCACAGTGTCACGTGCACACACAGGTCCACCATTCCTCCCTTCCCTGCTGTACCTGCGACGTCACCGAGGGCCACCGTGAGTAGCCGGCAGAGAGCTGGTAGCTGGTCACACTGGGGACGGAGAAAGGCACTCAGTGACGGATGGAGCTCTCCCAGTCGGAGGCTCAGCTGGGGACCCCGCACTCCACCCAGCAAGCAGCCCCCTCCCCAGCCTGGACCTGGGGAAGAGTCACTCACCTGCATGGCTTCCGGCACTTGGTGAAGCAGCCCAGGCGGTCCGAGGAGAAGTCAACCTGGAGCTTATAGAAGCAGTAGCCTGTGGGCGCAGAGAGGTGCCTGCTTCCTTGGGGTGCCTCAGCCTGCTCCACCCCACTCCCAAGAGGTCTCCCAAGTTTCCTGCGTAGCCGAGAGCACTAAGCAGCATTACACGAATACCTCATGAGAGGCAGCGCCAAAAAGGATTTAAGAAATCGGCCGGGTGCGGTGGCTAAAGCCTGTCATCCCGGCACTTTAGGAGGCCGAGGTGAGAGGGTTGCCTGAGCCCACAAGCTTGAGACCAGCCTGGGCAACTCGGCGAGACCTCGTCTCTACAATAAATCAAAAGACTAGGCGGGCGTGGTGGCGTCCATCTGTAGTTCCAGCTACTTGGAAGGCTGAGGCAGAAGGATCGCCTGAGCCCAGCAGGTCGAGGCTGTGGTGGCCAGGAGCGGCCACTGCACTCGTCTGGGCAACAGAGTGAGACTCCAACTCAAAAAAAAAAAAAGGAAATAATCATCTGGGGCCGGGCTCGGTGGCTCAGCCTGTCATGCCAGCACTTTGGGAGGCCAAGGCAAGTGGATGGCCTGAGTCTGAGGGTTCGAGACCCGCCCGGGCAACTTGGCGAGACCTTATCTCTACAATAAAATAAAAAATAGCCGGGTGTGGTAACGCGCGTCTGTAGTTCCGGCTACTAGAAAGGCTGAGGCGGAAGGATCGCCGGAGCCCAGGAGGTCGACGCTGGGGTGACGTGAGCGTGCGCCACTGCACCCCAGCCTGGGCGAAGGAGTGAGACTCCAACTCAAGAAAAGAAAAAAAAGAAAGAAAGAATCACTTGGGGCATGGAAGACGAGTGGGCACACCCCCTCCCACCCCTGCAGCGCAGATCCTGGGACGCGTCAGGTCCTCCCTTGGGGCCTCAGTTTGCTCAGCTGAGAAGGGAGGCGAGGCCAGATGGCCCCTGAGTTTCCCTGCAGGTCCGATGTGCTATGATCCTCTGAGGTCAGAGAGCCACGACTGGAAGGTCCAGGCAGGAGGACAGAACTCTGGCACAGGCCCAGGAAAGGAAGCAGAAAGATCAGCCCAGACAGGGACGGGCGCTCAACCCGGGCAAGACGGCCAGCGGCCCGCAAGGGCTTCTGTGCCGTGGCCGGCTGCTATGTGTCTCCTCCAGCGATGGCCCTCAGCCTGCTGTGGGGCACTGGGCCAGGGGAGCTTGCCACAGGTTGGGCCCTGGATAACAGCACATGCCCCAGGAATGCAACCTCCAAGCCTCTCTGTTTGCTCATGGGGACTTTCTTTCCCTCTCAACACCCTAGCACACAGCTTCCCTGATGAAAGGCTCAGCTGTAGTCGAAAGGAAATCTGTGTCTACTCCGACACCAGGATAAGGAGGCGATTCCAGGGCTGGACAAACTTTTTCGACTTTGCCCTCCTTCAGGCAAAAAAAGTTCTTCAGGCCAAGCCCAGTGGCTCACACCTATAATCCCAGCGCTTTGAGAGGCCAAGGTGGGAAGACGGCTTGAGCCTCGGAGTTCAAACCAGCCCGAACAGCATGGTGAGACCTCATCTCTACAAAAAAATTTTAAAAATTAGCTGGGCATGGTGGTAGCAAGCACCTGTAGTCCCAGCTACTTAAGAGGTTGCGGCAGGAGGATTACTTGAGCCCAGGAGGTCAAGGCTGAGGTGAGCCACGATCATACTACTGCACTCTAGCCTGGACAACAGAGTGAGACCTCACTCAAAAGAAGAGGAAATTCTTCAACAAGCAAGGTCAATAAATGTATTTGATGTGTAACTTACATACCTCTATGTATGTGGAATGGACTGTGGAATGGACACAACATGCCCCTTCTAAGACATACACGAGATGGCAGACAGGAAGGAATGAGACAGACACATATCACCACTCATCCTTTCCCCCTGCTCCCCAGGGAGGTGCCGTGTCACACCCTACCTGCAGCCAGCCCTACAGGGCGCCCTGGGGACTGAACCGGGAGGCTGTGGGCAGAAACCTCAGCAGCGGAGTGCAGAACCACAGAGATGTTCTCACATGCTCTTCCTTCCTTATGCTGCAAGCGATTCTTTTTTTTTTTTGAGTTGGAGTCTCACTCTGTCGCCCAGGCTGCAGTGCAGCGGCCACTCCCGGCCACCGCAGCCTCGACCTGCTGGGCTCCCGCGATCCTTCCGCCTCAGTCTTCCAAGTAGCTGGAACTACAGCCGCGCACTACCACGCCCAGCTGATTTTTGATTTATTGTAGAGATGAGGTCTCGCCAAGTTGCTCAGGCGGGTCTCGAACCCGCGGGGCAATCCACTCACCTCAGCCTCTCAAAGGCGTGGGATTACAGGCTGAGCAACTGAGCCCGGCGCAAGCGATTTTTAAATGGAACAATTCCAGCCAGGTGCTGTGGCTCATGCCTGTCATCCCAGCACTTTGGGAGGCAGAGGGGAGAGGATTGCCTGAGCCCATGGATTCGAGAGCAGCCTGGGCAAGATGGCAAGACCTCATCTCTACTATAAATAAAAAATTTAGCTGGGCTTGGTGGCGCACTCCTGTAGTTCCAGCTACATGGAAGCCTGAGGCAGAAGGATTGCCTGAGCCCAGCAGGTCGGGGATGCGGTGGCCATGAGCGTGCCACTGCACTCCAGCCTGGGTGACAGAGTGAGACTCCTGCTCAAAAAAACAAAAGTAAAATAGGCCAGGCACGGTGGCTCATGCCTGTAATCCCAGCACTTTGGGAGCTGGAGGTGAGAGGACTGCCTGAGCTCAGGGGTTCGAGACCAGCCTGGGCAATATGCCAAGACCTCATCTCTACAATAAATCAAAAACTTAGCCAGGCTTGGTGGCGCATGCCTGTAGTTCCAGCTACTTGGAAGGCTGAGGGCAGAAGGATCGCTGGAGCCCAGCAGGTCGCGGCAGCAGTGGCCAGGAGCAGCCACTGCACTCTAGTCTGGGCAACAGAGACTCCGACTCAAAAGAATAAAAAATAAAGATTAAATAAATGGGGCAGCCAGGCTCGGTGGCTCAGCCTGTAATCCCGCGCCTTTGGGAGGCTGAAGTGAGTGGATTGCCTGAGCCCGCGGGTTCGAGACCCACCTGGGCAGCGAGACCTCATCTCTACAATAAATTTTAAAAAATCAGCCGTGCGTGGTGGTGCATGCCTGTAATTCTGGCTACTCGGAAGGCTGAGGCGGAAGGATCGCCGGAGCCCAGCAGTCCGAGGCTGCGGTGGCCGGCAGCGGCCACTGCACTCCAGTCTGGGCGACAGAGGGAGACTCCAACTCAAAAAATAAATAAATAAATAAACAAAGGGGGCAATTCCTTGACAAACACACAAAAGCTAAAACAGAGAGAAACACTGAGCAGAACAGACGGAGGAGACGGAGAGACGAACGGAAAAGGGAGAAAGGCAGAGACCAGGGGCTGAAAAGCAAGGGGAGAGAAGGCTTGTCCCGGCCAGCGGGTGCAAGACGGGGTCCCCAGACAGGCTGGAAAGGAGAGAGCCGCTGGGGGGCAGCTCACCCCAGGAGTTGTGCTTTCTGTAGTCACAGTACTCCACATTCGGGGGTGGCGGGTAGAAGATGTAGGCGCAGCCACACTCCCTGACCATGCTCTCCTGGAAGCAAGAGTGAATGCACACCTGGAAGAGGAAGAGGGAGCCCAGGAGAGGCACTCAGGCCTGGCCTCTGCCGCACCCCCACACACAGCATGCACGGCGGGGGACCAGCCATTCTCTGCACTGAGCCTCCATCCTCTGTCTACCACCCCCCCCGCCCCGGATTCCCCCTCCCACACACACTCCCTCCAGCTCGGTGGCCAACCGTCAGCCCGGAGATGACTGCCACGGAAATGGGACAGGCCTCACCTGCTGCGTGTACTTGGAAGGGTAGAGGCTCTCGACAGGGACGTCACTGCCATTCTCCGTGCAGTCGCCGTAATTGCCCCCAAGTCTGTCGAGGGCTTCCTGCGACCCACACGCACCGAGAGGTCAGAGGCCAGAGGAGGCGGCCCAGGCCTCTGCCTAGCTTTGGTCTACCTTGCCGGCCCCTGCCAACTGCCTCACCGCGCCTCCAGCAGCCCCAACACCCATCCCAGGGCTAATTTCAAGAGCGCCACGCCCAGAGCATCCTCTGGGATCCCCAGCACCCCAGAGCCCGTCCCAGCACCTCTCGCCCCGGTTCCCCACCCCGCAGGCCCAGCTTCCCAGCCCCTCACCCCTGGTGTCTGCGCCTGAGGACACTCCACACGCGCAAGGTCCACCCCACACTGGCCGTCGAGTCCCCCGCGAGTCCCCCGCCGTGCCCTCCCTGGGCCGCTCCAGCCCAGGGCCCGCGCCCTTGCCTTCCTCATGCTGATGGAGGTCTCCACGCCCGGCCGCAAGTTGAAGCCCCCGTCGTCCATGAAGGCAGGCTCGTCCTGGCCGTGCACCATGACCCGGGCCCCGGTCACCGTGGAGAGCAGGGGAATGAAGTCATTCTGCTCCGTGCGCAGCGTCAGGGACAGCCCTGAGGGGGCACAGGCAGCAGGTGGGGGTGGGGAACCCGGAGAAGAGTCGGGGGATGGAAACCCCCCCTGCCACCCCTGCCTGGGTCCAAGGCTCCAAGGGGAGCCAGGTCAGGAAGACCCACAAGGGGACCAGGCGGCCGAGCTGGAGGCTGGGGCCAGGAGGAAGGCCCAGGGCGGGAGTCCTCTCACACCTGGAACGGACGGCGTGGCGCCCGCGGGGTAGAGACAGCAGGAGGACTCCCCCCGGGACAGGGAGAGGCGCGTGGTGGTGAGGCCCGGAAGGCACACAGCGTCTCCAGGACACGGGCAAACCTGGTGGGAGGGCAGCAGGAGTGGGGCGTCACGCACCGTTGTTGATCCCAGGCATGGACGACATCCAGAGGCTGGAGTTGCTCTTGCCGTTGAAAGTGTAGCAGTTCCCGTACATTGGGTGGTGGAAGTGAGAGTAATTCCTGATCAGGGGACAGAGAGAGAAAGAGAGTCAGAGAGAAAAGTGGGGGAGGCCAGGGAGGCAGGGAGACGGGGCAGGGAGCGGTCTCTACTCCCTGGTCCCCCGCAGCGCTTGTGCCTTTGAGGGCCACTTGTTTCCTGATCACCTTCCAAGTGCCGGCCCAGCGCCGGGGCCTCACCCTCGACCCCTCAGTCATTCCAACAGCAGCCTCGTTCCCACATCACAGAGGAGGAAACGAAGGCTCAGGGCCGTCAAGAGGCTGGCCAGCCCAAGGTCACGCAGACAGTGAGGACAAGCCCAGGATTCAAACCCAGGTCACCTTCCTTCTGGTCCAGGCTCCGCCCACCGTCTGACCTCACGAGCCTCGACATACGTGCAGCCTTGTGACCGTGCTGTGTGGCAGTGCCCCAACTCCTCACACGTCTACAGCTTAGCTCCCCACTTGACTGTGAGCTCCCTGAGGAGAGGAGTCACACCTCATTTGTCTCTGTCTCATCTCTGGGTCAGCTGCATAGTTCCTGGCATATAGCAGAGACAGGAGGCCGGGCGTGGTGGCTCAGCGTGTCATGCCGCACTTTGGGAGGCCGAGGCGAGAGGACTGCCTGAACCCGTGGGTTCGAGACCAGCCCAGGCAACTTGGCAAGACCTCATCTCTACAATAAATCAAAAATGAGCTGGGTGTGGTAGCGCTCGCCTGTAGTTCCGGCTACTGGAAGGCTGAGGCGGAAGGATCGCCGGAGCCCAGCAGGTCGAGGCTGCGGTGGCCGGGAGCATACCACTGCCCTCCAGCCTGGGCGACAGAGTGAGACTCCGACTCAAAAAAAAAAAGGAGAGATAGGAGATGACTAGTAACAAGCTGTTGGATGAGTGAATGAATGAATGAAGAGAAGAGATGGAGGGGAACAGAGCTGCGGGGAGAATGAGCACGGAGCTGAGGGAGGGAAGACCCGGTTGGAGGACAGGAATGCGGCCACGTGTTTTCAGAGGTCGCTCACACCAGCGTGCCCCAGGCTGGCAGGTCCAAAGCTGACCTGCGACAGGTTTGGGACCAGAGAGCACGCAATCGCAGAGGCAGCGCTGCGGTGGGGGAATACGATCTGACAGCAAATCACAGGTTCCAAAGCAAGGAGGCTGGGACAGGGGAGTCTGTGTTCGACCACCCTGCCCTCTTGGAGCTGGCGCCCGGAGCAGGGGAAAGCGGGGCTTGGGCCTGGTGGAGGCAGAGGAGGAGGGAAGAGAGTAAGAGGGAGAAGCAAGCCGGCCAGAGGTAACAGGTGGGGTTCCGGCTTTATGCCTGAGCAAGTCGTTTTTCCTGAGCTCTTTCTCCTCCTCTGCAAACTTAGGAGGTTGGAACTAGACGGTCTGGAACATTTCATCGGCCTTGAAGAACAGAGGCACCGAGGGGCGAGATACTGGTGCACATTCTAGGACGTGCAGGGGGGCAGTCGGCACCCCTAGAGCCGTGGCTGGATGCGGGGAGGGACTGGAGAGGCGAGGCGACTGGAGCGGCCAGTCTGGAAGGGCACTGGGAGGGGGCAGGCACAGCGCAGCCGATGCACACCCGCCGCACACAGCAGGGGGTCCGCAGGGGAGAGGGAGCACACGCGGGCCTTAAGAACAAGGCGGGCGGGCGCCTTGCAGGTTCAGGCCTGCAATCCCAGCACTTCGGGAGGTCGAGGCCGGAGGATTGCTTGGGGCCAGGAGTTCAAGACCAGCTTAGAGCCAGGTGCGGTGGCTCACGCCTGTAATCCCAGCCCTTTGGGAGGAAGAGGCGAGAGGATTGCCTGAGCCCAGGGGTTTGAGACCAGCCCAGGCAGCATGGCGAGACCTCATCTCTACAATAAATCAAAAAATTAGCCGGGTGTGGTGGCGTGCGCCTTGGAAGCTACTTCCAGCTACTTGGAAGGCTGAGGCAGAAGGATCGCCGGAGCCCAGCAGGTGGAGGCTGTGGTGGCCATGAGCATGCCACTGCCCTCCAGCGTGGGAGACAGAGTGAGAGTCCGACTCAAAAAAGAAAAAAAAAGAACAAAGAGCGTATGCTACCATGTAACAGAAACTGTTTGTAGCCCCAGAGCTATTGAAATAAAGAGGAAAAAAGAACAAAGCTTAGTAGAAAAAAAAAGAGGAGAAATGAGACCTAGTACACAATGCCATTTATGTAAACTGTATATTCCCAACAGCACTAGGGCTCCAAATTCTCAACAATCCACCTGTTACTGTGTCTTTCTTACTTTCGCCGTCTTAATGAACCCGTTACCCTCGTAGCAAATGAACATAGCTCTTACTAAGTGCTGAGCGCCATTCTGAGCGCATTTAATCCTGACAGCGCCCTGTGAGGTAGACATTTTTACTCCCCTCCTTTTACAGCTGAGGAAACTGAGGGGCATCGACTGAGGACCCTGTGGGGTCCCGCATCCAATACTCAGTCGAGCCAGGGCTCTAACCAGGGTAGCGAGGTAAGGATCATGAAGTACGAAGCGTCCTGTGGCTGCAGGACCCAGAGAGGGTCTAGAGGCAGAAGGGCAAGTTCGGAGGGGTCCCGACAGCCCAGGCGAGAAATGACGAGGCCGCAAGCCGGGCAGGTGACCGGAGTGTCAAGACAAGGACGGACCATGGCCTTCGGTCGACGGGAGGCGGGAGCATGGGGTGGGCAACGGGAGGGGCCTGGGATGAAAACATACAAAGTGCCGGGCTCGGTGGCTCAGCCTGTCACCCCGCGCCTCTGGGAGGCTGAGGTCAGTGGATGGCCTGAGCCCGCGGGTTTGAGACCCGCCCGGGCAGCGAGACCTCATCTCTACCATAAATCAAAAATTAGCCGGGCGTGGTAGCACACGCCTGTAATTCCGGCTACTGGGAAGGCTGAGGCGGAAGCATCGCCGGAGCCCAGCAGGTCGAGGCTGCGGGGGCCAGGAGCGGCTGCTGCCCTCCAGTCTGGGCGACCGAGTGAGACTCCAACTCAAAAAAATAAATAAATAAGAAAAGAAAAGAAAACAAAACATACAAAGCCACAGGAACAAAAGTGGCCGAGAGAGCTGGTGCCGGGTGCAGCTGGCTCAGGCTCAGGGGCTGCCACCGGCTCACTTCCCAGCTGGCACCTTCTAACCTCAAACAAACAGACCCTAGAGACGGGAACCAACCCGTGTCCTGGGCAGAGGGTGGATGAGGGGTGAAAGGCGACACCTGGCCCTGCTATGGCATTCTCCAGTGACCCACAGGAAAGGGCCCCCTGCAGAATGCCAGAGGCAGGGAGATGGGCCCCGACAATCAAGGAGCGGAAGGGGGAGGGTGGGCGGGGGAGGAGGGGCCAGGAGCCACAGCACGGGACCCCTTCCTCCCCAGCCTCGCCCAGCCTCTCCCAGCCTCCAGGGAGCCCGCAGCTGCCATGGGCACTCTGAGGACTTCGGGACAGAGGCCCTCATAGAAACGACGCCTAAGGGGCGGTGGAGTGGGTAGGGTTTGATTTGATTTTTATTCTTTTGAGTCGGAGTCTCCCTCTGTCGCCCAGACTGGAGTGCAGCGGCCACTCCCGGCCACCGCAGCCTCGACCTGCTGGGCTCCGGCGATCCACTCCCCTCGGCCTCCCCAGGCGCGGGATTACAGGCTGAGCCACCGAGCCCAGCTGAAAGCGTGTTTTCTAGGTTCTGTTTTGCTTCCATCCACAAAGAACCAGGCTCTCAACAGTGAGGTGACGTGCCCAGCGTCACCCGGGCGGGAAGCAGCAGAGCCAGAGTGGGCACTCCATCCACGCTGCCCCCCGTGCTACCACTGCCACCCTCATCCCCCAGGCCCCTTGGAGAAAGGGGCCTGAGAAAGGCTGCGAGCCACTGCCCAGCCCTTGGTTTCTCAAAGCCCGTCTCGAGCCCGTCTTTCCAGGGCAGCGCCCGGCTGCCGGGAAGAGCAGAAGCCTGCAGGGCAACCCACCGGGCAGGGGTGGGCGTGAGGTCCACTGGCAAACACTTCGTCAGCAAGCCTCTCCCAGGCCCCGCCACGTAGGGCCAGGAGCTGACCCAGGGACGGAGACCCCGCGGCAGCCCTGTGCCACCGAGTCAGGCAGGACGCACTCACGCCTGGTTGCAGGAGACCTGGTTGAAGCGGCAGGCGAAGATAAAGTTGCCCAGGGCGTCCTCCTCCAGGGACGGCAAGGTGTCCTTCAGCCTGGACAGAATGTTGATGTAATGGAAGCGGTACCACTCCCTCACCGCATCCACTCCTGACGAGTACGTCTGGTAGAAGCAGTCCGACTTGTTCTCGTTGCACTGGACACAGAGACCAGCACATCAGACGAGGGCAGGCAGCCGGGACTGGAGAGTGGGGTGGGGCCCATGTGCCAGATCGAGTGGTCTGGGGTCCTGAGGTCTGGCAGGCAGGGGTGGGGAAGGACAGAACCCCCCAGGAATATGTCCCAGGAGAGCATGGGACTCAGAGAGTGGTCGGCCAGGGCGGAGGCTGGGAGCTGCACGCGGGGTTTTGATTCATGCCTACAGCCCTGCAGGGGGAAGGAGCGACAATTCTTCTTCCCATTTCACTGATGGGAAGACGGAAGGATCAGGAGGTTTAGCCGGGCTCGGTGGCTCAGCCTGTCACCCCGCGCCTTTGGGAGGCTGAGGTGAGTGGATGGCCTGAGCCCGCGGGTTCGAGACCCGCCTGGGCAACTTGGCGAGACCTCATCTCTACAATAAAGCAAAAATTAGCCGGGTGTGGTAGCGCGCGCCTGTAGTTCCAGCTATTGGAAGGCTGAGGCAGAAGGATCGCCAGAGCCCAGCAGGTCGAGGCTGCGGTGGCCGGGAGCGGCCTGCACTCCAGTCTGGGCGATAGAGTGAGACTCCGACTCAAAAAAAAAAAGAGGTTTGTCTCAGCAACAGAGCCAGGACTAGAACCCAGTCCCTCTCTCACTATGGGGGGGTCCCCTGTCCTCAGCTCCTTCCTCATTCCCCCTTACTCTCCCTTCTATTTGGGACTTAAAAACATTTCAGTCTCCCTTTATTTTTTTTTTGAGTTGGAGTCTCACTCCGTCGCCCAGACTGGAATGCAGTGGCCGCTCCCGGCCACCGCAGCCTCGACCTGCCAGGCTCCGGCGATCCTTCTGCCTCAGCCTTCCCAGTAGCCAGAATTACAGGTGCGCGCTACCACGCCCGGTTGATGTTTTCATTTTATTGTAGAGATGAGGTCTCGCTGTCCGGGCGGGTCTCGAACCCGCGGGCTCGGGCCCTCCACTCGCCTTGGCCTCCCAAAGGCGCGGGTCGACAGGCGGAGCCACCGAGCCCGGCTCGGTCTCCCTTTTTACTGTCTCATTATTCTCTATCTTAGGCTGCTAGCCCAGTGTTCCATCACACTAGAGGGTCCCAACCAAGTCTCAGTGGGGATTGGAATTCAGAAAGGGGCATTTTCCTTCCTGAATCAAAGACCACAGACAGTTTGTTTTTAAGTACATTTTCCACAACTGGTTTGACTTCCCGCTGCTCAAACCATTCTATATAGGCCCCCAGCAAGGAGACTCCACAAGTCGGTGTCATTCTGATTAGTTTGGGTTTTTGTTTTTTTTTAATGAGATGGGGTCTCCCTGTGTTGCCCAGGCCGGTCTCCAACTCCTGGTCTCAAGTGATCCTCCTACCTGGGCCTCCCAAAGCGCTGGGCCCAGCCCTGGTTATTATTTTTTTAATACATATTTTATTTTACTTTCCTAAATTTGAGTACCTTTGAGGGATACAAATGGTTTTTGGTCTGGGCCTAGTTATTATTATTATTATTTTTTGAGTTGGAGTCTCACTCTGTCGCCCAGACTGGAGTGCAGTGGCCGCTCCCGGCCACCGCAGCCTCGACCCGCTGGGCTCCGGCGATCCTTCCGCCTCTGCCTTCCGAGTAGCTGGAACTACAGGCGCGTGCTACCATGCTCGGCTAATTTTTGATTTACTGTAGAGATGAGGTCTCGCCAAGTTGCCCAGGCGGGTCTCGAACCCGCGGGCTCAGGCAATCCACTCACCTCAGCCTCCCAAAGCGCGGGATTACAGGCTGAGCCACCGAGCCCGGCTGTTATTATTTTTTATCTACTTATCTACTTATTTTATAGACCGCAAGCCCCCAAGGCCCAGCTCCGGAAAGGAGGCGAGTCCAGTGAACGGGCGGGGCACCCGGGCGGGGCGGGGCTCCTGGCGGGATGAGGAGGTGGGGCGGGGCTTCTGGCGGAATGGGGGGGGCGGGGCTTCCGGTGGGATGAGGAGGCGGGGCGGGGCTTCTGGCGGAATAAGGAGGCGGGGCGGGGCTTCTGGCGGGATGCGGAGGCGGGGCGGGGCTTCGGGTAAAACGAGGGGGCGGGGCTTCGGGCGGGGCGAGGGGGGCGGGGCTCCGGGCGGGGCGGGGCCCGGGCGCGGCGGGCGGGCGCTGACCAGCTGGAAGCCGATCTTCCAGTCCTTCCGGTCCACCGGCGGGCTGTTGTCCCGCATGCCGGAGGCCGCGCCGCCGGCTCGCCGGGCCGCGTGCGGCGGGGGCGGGCCCCGCAGGCGCCGCAGGGGGTGCGGCAGAGCCTCCCGGGGGCTGCGGCGGCCGCGGGGACGGGCTGCCAGGGAGCGGGAGGCGTTGTATTTGTAAAGGTCGAAGAGCTTCTGCTCCGTGATGCGGTCCAGGTCCTCCAGCTCCTCCTTGATCTCGGGGTACCTGGGAGGGGCGACGGGAGAGCGTGGGCCTGGGCGGCCTCGCGCGCGTCCCTGGCCCCGCGGGCCTCGGGTCTTCGCCGGAGCCCGCGAGGCCGGCGGTCCCGGAGAGGCCCCGGGGCGGGGGGCCGGCTCGGGCGACTCCAGGGCCGCCCGCGGGGCAAGCGGCCTGAAC
This sequence comes from Cephalopachus bancanus, assembly GCA_027257055.1. Lineage (NCBI taxonomy): Eukaryota > Metazoa > Chordata > Mammalia > Primates > Tarsiidae > Cephalopachus > Cephalopachus bancanus. The sequence continues at coordinate 90,112 of JAPVLO010001081.1, forward strand.
CGGCGTGCCCGCGGGGGGGCGCGGCCCGGGCGGGCGGGCATTGCTGGGTCGGTCTGCGGGGCGTCCCCGCGCGCCCGCCCGGACCCAGGAGGCAACCCGGACCCGGTCTGTGCCTTCCCGGACGGGGACAGGGGGCCTCGGCCCGGCCCGGACTCGCCCACGGCCGCGGCGCGCGGGTCGTCGCGTCCTGGGCGAGGGTCGCTGGCCTCGGGCTCGTCGGCCCCGGCACGTCCGCCGAGAGTTCGCGGCGGCACTCGAGGCTCTCCCGCGGAGCCCTGAAACTGCCGGACGCCGCGCCCACCCCTGCCCCGCCCCGAAGGCCCAGCGTTGTGCGTTTCGAGCCGGAGTCGCCCTCCGTCGCCCCGGCTGGAGAGCAGCGCCACACTGCTCACGGCCACCCCAGCGTCGAGCCCCTGGGCTCCGGCCGTCCTTCCGCCTCGGCCTTCCGAGGAGCCGGACTGCAGGCGCGCCCGGCTAATTTTTGATTGACTGTAGAGGCGAGGTCTCCCCAAGTCGCCCGGGCGGGTCTCGAACCCAGGCAGTCCACTCGCCTCCGCCTCCCAAAGGGCTGGGATGACAGGCTGAGCCACCGAGCCCAGCCGACTCGGTTTTAATGAGATTCGGGTGTGGCCCAAACACAAGTTAAACACGGCTCAGTATAAATCCTCCAATTCCTTCCTCTGAGTACAGGTCCTATTACCGTCTCCATCATGAAAGTCCAGAGTAGCAGGGCCTTAGGGATGCATTTTGCCAGAGCAAACATCTCGACTGGAACTAATAAAGTGAACAAGGTGGCACGATACAAAAGTAATATACCAAAATGAATTGTATTTCTACATACTGGCAACAGAAAATCGGAAGATGAAACCACAAATAACAATATACCTAGAGATAAATCTCAAAAGATGTGCAAGACCTCTACACTGAAAGCTATATTGAAATCCCTGCTGAAAGAAATCAAAGACCAAAATAAACGGAGAGGTATCTATGTTCATGGATCAGAAAAGCAACATAGCTCAGACGTCTCCCAAATTGATCTTTAGTTTCAATGCATCACTATCAAAATATCAGCAGATTTTTTTAAAGAAATTGACAGGCTGGTTCTAGGATCTATGTGGAAATGCAAATAACCTAAAATAGCAAAAAAGTTTTGGGAAAGAAGAGCCAAGTTGGAGGATTTATTCTGCCTAATTTTAGTATTTATTCTGCCTAATTTTAATATTTACTATAAAGCCACAGCAAAACAGTGTGGTTTGGCCTGGCGTGGTGGCTCTTGCCTGTAATCCCAGCACTTTGGGAGACAGAGGCAAGGCAAGGAGTTCCAGACTAACCTGGGCAACATGGCGAGACCTCTTTTCTACAATAAATCAAAAAAATTAGCTGGGCGTGGTGGTGCGTGCCTATGGTTTCAGCTACTTGGAAGGCTGAAGCAGAAGGATCACCTGAGCCCAGCATGTTGAGGATGCGGTCGCCGTGATCATGCCACTGCACTTCAGCCTGGGCAATAGAGTAAGACTCTGACTCAAAGAAAGCAAGCAAGAAAGAGTGTGGTTCTTGGTAAGGACAGACAATAGATCAATGGAACAGGATAGAATCCAGAAATAAACAACTCACACATACATAGTCAACTGATTTTTGACCAAAACACTGATTCAATTCAGTAAGGAATTTTTTTTATTTTAATAGATTGTGCTGGAACAACTGCATACTGTATGGGGGGGAATAATAACCCTCAATCTCTATCTTCCTCTATACACAAAAATTAATTCAAGATGGATCATAAACTTAAACATAAAATTCAGAACCACAAAGACTATAGAAGGTGGACGAGATCTTCCTGACCTTGGGGCAAGCAAAATTTTCTCGCAAGAAAAATATCAAACAAATAATCCCTAGAACAACACTCAGTAGGCACTCTTGTAAACAGATCTACTTTTCTTTCTTTTAATTGGTTGGTTGGTTGTTTTTAAATAGAGACAGGGTCTGGCTCCGTTGCCCAGGAGTTTGAGGCTATAATTGTGCCACTGGGCAACAGGGTGAGACTGTGTCTCAAAGAAAAAAAGAATAACAATAATAATAGCTAGCATTTATTGACCACTTACTATGAGCCAGGCACTATGCTGTTAGAAGGTATACAAGCATTATTTCATTGTTAAATGGAAAAACTAGACAGATTAACAAAGCTCAATTGAGCAAAGAACAATTCCCCAACCAGGCAGCCTCCCACACCAGAATAGGTGCAGAGCGACTCCAGGGCTGACACATGGTCAAAGAATATTTACAGACAGGAAAAGGAAAGTGATACTGTATGGGAGTGTACTGGAGGTCACGCTCAGTGACAGCAGGAGCACACCTTGGATGTGCCCCCAAGCAGGAGGCTGGAGCCTGGGGAGGTGTCCTGGGTTGTCCAGCATGTCCCCTTCCCTTCGGGCTCTCTGCCTGGGCACACCGAACATGCCGAGGCCAAGCGCCAAGTGTCCCCTGCGCCTGCTGACCACGTCTTGTGGCTGTGCGTGGTGAGGGTTTTCAGCACCCTTCCTTGAGGCAGTCGGGGCTGGTTCAGACCTGATCGGGCCCACCTGGATGGATGCCCATAACCTTTGGTTACCTTTCGTTCACCTTTAGTTCCTTATCATACCAAAAATCACATACGTAGAAATGACAGCTGTTTTGTGTACACGCGACATGTGTGTAAGCACTTTCTCACACGACGCCTGCGTGCTAGAAGCCCCATCCTTTCCACGCTCTACACTGCACTCCGCCCTGTGGAAAATGCCATCTAGCCTGTGTGCCTTTTACAATGGGGAGAGCATTTCCTGTCCCGCCAGCCACTCCTGGACCACCTTCCCTGTACGCAAGTTCCTGAGTAAAGCCGATGTCTCATCCATGATCTCTGAGTCATTTCTTCGGCCTTTCTGACACAATGTCTTCCCCTCGGCACTACAATGGTTTGCCTTATTTGAACATGGTTTGGGCCGGGTTTGGTGGCTCAGCCTGTAGTCCCAGCACTGTGGGAGGCCGAGGCGAATGGATTGCCCGGGCCTGCCGGTTCGAACATGGTTTGAACAGCTGGCCGCCTGTGATTCACCAAAACTGGGTGATTGGAACAAAAGTAGCTTACAGTCTATTTACCCATCCAGTTGGGAGGCAGTTCACCATGCGCTGAGAAACCTTTAGGCTGAACTTAAAATATGTGAGGAGGCAGCTGTGGGCTACACTCAATTGAGCATTATCTAATCCTCAGTATAACCCCGTGTGCTAGCTACTGTTCGCTAACACTATTGTCATTCTCTTTTCCCGGTGAAAAGCCTGAGACAGCCGGGCTCGGTGGCTCACCCTGCAATCCCGTGCCTTTGGGATTAAATCAAATAATCAATAAATCAAAAAATCAGCCGGGCGCGGTAGCACATGCCTGTAATTCCGGCTACTCGGAATTCCAGCTACTCTGAAGGCTGAGGCGGAAGGATCGCCGGAGCCCAGCAGGTCGAGGCTGCGGTGGCCGGGAGCGGCCACTGCACTCCAGTCGGGTGACAAAGTGAGACTCCGACTCAAAAAAAACAAAAAAAAAAGAAAAGCCTGAGACAGAGTGACTTGCTCCAGATCACACGGCCAGGAAGCGGGTCACTACACTGCCCTCTGGTCCGTCCCTGCCGTCTGTGGCAGAAAGAGCACTGAAGCCGGAGTCCACTGGATGTGCGTCCCGGTGTTCCAGCCACACACCTAGCCGTGTCACGCTGGGTTAGTAACCCAACCTTTCTGAAGCTCAGCCTCAGTTCCTCGCGTGTGAAATGGGCGCCACGTTCGATGTGCCCACCACATGAAGCTCTTGGAGGGTTAAAAGAGAAAATATTCGGTGACATAAAGTGAAGAAACCATCGTCTCTCAGGAAGACCCGGGGAGCCCCAAGCCCAGGAAAGCCAAGTGTCTTTCTCAGAGTCACACAGAGAAAGAGTCGAGACTCGCGACTGGGCTGGAGTTACTTCCACCACACAAGGCACACGTCCTGGCCGGGCCTTCCTGCCCCCCCAGGCAGGCTCAAGTCCCTCCGTGCCCCTCTGCCTCCTGCACCGCCGTCCCCCTCAACGCCGACTCCATGGAACTCCCTCACTCCCCGAGGTCGACGGCGCTCCTTTTTCTGGACCAAGGCAGGAAGAAGGATCCCCCTATCACCCTGTCAAGAAAGAACTCTCTCCCTGACTCCCTGATCCTACAGATTCCTAGAGCAGGCGACAGGGCCTTTGAGCGGACACCGAGAGCCGAGAACTGACCCCAAGAGAAAGCCGCCGAAGGCATCTGGGGTGTCCCGAGGAGACCAGTGGCCAGAGGGCAGGGATAAGGAGCGCCCCAGGGGCTTCCGCAAGACAGTCGGCCCTTCCCGCCGTGCCCTCCTGCCCAGCTCACGGTCGCGGCCCTCACTCACATCTGCGCAGGCAGGCCGCCCTGCGCTGGAGGGCGGGCGAACCCTTGCGTGATGCCATCGGGCAGGCGTCAGTAGCTCCACTTTACACTTGGGGAAACTGAGGCCATCCACTGAAGAGCTTCCCCAAAGTCACTCGGCTAGGCGGTATGGAACCAAAATTGGATCCAGGCCGGTTTGACTCCACAGTCCCTGCTGCTTCCACTGTCTCGGCTCCTGGCTCTGAGGCCCCGGGGCCTCCTTTCCCTGCAACGGGCCGCCTCCCCTCCAGCCCCTTCTCTGTTCAGGACAGCCCAGCGGGGTGCAGGGACACCACGGGAAGCCATGGGGGCTGGGCCAGCACCCTGCTCTCTTGGCGTCTGTGTCTCCTCCTCCTCCCTCTTTCCCCCGGTGGCCTCCTCTCACCAAGAGCCCACGCAGGCCCAAGCCTGGGCCCTTCCCGAGGCCCCATCACCCACAGGACCCCCGTGGGAGCCTTCTCAACCTGCCACCCCCTGCGACCAAACGAGCGGAGCACAGGAACACACCCACTTCCTCCTGCCCTGTGCGCCCGGGGTCCAGCCCCTCCAGCTCTGTCCCCCACGGAGAGCCTTGGGTCCCCTTTCCTTGGCCCTTCCCTTGCCCCGCTCTCCGCCACTCTCAGCACCCCAAGGGGCCGGGAATGTTCCGAGCTCAGATCACACATGGAGTTCAGTCTTGACTGTGACGGCTTCAGAGTCACAGATGCTCACAAACCCATGCCTGCTCAGAGTTTCGATGGCCAGGGTGGTGGGAGGTCCAGATACCACTTCACGTGGGAAGGTGAAAGGAACTCGGTTCTTTTTTTTTTTTTTTTTTTGAGTTGGGTCTCACTCTGTTAGCCAGGCTGGAGTGCAGTGGGACCATCACAGCTCACCGCAGCCTTGACCTTCTGGGCTCAGTTGATTCTCCTGAGTAGCTCGGACTACAGAAAAAGTGCCACCATGCCCAGCTAATTTTTTTTTTATTTTGGGCAGAGATGAGAACTCCTGGGCTCATCCAAGCAATCCTCAAGCAATTATTCCGCCTTGGCCTCCCAAAGTATTGGGCCTGCAGGCGTGAGCCACTCTGCTCAGCCAGGAACTAAATTCTGATTAGCCTTGGACAAGTTACTATCTTCTCTGTGCCTCTGGTCATGATTCTGTAAAATGGGAATAATAATAGTACCTGCTTCATAGGGTTGCCATGAGGATTAAGTAAGCTAATATATTAAAAGTACTGAGAAGCCAGGCTCGGTGGCTCAGCCTGTAATCCCACGCCTTTGGGAGGCTGAGGTGAGTGGATTGCCTGAGCCCGCGGGTTCGAGACCCACCTGGGCAACTTGGCGAGACCTCATCTCTACAATACATAAAAAATCAGCCGGGCGTGGTAGCGTGCACCTGTAGTTCCAGCTACTTGGAAGGCTGAGGCAGAAGGATCGCCGGAGCCCAGCAGGTCGAGGCTGCGGTGGTCGGGAGCGGCCACTGCACTCCAGTCTGGGCGACAGAGTGAGACTCCAACTCAAAAAAAAAAAAAAAAAGTACTGAGAAAAGCACCTGACAGCATAGGTACTGTATAACTGCTGTGTTGTTTCTATTATCATTACTGGTGTTGTGGCTATTAATAGAGAAGAAAAGGCTAAGGACACAGGAGCACTATCTGCCACTTAACTACCATGTGACCTTGTGGATTTAATAAAAGGAGCGAAGGACAACCCCCTGGGGTCCCCTCTCACTGTGGGAGCTTTTCTGTTTTCTCAATAAATCCTGCTTTCTTTTCTTTCTTTTTTTTTTTTTTTTGCACTGGCGTCTCACTCTGTCGCCCAGGCTGGAGTGCAGTGGCACGCTCATGGCCACCGCAGCCTCAGCCTGCTGGGCTGGTGATCCTTCCACCTCAGCCTTCCAAGGAGCTGGAATCACAGGCACGCACCACCACGCCTGGCTAATTTTGTTATGTATTGTAGAGGTGAACTCTCGCCAAGTTGCCCAGACTGGTCTCAAACCCATGGGCTCAGGCAATCCTCTCACCTCAGCCTCCCAAAATGCTGGGATTATAGGCGTGAGCCACTGCACCCGACCTAATCCTGCTTTCAAAAAAAAGTGGAGCTAAAAACCCAGATTCCGGTTCTGACTCCTTCACTCAACAGCTGGGTGGCCTTTGCAAAGCATGTTAGGTTCCTGGAGCCTCAGTTTTCGCATCTGACTGTGGGGCCGAGACATGCTGTCCTGATCTAACAAGCGGGTTACGAGGATGAAAATACAGCAGTGGACTTTGCAAGGAGCAGCGCGGTCACCGCTGCCACAGCCGCCCCGGACTGAGAGCCGGAGGAAGAAGGAGACGTCTTTAGTGCTGCTTCAAAGGCAGAACCAGGACCAAAGAACAGACCGGACTGTGGGGTAAACAGCAGTTTTCCCAAAGGAAGAACTTTTTTCTTTTTGAGTCAGGGTCTCACTCTGTCACCCAGGCTAGAGCACAGTGGCACAGTCATGACTCACCGCAGCCTCGTACTCCTGGAATCAAGCCATCCTCCTGCCTCAGTCTCCCAAGTAGCTAGGACTACAGGCGCATGACACCACGCTAGACTACATTTTTGTAGAGACAAGGTCTCACTATGTTGCCCAGTCTGGCCAATGGAAGAACTTTTTTTTTTTTTTGAGTTGGAGTCTCACTCTGATGTTCAGGCTGGAGTGCAGTGGCACACTCACGGCCACCACAGCCTCGACTTGCTGGGCTCAAGTGATCCTTCCGCCTCAGCCTTCCAAGTAGCTGGAACTACAGGCACGCGCCGCCACCCAGCTAATTTTTTGATTTATGGTAGAGACGAGGTCTCACCAAGTTGTCCAGGCTGGTCTTGAACTCCTGAGCTCAGGCAATCCTCTCACCTCAGCCTCCCAAAGTGCTGGGATGACAGGTTTGAGCCACCGTGCCCAGCTGGAAGAACTTTCTTTCTTTTTTTTTTTTTTTGAGTTGGAGTCTCACTCTGTTGCCCAGACTGGAGTGCAGTGGCTGCTCCTGGCCACCGCAGTCTCGACCTGCTGGGCTCCGGCGATCCTTCCGCCCCAGCCTTCCAAGTAGCTGGAACTACAGGCGCGCGCTACCACGCCCGGCTAATTTTTTATTTATTGTAGAGATGAGGTCTCGCCAAGTTGTCCAGGCGGGTCTCGAACCCGTGGGCTCAGGCAATCCACACATCTCAGCCTCCCAAAGTGCCGGATTATAGGCTGAGCCACCGCGCAATCGGAAGACTGAGGCGGAAGGAAGAACTTTCTCATAGCAGCTGTGGCAGAGATCACAAAGTTTCTGAAAAGAAGCATCTGGCAGGTTCAGGGGTCGGCTCTAGGAGCCTGGGCTTTCTTTCCCTGCCAGGCCTGCTGAGCGAGGCCTGGTGTCCACAACGCGCAAGGAGCGCGGGGTCAGTTCACCATGGTCAGGGATGGCTTCGGGGTGGGCTCCCTAGCTCCGAGCATCCTCCACCCTGCAAGGGCTATCTCTGGGAAGCTGCCCCTCTCCTGCTGCCAGGCCTCCTGCTCTGCCACCTCCAAGAAAGAAGATTCCATGACCGTCCTCGTTGCTCAAGAACCCCCAATTCTTAGGTGCAGCCTAAACCCCTCCTGGAACTGGATGAAAAACAGGTTCCTGGGCTGCGTTTTCCTTGGTCTGGGGCCTCTCCTCTGAGTGAAACAGCCATTCATTGGCCAGAGAGAAAGGGACTGCAGCGGCCAGCCCTTCTTCTTGGACTGTTAGCACTTCCCTGCTCAATCTGAAGGGTCTCCGGCCTGGGTCCGTGTTGTGTTTTGCCTTCTTTTTTTGAGTCAAGGCCTCACTCTGTTGCTGGAGTACAGTGGCATGATCACGGCTCACCATAGCTTCGACCTCCTAGGCGCAGGTGATCCCTCTGCCTCAGCCTCCCAGCTAGCTGGGATTACAGACATACACAACTATACCTGACTAATTTTAATTTTTTTGCAGAGACGAGGTCTTGCCACGTTGCCCAGGATTGCTCAAGCAGTCCTCCCGCCTCGGCCTCCCACGGTGCTGGGATTACAGGCATGAGCCACTGTGCCTGGTCCTGCCTGTGTCCCTTTCCTTGAAATTGCAAAGTAGGCCAGGCACGGTGAATCACACCTGTAGTCCCAGCACTTTGGGAGACGGAGGCGAGAGGATTGCCTGAATCCAGGCGTTCGAGACCAGCCTGAGCAACATGGCGAGACCTCGCCTCTACAACAAGCAAAAAAATTAGCTGGGCCTGGTGGCGCATGCCTAGTCCCAGCTACTTGGGAGGCTGAGGCGGAAGGATCACCTGAGCCCAGCAGGTCAAGGCTGCAGTGGCCGTGAGCGTGCCACTGCACTCCAGCCTAGGTGACAGAGTGAGACTCTGACTCAAAAAAAAGAAAAGAAATTACAAAGTAGCACAGAGACCTCCACGTCCTACCCTTCCTCTGCTGGGTGCACCGAAGTGGCAGGCATCCCTGGCCCACCTCTGCCCCACGCCAATGCCCCCACCGCGTCTTCCTGGCCTCCCTGGTCGGAGCCACACCCCCACGGCCTCTGCCCAGCACCATGACTCACGCATGGGTCAGCACCCACTCCACCTCTCTCCTGAACGGAAGCCCGCAGCCCTGGATCCCTCCCCCCGCGTGCCTGACAAATTATCCCCTTGTTAAGGCTACTCTTGCCCTAGGCTCCCACGCTTAGCTCCAACCCCGACGCCTTTGCCTGGTCCCCACTTAAACTGCACTAGGAGAAAGAGCTTTGAAATCAGACACACTCCTGACTCAGCAGCTAACCAGAGATGCTCTAGCTCTTTTCCTTGCAGAGAAAGGGTCTTTGAATTCCAGCGTCAACACTTGCTACTTGTCTGAACTTGGGTCGGTGACTGAACCCTCGGGGCTTCAGCTTCCGTAAAATGGGGTCATCACAGTACCTACGTCCAAGGACTGCTGTGAGGATTAAATAAGCTGGTAGCAGAATAATATGATTCATTTAAATTTATTTGTTGAAAATGTTAGGCAGGCCTAGCACAGTGATTCAGACCTATCATCCCAGCAATTTGGGAGGCTGAAGCAGGAGGATTGCTTGAGCCCAGGAGTTCGAGACCAGCCAAGGCAACATAGTGAGATCTCATCTTTACCAAAAAAAAAAAAAAAATTGAAATGAGCTGAGTGTGGTGGTGCATGCCTGTAGTCCCAGCTACTTGGACGGCTGGGGTGGAAGGATCACCTGGGCCCAGGTGGTCGAGGCTGAAGTAAGCATGTCACTGCACTCCAGCCAGGGCTACAGAGAGAGACCCTGACTCAGAAAAAAAAAGAAGAAGGAAATCAGGGAAGGTTTCCCTCCTGGCCTGTCCTGCATGAAAACCTGCCTCCTGGTCTGCAGACCCTGGACACAGGGTCTTTGGTTTCCATTCCCTGGGACTTCTTCCTGAACTGTCCAGGACACTGCATCCCACAAAGCCAAGAAAACATGCAGGAATGCCCAGATTCACCCCTGCCCTCTCCATCTCTCACTGACATCTTTCCAACCGCAAATATTTATGGAGTGGCTCCTACTGGGCGGCTGTCTCTCCCCTTCCTGCTGTGTCCGGCCCCTCCACGGTGGCCTGAGGGGTGAGAGTGTCTGCAGGCCCCAGGAGAAGAAGCATGGAGCTGAGAGGAGGAATTCGAGAGACCCCTGAAATGAGTTGTAGACACCTGCCTGGAAATTTCATCTGTTTCGTGTCCCACGTCTTGGGTATTAAGAGGAGGCAGAGTTTGGGGACCAGGCAAACAGGATGAGTCCCAGTGCAGTCACGATCTCTGTGACTTGGCTGCCTTTGCCTCAGTTTCCTCAAGTGTAAAACAGGGTGATAATGTGAGAATTAACTCAGTCATCAGCGGTGTGCGGTGCGTGCCGACACTTCCTTCCCTGCCCTGGACTTTACATGGAGGCTCATCCACAAAACGGCCCGCCATTGTTTCCTCCCCAGGACCGGACGTCCCAACCCTTATGAGTCCACAACACACCTTCAGACACGATGGGCTACACGAAGGTGCCTCCACCCCCAGCATGACTCATCCAAGCATCAACAGTTGCACATCGCCCTGATACGTGGGCTCACACACACACACACACACATTCATAAAAGATCTTGAGGGCGCACGAACTCATGCCACTCTCCGCCTACTTGCCCCAGTGCACTGCAGTCATTCATTGCTGTGTCTGTCTGCCACATCCTTCAGTCTCCAGTATCTAGCAAAGCACCTGGCCTTCCACAAAGGGTGCGTGACTTATGCGTGCGTCTGTTTTGCCAGGTGCCTAGCACTGTGTCTGGCTTGACACAGTGTCCCCAAGGTGTGGCACGGCTGAGTGAATACAAATAAAAGGAATAAGTAAACGTTCAGCCCCGCCCTCCTCCCTTCTCCACGGTTACCAACCCCCCCAGCTTCCGGTCCCAAAATTGGCAAGGAGTGCTGATGAAACCCAAAACTTCAGGACACACCCCAGCACTTTTAAAGGCCAGGCGCCCAGGCAGGTGAACAGTGAAGCCCAGCGGGGACTACCCCCACATTTTAGCCTGGGTCTTTCGGGACCGCCCTCTGTCCTGACCCATCCTCCTGGCTCTGGGGGCCCCTCCCCAGCCTCAAGGCCTGCTCTGCCACCCCCCACTTTGCTTTCTTCACAGCAAAGCCCCCTTCTAAACAAAGGCTGGCACCACCCACCTCCACTGCACCAGCCTGCGTGGCCTCGCCTCCCAGCACCCTCTCCTACTGAGGTCGCCAGCTCTGTCTTGGCTGGCATCCTGCTCCAGGGCAGGGATGGGCGAGCATGACTCTGCCCTCCTGGAAGCATTCCCTGCCACTTGCGGGAAGACGGGCGAGAGGGGGCCGCGGGGTCTGCAGCCGGGAGCCTCAAGCACCAGGTTGGCTGCACTGGGCAGAGACTCCAGGCCCCGGGCCGGGCTCCGTCTCGCCCGCAGGGGACGGGGGCGTGGCAGCTCCCACCCCTGGGTCTGAGGGTCTGCTGCCCAGCGGGCGCCTCGGCTTCCTCCGGGCCAGGCTTCCAGGCGCCAGGGACGGGGTAGAGGGACCAACTGACCTGTAGGGGTTGAGGGTGCAGACGGTGATGGCGGGGAAGACCAGCTTGTCAGAGTTCAGGTTGATGTTGAGGCTGACGGGGTAGCTGAAGTACTCTCCGAAAAGCAGGCCGAACTGCCAGTACATCATGCCGAAGGCGCAGAGCCAGAGCACGGCCCAGAAGGCTGTCTTCATGCGGTTGTGCTGGGAGCACACCAGGCGGATGGCGCCGTGGATGGTCGTGTGGTTGCAGAAGAACTGGAAGAGCTCGCGGTAGGAGCGGTGGAACTCGATCAGGGCCTCGTCCTCCTCCGTGGGCTGCCGGGGGGCCGCGGGCTCGGGGCCCGGCCCCGGGTCCTCTCGCTGGTCGCCCTTCATGAGTCCTTGGCTGGCCTGGGAGGACGGAGGCCAGGGTCAGGGCGGGGCTCGGCCCGAGGGGGGCTGCCCCTGGCTGGGCCCACCCCTCCCTCACGCCCCCGCCGGTCCAGGAGGCTGCTGACCTGCTGGAGACAGGGCCAGAGCGCGGGGGCCGGGCTTCCCTGGGGCGGCCTCTCCTCTGCTTCCCTGACGAGAGGCCACCTTTCGGTCGCTGTCCCGGCACCTCCCTTTCCCTCCCGGCCGCAGTCTCGGCTCTGCGTAACCCGGATCTGTCCCCCCGGGGTCGGGGTCTCTCCCACCCGCCCTGTCTGCCCCTGCTTCTCTCCAGGTCTCTCTCGGCTTCCCCTGCCGGCCAGTCTCCCCTCTCGGACCCGGCCTTTCTCCTTCTTGCCCCTGCCCTGCCCTGTCTCCCTCTGGGCCCTCTCCTCCAGCCTTGGGCCCTGACCTCGAGCCTCCAGCCGCGTCTGACTCTGTCTCTGCCGGGGACGCAGGGCTCCAGGAGGTGTGGGCGGCCTCTGACTTTCCACTCCCAGGTCGTGGCTGGACTGGGACTGGTTCCTTTCCAGTTGAATCTGGCAGCCGAGCCTCTCCACCCTCTCACCTGACAGGTGCGGCGGCCACCAGGACTGGAGCCACACCAGCCTCATTAGCATCGCAATTAAAGGCCGGCAGGGCAGGGGGGCCCTGGGGAGGAGTCTGGGCCCGGAGGAGGGAGGACGCTTCCGAGGGCAGGTGGATGGAAGCCGGAGCCCTGCTGGGCGGGCGCCGAAAGACGGGACGGGGCAGGGGCCAGAAGACGCGCTGGCAAGGGGGCGCCAGAGATCTGCGCCAGCAGAACCCAAAGCCCGAAAGGCCAGCAAGGAGGAGGAGGACCAGCCAGGCTGAGAGAGAGCGGGGTGGGGAGCCAGGAGGACTGGGAAGGCAGGAAGAGGAAGCCCGTGGCAGGGCGGAGGGAACGATGAGACAGGGGTGAGGAGGAGCACTGAGAGAGGAGCAGCGAGGGAGCCAGGGCCAGAGGGGCCGGCGAAGGGAAGGGAAGCAGCTGGGGCATCTCCCTCCAGCAGGAGAGCAGGGAGGGGTCCCAGTGCTCTCAGGAGCTGGAGCCTGAGGACACCCCCCCCACTGTCAGCCTCACCCTTGGGTGCCTGAGGAAAAGGAGGAGGGGTCCCTGCTCCCTGGGGTGGGAGGGGCTCCTGGCCCCGCCTGCGCTCAGGTGGGCAACCGCCTTCTCCTCCAGGTCCCTCACGCCACCCCCCGTCCCGCCAGGCTTGGGGGGAGCCCCCGTGAAGCTGGGGACCGGGTGGGGCCCTGGTACATTCTGTTCTCCTGGACACCGCTGGCTGCCGGGCCAGGAATGTGTAAGGGCCCCGCTGCCGTCACGGGGTTGCAGGAATGTGGGCATCGGAGGCCGCGCCAGGGCCAGGCAGGGCACTGTGGGCACAAACCTGAAGCCAGGGCGAGGCAGGGAGCGCAGGCACCGAGGCGCCGGGAGGGAGGGGCCGGGAGGGCCGCGCAGGGTGTCCCGGAGGAGGAAGGCGACACGGGTCTACACAGGCCCGGAAGGAGGGAAAGCGCTCAGGCAGGGGCTGTGCCTTTCTCTAAAACCCCTGACCAAATCTAATCCGGCGGCAAGGGGATGAGAGGGCACAGAGCAGGGAGCAAGCAGAGAGGGAAGGTGGGAGGATGAGGCCCAAGAACTGGGCCCAAGGAGACGTGGGCCGCTCCCGGCAGCCCAGGCCCTGCACGTTTCGGGAGGTCTGCCACTGGCTCGTGGGCCCTGCAGGAGCCAGCCCGGAGTGCAGGGACATGGCCCCTGGCTTGTCCTGCCTCCCCCAGACGCAGACCTAGCCTGTCACTGATCTAGACCAGGGAAAGGAGATAGGCCCGCAAATAGGCGGCAGTGATATGAGAAGATGAGGCTTCTGGTGTCAGAAGTCAGAGCAAGTGTGGGGAAACCCGGGGGGAGGAGGGGAGAAGCTGCTGGGAGGAAACTCAGGAGGACTTCCCAGAGGGGATGTCTTCTCAGCTGCATCTTGAAGAGCAAGGAGTTTACCAGGCAGAGAAGAGAAAAGGGGCCTACTCCAGGCTCGGGGTCCATCCTGGTCTGTGGTTTCCCCTCTTGGGGCCGTCCCTGATGGCTTCTGAAAGCGAGAGCTGGTGTCAACCGGGATTCCGAAGCAGCCTGTTGCCTGCCTGGACACCAGCTCATGACGACCCCATCCCCCAACCCCCAGCCTGGAAGGGAGAGCCGGTTTTTTCTTCCTTGTCCTCATGAAGAAACTGACCCTCCTCCAGAGCAAGCCAGTGTTCTGAGGTTAAAGCCAAGCAGCAGCAGAGCTCTACACAGAATTCAGAAGCTTCCTCCTCCGGGGTGTCTACTTAGTGTTTCTACCACCCGCCTGCTGAGACAAATGAGCCGCAGACTCCTGGGGAATGGGAGCCCCTTGCCCCTGGGTGTGCCAGCCAGGAAGGGCTCACTCGGCCCCGCCCGGGCCGGGGCTCCGCCAGCTCTCTGGGAGCTGGGTGGCCACCTTGGCTGTGCAAAAAGCTCTCTGCCCTGTCCCCACCTCCCCACAGGACCCGGGTACCCCTGGAAACTGCCCTCCCCACTCCTCCCTCCCGCCCCCCATCTCCCTTGAGCCAGGTTTTTTCTTTTTCTTGCGTGTGTGTGTGTGTGTGTGCACGCGCGTCAGAGTCTCCCTGTCGCCCAGGCTGGAGGGCAGCGGCACGCTCACAGCCACCGCAGCCTCGACCTGCTGGGCCCAAGCGATCCTTCTGACTCAGCCTTCCAAGCAGCTGGAGCCACAGGCGTGTGCCACCACACCCGGCTACTTTTTAAATGTATGGTAAAGATGAGGTCTCGCCAAGTTGCCCAGGGCCTGGGCTGGGAAGTGGATTGCCCATGTCTCCTCGGACCCACTTCTTGGGCCTGATTCTCCAACCTTTCCCTCTCTGCTTGCTCCCTGCTTCGTGCTCGCCCCCTGGATTAGATTTGGACAGAGATTTTAGGGAAAAGCACAGCCCCTCGAGCTTCTGGGCTCAGGCAAGTCTCTCGCCTCCACCTCCCGAGGTGCTGGGATTACAGGCGTGAGCCACCGGGCCAGGTTCTTAAATGGGGGCGGTCTTTCCTGCACACAGGCGCGGCTGCTGTCTGCTCTCAAAGGTTCTGAGAAGCGACTCCTGGCCCTTTCTGTTTTCCAGCAGGTGCCTGCACTCTGAGCACTGGCTTAACCCATTTTCATCTCAAGGGTTCTGCGAGAAGAACGGGAAGGTCTGATGTGGGCTGAGCCAGACGGCATGGTGACCCGGCACGTCCTGCCCGGGCAGCGTTCGGGACCTGGACTCGCCAGAGCCGTCTTGCTGCTGGGAGAAGAACAGAAACCCGAGACCTGCGCTTTTTGTCAAAGCGCCATTTTAATGATTACTTTTCCAAGTGCAGAAATAACGAACATATACCTTGTCACAATGCAGCGTTCCTGCAGGACAGAAGTACTTAGAACGGTTCAGGCTTCGCTGTGCCCCAGCCCTGCCCCTCCCCTCAGCCCAAGGGGAGCCGCTATAATTTGTATATCTGTCTCTGTCTGGTTTTTTGTCTTTACACATTTAAATCTATTTTTTTTTAAGTTGGAGTCTCACTCTGTCACCCAGGCTGGAGGCAAGTGGCACGCTCCTGGCCACCACAGCCTCGACCTGCTGGGCTCAGGCAATCCTCCGCCTCAGCCTTCCAAGTAGCTGAAACTACAGGCGTGTGCTACCATGCCCGGCTAATGTTTTTTTTTTTTTTTTTTTTGAGTTGGAGTCTCACTCTGTCACCCAGACTGGAGTGCAGTGGCCGCTCCCGGCCACCGCAGCCTCGACCTGCTGGGCTCCGGCGATCCTTCCGCCTTAGCCTTCCAAGTAGCCAGAATTACAGGCGCGTGCTACCACGCCCGGCTGATTTTTTGATTTATTGTAGAGATGAGGTCTCACCTGCCCAGGCAGGTCTTGAACCCGCGGGCTCAGGCAATCCACTCACCTCAGCCTCCCAAAGGCGCAGGATTACAGGCTGAGCCACCAAGCCCAGCTTAATGTTTTTTTAAATTTATGTTGAGATGAGGTCTCACCAACTTGCCCAGGCTGATCTTGAACCTGCAGTCTCAGGCAATCCTCTCGCCTCGGGCTCCCAAAGTGCTGGGAATGTTTTTCTGTTTTTCTTTTTTTGTTTTTTGTTTTTTTTGCTTTTGAGTTGGAGTCTCACTCTGTCGCCCAGGCTGGAGGGCAGTGGCACGCTCACGGCCATGGGAGCCTTGACCTGCTGGACTCTGGTGACTGGGGATCCTTCCGCCTCAGCCTTCCAAGTAGCCGGAACTACAGGCGCGTGCTACCACACCCAGCTAATTTTTTTTGTTGTTTTCTGGGTTTTTTTTTTTTTTTTGATGTATTATAGAGAAGAGGTCTTGCCAAGTTGCCTGGGTTGATCTCGAACCCGCAGGCTTAGGCAACCCACTCACCTCGGACTCCCAAAGTAGTGGGATGACAGGTTGAGCCACCAAGCCCGGCCTATTTTTTTAAATAAAATATTGTTTTTTTCACAAGCACAGCCAGATTATAGGCATTTTTGTACAACTTCCATTTGTGCATTTCAGCTATGGACTTTGGGAAAGGCCCTTGACCTCTCTGCGCCCTGGTGGTCCTGTCTGAGAAAATTAAAGGGCAGGAGGGGGTGGGTGAGGCAGGCCGGAGGGGCGCAGAGACTCTTTCCAGCTGACGCTGGATGGAGCCCCTTGCTTCATGCCTGCGGGAATGAGTCCCACAGAAGCAAAGTGACTCGGCCACCGTCACCCAGGAGTTAGGGGCCAGATGGAGAACAGAGCTGCCCCCTCTCCAAGCTCAGTGCTCCTTCCCCGACTTCCAGGGACGTGCAGTTTTGTTCTTTGGGAGGTCGGGGCCTTGGGGGCCTTGTCTCTTGCCGCCCCAGGGCTCCCCCGCTCTTCCGGCCAGCTCCAGACCGGCCTCCCCCAGCCAGCCCCAGCCCTCCTCGAGCTGTGTGGTGTGGCCGTGAAATGTGCGAGACTGCGGGGAGGGAAGTGAAACCAGCGGTCTGCAGCGGGACGAGGGGGCCAGTGGGAAGGGTCTTCCTGCCTCTTGTGCTCTGGGGGGACCCTCCCTCAGTGACAACAGGAGCACACCCTCCATATGGCCCCCAAGCAGGGGGTGGGAGCCTGGGGAAGGGTCCTGGGCCGGCCCCTCCAGGATGTCCCCTTCCCCTTGGGCTCCATGCCTGGGCACGCCGGTCATGCTGAGGCCATGGGCCAAGCGTCCCCTGTGCCCGCCGACCACACCTTGCGGCCGTGCGTGGCGAGTGTCCTCAGCGCCCTTCCTGAGGCAGTCGGCGCCCACCAGGCTGGTTCGGGCCAGATCGGGCAAGTCTGGACGGATGCCCGTAACCTTTGGTTACTTTTCGTTCACCTGTAGTTCATTTTACTACCAAAAATCCTACCGCCCCACCCAGAGAAATCGCAGCCATTTCGTGCGCCTGCGCATATGTATACGCTTCTCACGCAAGGCAAGGCAACGCACTAGAAACTCCACCCTTTCCAGAGTACGCCCCGCACTCCGCCCTATGGAAAATACCAGATTGCCTGTGTGCCTTTGACAGTGGGGGGCAGTTTGTTTCCCGTCCGTCCGGCCAGCCGCTCCTGGACCGCCTTCCCTGTGCGCAAGTTCCCGAACAAAGCCCGTGTCTCATCCGTTGTCTCCGAGTCATTTCTTCAGCCTCTAGGACACAGTGCCTTCCCTTCCGGGGTCTTTGGGGTCCGGTACCACAGCAGGAGATGACAGAGTAATATTTTCAGCCAGGTGCAGTGGTTCATGCCTGTAATTCCAAAACTTTGGGAGGCCAAGGCGGGAGGATTGCTTGAGCCTAGTAGTTTGAGACCATCCTGGGCAACATAGTGAGACTTCGTCTCTACAAAAAAAAAAAAAAAAAATTAGCCTGGTGCAGTGGCTCACACCTGTAATCCCAGCGCTTTGGGAGGCTGAGGTGAGTGAATTGCCTGAGCCCGCAGGTTCGAGACCCACCTGGGCAACTTGGCAAGACCTCATCTCTACAATTAAAAAAAAATTAGCCAGGCATGGTGGCGCGTGCCTGTGGTACCAGCTACTAGGAAGGCTGAGGTGGAAGGATCGCCTGGGCCCAACAACTCCAGGCTGCGATGGCCGTGAGGGTGCCACTGCACTCCAGCCTGGGCGACAGAGTGAGACCCTGACTCATAAAAAAATAAATAATTGGCCGGGTTCGGTGGCTCAGCCTGTCATCCCAGCACTTTGGGAGGCCGAGGCGAGTGGATTGCCTGAGCCTGCGGGTTCGAGACCCGCCTGGGCAACTTGGCGAGATCTCATCTCTACAATAACTCAAAAACTAGCCGGGCGTGGTAGCGCGTGACTGTAGTTCCAGCTACTTGGAAGGCTGAGGTGGAAGGATCGCCGGAGCCCAGCAGGTCGAGGCTGCGGTGGCCGGGAGCGGCCACTGCACTCCAGTCTGGGCGACAGAGTGAGACTCCAACACACACACACACAATTAATTAATTAATTAAAATGAAACTAAAACTTATCAGGCGTGGGAGAGTGGGCCTATAGTCTCAGCTACTCAGGAGGCTGAGGCTGGAGGAGCACTTGAGCCCAGAAAGTCAAGACGACAGTGAGCCATGATAGTGCCACCGCACTCCAGCCTGACTGACAGAGTGACACAGAATAAAAAAAGTCATCACTTTTTCCTCCACACTCCTAGGGGGCAGCTATCTATTTACTATTATCCTGGTGTGTGTGTCAAAAAACAGAAAACAAAAACTGTGTCTAGATATCGCCCAGGGTCATCTGGGTGGCAAAGTCACCCCAGCTGAGAACAACTGGGTTGAGGCCTCATACCCACGGAAAACGCAGACACTCCAGAGAAAGTCAACCCTCAACAGTGTCACATTTCTCAGTGTTTACCAGACCCTTTCCAAGGGCACCGGCTGGCTAAGAGCAGTGTAGAGAAGAGGAGAAAGAAAGAATCCATACCCACCAAGCCCCTTCTTGGACTCTCCACGGGCCTGGGGGAAGAAGGATCTTGCAGCCGCTTCCTCTGAAGAAGGCCTGGGAGAAGAGCCCACGCCCACACATTCTAGGAATCTGTAGGGCACTCCATCCGCCAGTGGTATGGGCCAGTGGGAGTCAGTTTTCTTTCTCTTTTGAGTTGGAGTCTCACTCTCGCCCAGGCTGGAGGGCCGTGGCAAACTCACAGCCACCGCAGCCTCGACCTGCTGGACTCCGGCGATCCTTCTGTCTCAACCTTCCAAGGAGCCGGAACGACAGGCGCACACTATCCCGCCCAGCTAAATTTGGGTTTACTGTAGAGACGAGGGCTCGCCAAGTTGCCCAGGCGGGTCTCGAACCCGCGGGCTCAGGCCATCCACTCACCTCGGCCTCCCAAAGTGCTGGGATGACAGGCTGAGCCATCGAGCCTGGCCAGGAGTCAGTTTCGAGGAGACTGATGGAGCACTCAAAAGAGCAGGTGCAGGGACAGTGCCCTGCCACACAGAATCCATGACATTCTCATCCCTTCCTCCTCCCGGGGAAGGTTGGGTGGGCATCGTAGTAGCCATTTATTGATAAGAGGTGTCTGCCATGGTCCTGCAGGGAAGCAGGAAACACTCAAGTCTTTCCACGCAAGGACTTTCATGTAGGAAATTGGCACGTGGGCGATGGAATTGCCGAGAAGAGGCAGCTCAGAAAACAGCAAAGCAGGAAGCAACCGCTGTCTCTGGCCTGGAAAGACTTCAGGCTGTTGTAGCCTCGGGGGCCAGGAGCCTCCGGAGCTATCTGTCAGGAACTAAATGGTGCGGGCTACCAGATAGGAGACGGGTGTTTCGGAAGAAGGGAAGGAAGAAGCAGCCAACTGCAGGCCAAGCCAGACCGCCAGGGGGTAGAAAGAGCCTGGCTTCTTCACTCCTCCCACCCACCTGTCTCCTACTGGTGCCTCCTATTGGCTGAACCTAACGGGAAGCCGGAGGGAAAAGGCGTCTGGGAACCGTAGTGACACAAGGCAAGGAAGGGTGGAGAACAGGACTACGAGCAAAACAGCAGCTGATGGGTACAAAAAAAAAAAGCCCAGAGAGGGAAAATCAAAACCCAGATTTTCGAGCTTGTTGCTCTTTCCTTAGGACCTAGGGTTCCTTGAGGGCTGAGGTGACAGCATATGCGGGCAGCAGAAAGGACATAGTTCAGCCATCTGGGGTTAAAAAGGATCTGAGATCGTGTGAAGCAGGAAGCTTTCACTGGGAAGGGCATGCAGCGACCTTTTGTGGTGCGAGAAATGTTCTACAGGTGTGGGCTACGTGATAATGTGCTGAAGCGAAAATTCGCGGATCTGCGTGTGCACAAGTAGAACACTTCAGGCACTAAACTGTGTATGTGTTACACCAGCCTGGGCAACATAGCAAGAACTCGTCTCTACAAAAAAAAAAAAAATCAAAAACTTAGCTGGGCATGGTGGCACACGCCTGTAGTCCTACCTACTCAAGAGGCTGAGGCTGGAAGATGACCTGAGCCCAGGAGGTTGAGGCTTCAGTGAGCTGTGATCATGCCACTGCTCTCCAGTCTGGGTGACAGAGTAAGACCCGGACTCAAAATAAAGTAAAATAAAATAAAACCTTGAAGTATTTTCAAATGAAATAATGTGATGTCTGGGACTTGCTTCGGAGAGGTATCTGGAAGAATGGAACTAACCGAGAGTGGAAGCCGGGTAATGAGTACGTGGAGACTTCCCGGGATTATTTTCTCTCCTTTTGCATGTTACGCTACAGGTGGAATTGCTATAATAAAAGGCGACAAAGAGAAAGAGAAAAAGACCGAAGGTGACGACACACACATTCCTTCAGGTGTGTAAGAGCTCGGGGGTGGGCAAGCCCTTTGGGTCCCCTCCCACTGTGGGAGCTTTTCTGTCCTCTCAACAAATCCTGCTTTCTTTAAAAAAAAAAAAAAGAGCTCAGGGGTGAGTCTAGTCTCAGCCTCCCACCAGATAAGGATGAGTGCGGAACAGAGTCCTTAAGGGAAGGGGACACCGCCCAGGTGACCTATAATTTTTTGTTTTGTTTTGTTTTGTGTTTTGTTTTGGTTTTTTTACTTTGTTTTTTTTGGGGGGGGGTTGGAGTCTCACTCTGTCACCGAGACTGGAGAGCAGTGGCCGCTCCCGGCCACCGCAGCCTCGACCTGCTGGGCTCCAGCGATCCTTCCGCCTCAGCCTTCCGAGGAGCCGGAATTACAGGCGTGCGCTACCACGCCTGGCTAGTTTTGATTTATTGTAGAGATGAGGTCTCGTCAAGTTGCCCAGGCGGGTCTCAAACCCGCGGGCTCAGGCAATCCACTTACCTCAGCCTCCCACAGTCCTGGGATTACAGGCTGAGCCACCGAGCCCGGCTTGTTTTTTTTTTTTTTTTTTTAGTTGGAGTCTCACTCTGTCGCCCAGACCAGAGTGCAGTGGCCGCTCCCGGCCACCGCAGCCTCGACCCACTGGACTCCTGCGATCCTTCTGCCTCAGCCTCCCAAGTAGCCGGAACTACAGGCGCGCGCTACCACGCCCGGCTAATTTTTTGATTTATTGTAGAGATGAGGTCTCGCCAAGTTGCCCAGGCGGGTCTCAAACCCGTGGGCTCAGGCCATCCAGTCACCTCAGCCTCCCACAGTGCTGGGATTACAGGCTGAGCCACCAAGCCGGCTTGTGACCTATCTTAAGAGCAGAAGTGAGTCCCCCATGCCAGGGAGACACTCTAAACCATGAGGAAGCAGTACAGTTGCTGGAAAGTGCTGGGACCTGGACATCGGGAGACCTGGACTCGAGGCTGGCTCTGCTGTGGACTGACTGTGTGAAGTGGACGTCATTCACTTATCCCATACATATGCATCGAGCCCACGGAACAGGCCACACTCTGTGCTAAGCACAGGGAATGCCGACTGCCAGTCCAAGCCATGGCTGAGCACACACCTGCCAGGAAGCAGACCGCACAGCCCGGGGCAGGAGATGCCTCCCGAGCCTGCAGAGCCCACAGGGACCTACCTGGGTGGCCGAGAACTTGGAGACCAGCAAGCCAAGCATACAGCAGCCACTGCAAGTGTCTCCGGAAGGTTCACAAGGGGCTGAGGGAGGGAATGTGAAGAAAGGGGGCGGGACCAGACTGACCACCTGGAATCTGGACCTCAGTCACCGCTGCCTGCGTCTTCTTCACTGCTAAGGTGAGGGGGCTGGACTGGGCGGGGGCTTAGCTCCCCCCAGTCCAAAGGGGTTAGAGGCTCGTGGGTGGGGAGGCCGGGACCGGGGCTGCCCAGCTCCAGCCCGCCTGGCCTCCCTGCCTCAGGAAATCTACCCCCTCACTCTCTCCTCGGCAAGGGCGGGCAGCAGGCCCACTATACCCGCTCCGGTGCCTCGAGATGCCCTGCCCGCTTGTGTGGACTGGTTGGGTCAGCGGGGGGGAGGGCCACCTGGCTCGCTGCTCCCTTTGACTTAAAAGCCACACCGCCGAGAAGGACGCCAGGCCTCTGCCGGCAGGGACTTCTGCGTCCCAGACGCCAGGCCTCTGCCGGCAGGGGCTTCTGCGGCCCAGACACCGCGTCTGCTGGCTGGTTCTTCAGGCTCTGCTCCGAGCGCTCCCCTGTGCGTCTGTCCCGGCCCCCTCATCTTCCAGGCCCTGCACCCAACTGTCCACTGCTCCTTCTGGAACCCCTTCTGTTCCCCGGCTAGCTCTGCCCCCGCAGGGCTCCAGGAGGCGTCGCCGAGGACGCTCCGCAAACCCCACGGCCCCTCCTCCCCAGCGGGGCCTGTCTTGTCCCTGCGTCTCCTCTCCGAAGAAGGGAGGAGGCCTGGGTTCCGGCCTGTTGCCCTCACGTGCTTTCCCGGCCGCCCCCTCCCGCCCTGCTAGGAGGCAGCCAAGCCTGTTCCTCTTCCCTGTGATTGCGACAGGCCATTCTCAGCTCCCAGCGCTCCCTGTCCCCGCCCCGGCCAGCAGGCTCCACTCCCACTTCCTGAGCCCGGCCGCGGGAGCCCTGGAGGCCAGGCCTGGCCGCTCCGGCCCCCCCGGGGGCACACTGGCCCCAAGTCCCATCCCAGCCTCCGGGCTCGGGAAGCCACCGCCATCGCTGCTCGGGACACCGGGCCTCCCCGCTTCCTCCCAGGCCCTCAACCATCTGGCCGGCTGGCCCCATGGCCGTCATGCGCCTGCCTTGGGCCGCCTCTGCCCACGGCCTGGCCTGGGGGCCCCTCGCGCTGGTCCTCTGCAGGCTCCTGGTGGCATCCCAGCCCCAGCTGGTAAGGGAGGGGCCTAGGCAGGGATGGCGAGGGCAGGGGGGAGGGGTCGCCCTGGGCAGCCCCCGACCCAACCCCTCTGCCCTCCCAAAGGGGCCCCCGCCTGACTGGTCTCCCTCCCTGCCATCCCGCTTGAAGACGCCCCCATACCACTCGGAGAGCCAGACCTGCAGGGACCCGGAGAAGGAATACTATGAGTCCAAGCACCAGATCTGCTGCTCCCGCTGCCCGCCAGGTGAGAGGCGAGGGAAGGCGAAAGCGGGGCCACAGAGGTGGGGCGCAGGGGTCCAACCCCCTCCCGGCCCCTGATGGAAGGTGGACGCCGTCCCCCGGGGCAGCGCCTGGCGCAGATGGCGTGAGAGGCTCCAGCCACTGTCATTGTAGGCTCTGAGGTTTGCGCTCCTCACAGGCCTCCTGGTTCTTTGCATCGCCGGGCGGGGAGGCGAGGGCCACGCGTGGGGTGGGTAGGAACGGGCAAAGAGACGCGGCACAGGGACGAGCCTGGGTCACGCCACAGTGGCGTCTCCTGACGCCCTGCTGCCCTACTCACCGTCTAGGCACCTATGTCGCCGCTAAATGCAGCCGCAACTCAGACACGGCGTGCGCCACGTGCCCTGAGAATTCCTACAACGAGTACTGGAGCTACCTGTCCCACTGCCAGATGTGCCGCCCCTGTGACCACAGTAAGGGGGGCGTGCCCGGGGGTCGGCCCAGGCCTCCTGGCGCACCGCGCGCCCTGAGCCCTCATCTCCCCACCAGTGATGGGCCTGGAGGAGGTCGCCCCGTGCACCGGCCGACGGAAGACCCAGTGCCGCTGCCAGCCGGGCATGTTCTGTGCCGACGGGGGCCCGGACTGCAACCACTGCGAGCTGCCTCCCGACTGCCCGCCGGGCACTGAAGCCGAGCTCAAAGGTCAGAGGGCACCGAGGGCAGAGGGCGAGGAGGCCGGATGGCGGGGACCTGACTGGAGGCAGGGGTGTGGTGCTGTGTCCGTGGCGGGCCCTCCAGCTGGTTCTGCTGGGCATCGGACGCCTCTTCTCGTTCTGTGCAAAAGGCTCACAGAAGGGGTCTGCAGAGAGACGGTTCAGGACGGGGCAGGGGCAGGAGGGGCTCCCCTCGGCACAGGGGAAGCTTGGGCAAAACGCGAGGCCGCAAAGCAGAGCTTGGGCCAGGTGAGGCCACAGAACGGGCTGGGCGGCAAGAAGAAACCTCTAAGATGTCGCGCCGTGCCCGTTCACCCTGGCTGGCCTCTCTCTTGCCAGACGAAGCTGGGGAGGCCACCGGCCACTGCGTCCCCTGCAAGGCGGGACACTTCCAGAACACCTCCTCGCCCAGCGCCCGCTGCCAGCCCCACACCAGGTGAGTGTGCCCTGCCCAGGCTCCCTCCACCGCAGTGGCTGACAACCACCCCACGGATGGCACCACAGGCTTCCCTCGCCACTTCCAGCCCCACGAGCCCACCCGAGCTTGGGCTCGGGTGGGCGGGGACACGAGGAGGTCACGTCCCCTCTCTCCCCCACAGGTGTGAGGACCAGGGTCTGGTGGAGGCAGATCCAGGCACCACCCAGTCTGACACAAGCTGCCGAAGTCCATCAGAGTCACGGCTCCCCGAGGCGCCAGGTGAGGGACCAGGGCTGAGGGCACAAGGCGTGCCTGGGGAAATGCCTTAACCCCCCCAGCTTAAAAAATGGGGAAAGAGGCCGGGCTCGGTGGTTCAACCTGTCATCCCAGCACTTGGGAGGCCGAGGCGAGTGGATGGCCTGAGCCCACGGGTTCGAGACCCGCCAGGGCAACTTGGCAAGACCTTGTCTCTACAATAAATCAAAAATTAGCCGGGCGTGGCAGTGCACGCCTGTAGTTCCAGCTACTTGGAAGGATCACCAGAACCCAGCAGTTTGATGCTGCGGTGGCTGGCTGGGAGCTTGCCACTGCACTCCAGTTTGGGCAACAGAGTGAGAATCCAACTGAAACACACACAAAAAAAAAAAATGGAGAAAGAGGACTCCTTTCCTCCAAGAATTGGGACAAGAGGAAAAATTCCTAAAAGATAAATCAGAGCATCTCAAGGGTAGTGTACTGACACACACACACTTTCAAGGTTATGTATAACACAATACTCTAACAAGGAACACTTCCACACTGATATGTAATTATAGCTGACACTGCTGTCATCGTTTGGATGGGCCACCATCATACAGTCCACTCACTGGCGCGAACACCTCCCTCTCAGATGACACGCTTTCGTTGTTGGAGACATGAGCCCCCATGTGACTCTTGCTTGATTTTTTTCCTGTGGACTGGCCGTTTTGCTAGCCTGGTCGGTGATTACAGGATGTTGCTAATGACCGTCGTCAGTACTAGTTGGCAGAGAGTTTACTTCATTAACTTTCTTTTTTTTTTTTTTTTTTTTGAGTCGGAGTCTCACTCTGTCACCCAGACTGGAGTGCAGTGGCCGCTCCCGGCCACCGCAGCCTCGACCTGCTGGGCTCCGGCCATCCTTCCGCCTCAGCCTTCCGAGTAGCCGGAATTACAGGCGTGCGCTGCCACGCCCGGCTGATTTTTTGATTTACTGTAGAGATGAGGTCTCGCTGCCCAGGCGGGTCTCGAGCCCGCGGGCTCAGGCAATCCGCTCACCTCAACCTCCCAAAGGCGCGGGATGACAGGCTGAGCCACCGAGCCCGGCTCATTAACTTTTTTAAATTACTAAGAATTAATCATTACAGCTTGCGCTGGTTGACAGCCCACGTGTTGGGCACGCCGTAAACACTTTACATGCACTAACTCATTCAGTCCTCTTAATGACGCTCTAGAGTAGGTTCTGCTATCATCCTCACGGACTGTATGAAGAAACTGAGGCTCAGAGAGGTTCCACCATGTGCCAGGGTGGTAACTGGTGTTATCAGAACCTGTACTCAGGCTTTCTTTCTTCCAAGCCCATGCCGCAATACGCACGCTGTGGAAAGTTAGGAAATTCCAAGAAGCCAATGAAAACTCACTCACAGAACCATCGCTAGACGGCCACTCTTCATGCCACGGTTTTTTGGGGTTTTTTTTTGAGTCGGAGTCTCACTCCGTCGCCCAGGCTGGAGTGCAGTGGCATGCTCATGGCCACCGCAGCCACGAACTGCTGGGCTCCAGCGATCCTTCCGCCTCAGCCTTCCAAGTAGCCGGAACTACAGGCACGCACCACCACGCCCAGCTAATTTTTTTATTTATTATAGAGATGAGGTCTCACCATGTTGCCCAGGCTGGTCTTGAACGCATGCACTCAGGCAGTCCTCTCCCCTCGGCCTCTCAAAGTGCTGAGATTCCAGAAGCGAGCCGCCGCTCCCGGCCCCCATTTCTGTCTTGGGGCTGCCATCACCCCTCCCATCTGCTGTCCTGGCAGGGACGATGCTGATGCTGGCAGTCCTGCCGTCGCTGGGCTTCTTCCTGTGCCTCGCCACCGTCCTCGCCTGCGCCTGGAAGAGCCACCCCTCTCTCTGCAGAAAGCTGGGTAAGAAGAAGCCCCACGCAGCCGGAGAGGGGACCGGGCCCTCTGTCCCCTTGTGGCTGGGCTGGCAGTGGGGGTGGAGGCAGAAAGAGTCGACTTCCCGGTTCGGCTCCCCCCAGACCCTCAAGACTCCCAGTGCCTGTCCCCACCCCTGCCCCGGGCAGACGCCATTATCACCGTCGGCTGTCCACTCTGCGACTGGGGTTTGTTCTGGGGCCTCAGGGTGGGCAGCAGGCATTGCGGTGGGGTGTGGAGGGTGAAAGACCCCGCTGGGGCCCCACGCGCATTTTATTTTCCTTCTTTTTAAATTTTATTTTATTTTATTTTGAGTGGGAGTCTCACTCTGTCCCCCAGACTGGAGTGCAGTGGCCGCTCCTGGCCACCACAGCCTCAACCCGCTGGGCTCCGGAGATCCTTCCACCTCAGCCTTCCGAGTAGCTGGAACTACAAGCGCGTGCGACCACGCCCGGCTAATTTTTTTGATTTATGGTAGAGATGAGGGCTCACCAAGTTGCCCAGGCGGGTCTCGAGCCCGCGGGCTCAAGCAATCCACTCACCTCGGCCTCCCAAAGCGCTGGGATTGCAGGCTGAGCCACCGAGCCTGGCCTTTTTTTAATTTTAAAGATGTGGGGTGCATTTCAGCATTGGGTATTCAAGTGGCCATTGTACAAGCAAAGCCTGGGCCTCCCTTTGGTCCCCACTTTGCCTGGTTTGAGATCAGGTACCCTTACAGACGGTGTGCGCCCCCACCCCCAATCCCTGGCAGTATCCCGCTCCTGCCAATCCCTTTCTTACAGTATCATGGTAAATGTTCGCAGCAGCTTGGATGCACTGAGAGTCGATCATACTCAGTGACCCATCACAGAAACAAAGAGCAGGGTGCCACGCGTTCTCACTCATATGCAGACCCTGGACGTTGACCATTTAATTTCCGTTGCAGGATCCCTGCTCAGGAGGCGACCAGAGGTAATGGGGGAGGCGGGGAAGTCAGCAAGGGGGCCCAGGTGACGGGAGTCCATGGTGGGAGCGGGCAGGAAGAGAGTATGCTGGCTGATTCCCCACTCATTCGTTCATTCATTCATTTAGCTAATGACTTACTGAGCAGGCCACCTGCCAGGTACCGTCCTAGGCACTGGGGGTGCAGCGGTGAGCAAAGCAAAATGCCTGCCCTCCTGGAATTTACAGCCAGGGGGGCGAGAATAACGTCAGACATACGTTAGGCGGCAAGAACTGCTCACCAAAGCAGGGAGGGGGCTGGGGAGTGACAGTGGCCAAGGACAGGCCGTGCTCTTTTTCCACAGAGAAGCCAGGGAGGCCTCTGTGAGAAGCCGAGAGCCAGCCATGGAGCCATCTGTGGAAAGTGCCCAGGAAGAGGGAGCACGGGCGCACAGGCCCTGAGGCAGGGGCAGACAAGGGCAGAGGCGAGAGGGGTTGCCAACTCAAGCGGGCACGGGGCATGGGAACAAAAGAAGCCTGGGCCGTCGTCACTGGCTGGGTCTCTGTCTGGCTTCTGCAGGGACAGGAATCCAATGCTGCGGACGCAAGCTGGGAGCCTCCGAAGGCCAACCTGCACTTCCCGGACCTGGTGGAGCCGCTGCTGCCCAGCTCCGGGGAGGCGTCCCCAGCCTCCAGCGGGCTCCCCACGACCCCAGTTTTGGAGAAGGAGGTGCTGCAGCAGCAGAGCCCCTTGGGCCTCCCCAGGGAGCTGCAGCCTGAGCCCGGGGAGCAGGGCCCGGTGACCCCCGGTGAGCCTGGGTTCCCCTGCAGGCAGCGGAGAGGAGGGAGGAGGAGCGGGAGGGAGGGATGGCCAGCGGACAGGAAGCGGCCGGAGGAAGGAAAGGACTCAAGAGGGCCAAGACAGGACTCCAGTGCCCGCCGGTGTCACAGCCAGGGAGGGGGAAGAAACCGGAAGCCAGACACAGAGATGGACGCGGAGCTCCAGAGCCACGAGCCAGGGGGGAGAGGGAGGCCGGCAGGGGGACCCGGAGGGGGAGGGAGGGGGCGGGGGAGACCCGGGACGCAGTGGGCCCTGTTGGGGACCCCCTCCCTCAACGCGCCCCCTCCTCACAGGGACCAAGGGCATTCATGTCACAGGCGGGTCCATGACGATCACCGGGAACATCTACATCTACAACGCGCCCATGCTCGGGGGGGCACGGGGCCCCGGAGACGCCCCGGATTCCCGAGACCCCTCATACCCCATTCCCGAGGAGGGCGACTCTGGGCCTCCCGGGCTCTCTACCCCATGCCAGGAAGACGGCAAAGCTTGGCACCTAGCTGAGACGGAGCACTGGGGTGCCACGCCCTCCCACCAGGGCCCAAGCAGCCAGTTTGTCACCCAGGCCTGATGTGTCAGGCAAAGGGAGAAGGGGAGGACGAGAGCACCTTCTCCCTGAGGCTGCCCGCCCTACGCGGGGTTCCCAGGGGCCTGGGGAGGGCCCTGTGAGGCGCCACCCTGAGGTACCGAGCCTCGGACGCCCCTCGAGAACAGGGCTGGGCACGGGCTGGGGGGCGCGCTCCACTGGACTCTCGCCCCTGCCTGAGCACGCCTGGGACCCCGCGGCAAGCCCACTCGCCCTCTGGGGCCGTGCTGGCTAAGCCTGGGGACAGACGGGGCGTGGGATGCCGCCGCTGTCCACCATCCTGCACCCGCGCACGGCACCGAGGGAGCCACCGCACGGCCTCTGCAAAGACGTCCCTGGGACCTCTCGAGAATTCGTGGTGCTCAGCCCCAAGCTTCCGAGGCCCTCGGAGGGTGCGCACTTCACATGGACCGAGGTCGACCCGACACGCAGACGATGTTGCACGGAGGAGCCCCCTCCCCTCCGAGAGGAGAGGACAGGAAGTCAGCGACAACCGGGGGTTGCAGTGGAATGACTGGGTGTGGAGGAGAGTTCTGGAAGGGGAGGAAAATGGCAAGTGTATTTGTAAACTGTAACCACACGCAAATAAAGGGGAGACTGAGACCCAGATCATTTATTTTATTGGGATGTGCAAAGAAACACTGTAATCCCAGCCCTTTGGAAGACCCAGGCGAGTGGACTGCCTGAGCCCCAGGGTTCAAGACCAGCCTGGGCAACTTGAAAGACCTCGTCTCTACAATAAAGTTTTTTTTAAAAGCCAGCCTCGGTGGCTCAGCCTGTAATCCCGCGCCTTTGGGAGGCTGAGGTGAGTGGATTGCCTGAGCCCACAGGTTCGAGAGCCGCCTGGGCAACTTGGCGAGACCTCATCGCTACAATAAATCAAAAATTAGCCGGGCGTGGTAGCACGCACCTGTGGCTCCACCTACTTGGAAGGCTGAGGCAGAAGGATCGCCGGAGCCCGGCAGGTCAAGGTTGCGGTGGCCGGGAGCGGCCACTGCACTCCAGTCTGGGTGACAGGGTGAGACTTCCACTCAAAAAAGTAAAATAAAATAAGCTGGGTGTGGTAGCACGGGCCTGTAGTTCTAGCTATTGGAAGGCTGAGGCAGAAGGATCGCCGGAGCCCAGCAGGTTGACGCTGGGGTGGCCGTGAGCTTGCCACTGCACTCCAGCCTGGGCGATGGCGTGAGACTCTGACTCAAAAATAAATAAATAAGTAAATAATATATAAGATCCCACAATGTGATACATATTTCCATGGGGGTCTGTATATTCAGTTCAGGTAATAATAATACTAGTCAGCAATAGCAAACAATGTGCCGGGCGGTGTTCTAAATGCTTCAGAATACTAACTTATTCAACTCTCACAAAAATCCATGACGTAGACACTGTTACTCTGCCCATTTTTTTTTGAGTTGGAGTCACTCTGTCGCCCAGACTGGAGTGCAGTGGCCGCTTCCGGCCACCGCAGCCTCGACCCGCTGGGGTCCAGCGATCCTTCCACCTCAGCCTTCCAAGTAGCTGGAATTACAGGCATGCGCTACCACGCCTGGCTGATTTTTTTGATTTATTGTAGAGATGAGGTCTCGCTGCCCAGGCGGGTCTCGAACCCGCGGGCTCAGGCCATCCCCTCACCTCAGCCTCCCAAAGGCGCGGGATTACAGGCTGAGCCACCAAACCTGGCTACTTATTCTTTTTTTGAGTGGGAGTTTCACTCCATCGCCACACTCACAGCCACCCCAGCTTCAACCTGCCGGGCTGCAGCAATCCTTCAGCCTCAGCCTTTCAAGTAGCTGGAACTACAGGCATGTGCCACCACGCCCGGCCAGTTTTTCTTTTATTGTAGAGACGAGGTCTTGCCAAGTTGCCCGGGCGGGTCTTGAACCCACGGGGTCAGGCAATCCACTCACCTCAGCCTCCCAAAGGTGCGGGATTACAGGTTGAGCCACCGAGCCCAGCTTACTCCGCCCATTTAACAAATGATTTGCACCCAGTACCATGCCTTTTCAGAACTTTTTTTTTTTTTTGGAGTTGGGATCTCACTGTGCTGGCCAGTCTGGAGTGCAGTGGTACAACCATGACTCACCAGCTAACCCCAGCCTCAGACTCCTAAGCTCAAGTGTTTCTCCTGCCTCAGCCTCCTGAGTAGCTGGGACTACAGAAATGCACCACCACGCTTGGCTAGTTTTTCTGTCTCTTGTAGAGATGAGGTCTTGCTTTGTGCCCAGGCTGATCTTGAACTCCTGACCTCAAGCAATCCTCCCGCCTCAGCCTCCCAAAGTGCTGGGATTACTGGCATAGGCCACCACGCCCAGCTCAGAATTTCTTTGAATGGATAGAAAGGCTGGCTTTCTCAACTAATCAGATCCCTTGCTTGCTCCACAGGTGTTATATTTCAGTCTATTCTCAAACGTCCAGCCACTCTGCAGAGAGAAAGGCGTTCTCCAAGGTTATAGTGAAGGGTATGTTCTACAGACATAAAACGTGAGAGGCCAAGTTCACATCCTGTTGGTGAACAGAAATCTAGATGGAGCTCCTTTTAGCTCAGAAGGAGCACTTATGAGCTTTACTTTTTTGGGGGGGTTATTTTTTTCTTTCTTTTCTTTTTTTTTTTTTTTTTTTGAGAAATCAGGATTTATTGAGAGGACAGAAAAGCTCCCACAGTGGGAGGGGACCTGAGGGGGTTACCGTATTTTTATCTTTTTAATATTTTCCCCCAAAACCTTTACATCTTCTCAAGCCTTCTTACGAGTAAATGTCTGCCATCTCTCCTCCCACGAACTTCTACCATGCTGCCTGGTGCAGACGATCTTAGCTTGCAGGATTGTCAGGGGACCTGCCACCAGTGGGCTGCTCTTTCCATAAAAGGCCACTGTTGTGCATCTAATGTTAAGAACTCTGTCCTGGCTGGGTTGGGTGGCTCAGCCTGTCATCCCAGCACCTTGGGAGGCCGAGGCGAGGGATTGCCTGAGCCCGTGGGTTCAAGACCAGCCCAGGGAACCTTGGCAAGACCTCATCTCTACAATAAATAAAAAATTTGCCGAGCGTGATATCTTGTGCCTGTAGCTCTGGCTACTTGGAAGGCCAAAGCAGAAGGACCGCCAGAGCCCAACAGGTCAACGCTGAGGTGGCCATGGGCATGCCACTGCACTCCAGCCTGGGCAACACAGTGAGACTCTGACTCAAAAAAAAAAAGAACTCTGTCCCTGGGGCTTATCAAGAAAAGGTGGCTGCAAAACACATACTCGAGGAGGTGTTGGACCCAATGGAATGGACGGGTTACTTAAGGCTGACGGTGAAAGCAGTCCATCCCACTTCCTGTCATGAGAATAAATCCTGGTGGGCTGTGTCTTTAGAGAGCATTAAGTCCTCTTGCTTCTGTAGGTGCTAGAGACAGACAATGTGAATCCCTAATAGTCGTTCCGAGGTGTTTAGAGAAGAAGCAAATTTTTATACATTTTTTCCAGCAAAATACAAAGAGGAAAACACTTTTTAGGAAATGGTGCTAGGGGACAGCCCTGTGTGACACCAGTCAAATTCAGGATTCTGCCTGCCCGAGTTGATTTGCAAGGGCTGCCGCACCACAGACTGGGTGACTTCAGCAACGGAGATTTATTTGCTCACCATCTGGAGGCTAGAAGTTAGAGATCAAGGCAGGCTTGGTTTCTCTGGAGGACTCTTTCCCCGGCCTGCAGATGGAGGCTTTCTCCCCGCATCCCTACGTGGTCTTTCCTTGTGGGGTGTGCACACCGGCGCGCGCACGTGTGTGTGTGTGTGTGTGTGTATGTGTGTGTGTGTGTGTACATGCACCCTAATCTTCTCTTAGTGGATTAGAGCCTCCTAATGACCTCATTTAACTTCTTTAGTGGATTAGGGCCATCCTCATGACCTCATTTAACTTCTTTAGAGACAATGTCTCCAAATACAGTCACATGCTGAGGTCTTCGGGGTGAAGGCTTCAGCATAAGAACTTTGGAGTTTGGGGGACACAATTCAGTCCACAGCACCACCTTGCTTACATCGCCAGAGCTGGGTTAACACCGGCTGGCAGGGAGCGAAAGGTGAACAGAAAACCACTGACAACAGCCTCCCAGTGTGGTCTTCAGAGGAGGGACAGGATACGACGGCAGTTGAGCATGGGATCATGAAGTCTGAATGCAGCTGGACCCTCGTGTGTGATCTGCGAGAAACCCAGCCCTTCACCCCGTGGGGGGTCCCCAGCTGACACTGGGTCCAATTCACATCAGCACGGGTGCGGGTCACCCGTGAGGAGGCCAAGGCCACAGCCCAGAAGAGAGAAGGACGTCGAGGGAGATGGCGAGTATGTAGTCTCAGGATAATTAAGAATTTCCCTTTTTGAGCGTGACATCAGCAAGATGGCGATGGAGGACTCCCCTGCTTCTCTTCCCAACAGACTTTCAACAGCATCCGGCTTACCACCCTGAAAATCCCAGAGCTCAGGAGTGACTCTGTGCCCCCCGCTTGGACCACAGAGCCAAGAAAAACCATGATCAGGCGGCAAGGGAAGGGTCATGACTACAACGCCCTCCTCCAGATCCCAACACGCACAAGAGTCTCCAGGATGCTCGGTTTCCACGACGGATGAGGCTCATGGGAGATGGGCCATCGGTTCCCACCAGTTCTCCCACCATTCTTTGCAGGAGGCTCACTCCTCTTTTCCCACAGCTCTGTGGGAAAAGAGGAAGCACTGTGTGTACCGGCAGGGTTAGCCCCCCAGGGGTCAACAAGAATTTCCTTCTCAGCCGGCTCGGTGGCTCAGCCCGTTATCCCAGCACTTTGGGGCGCAGAGGCAAGTGGATTGCCTGAGCCCGCGGGTTTGAGACCGGCCCGGGCAACTTGGTGAGACCTTGTCTCTACAATACGTCAAAAATTAGCCGAGCGTGGTAGCGCGTGCCTGTCGTTCTGGCTACTTGGAGAGCTGAGGCAGAAGGATCACCGGAGCCCAGCAGGTCAACGCTGGGGTGACCGTGAGCGTGCCACTGCACTCCAGCCTGGGCTATGGAGCGAGACTTCAACTCAAAAGAAAAGAAAAGGATTTCCCTTCTCAAAGATGAAGTGGTGGCTCCGCTGCCTACCAAATAGGCTTCTGAACCTTTCCTAGGAACAGAGCCACATTTTTGCATCAGAGCAGAGACTCCATGGTAGCAGGAGGGGCGGCTCTTCTCCCAATCCCAGAAACCTACATGCCTGTAGGACAGTTACTTGGGAGACTGAGGCGGGGGAATGCCTGAGCCCAGGAGGTTGAGGCTGTCGTGAGTCATGATTGTGCCACTGCACTCCAGCCGGGGCAACAAAGTGAAACCCCAACTCAGAAAAATTTTTAATGGAAAATTTCAGGCACAATTCATAAGTTTCCAATGGTGTACCATTCTGAGGAGCATGAGAAATCTTGAGCCATCCCACACCGGAGCAGGATTTCTCCCTGTGTCCAACACTTCCTTGCTGTGGACACCACCTGCCCCTTAGTCACTTACAAGCCCTCTCAGTGATCAGATCTACAGCACGGCCAGTGTTCAAGTCACCCTGATTTTACTTCCTAACCGCCCCAAAGCACAAGAGGAGTGATGCCGGCCTTTCAGATATGCCACAGAGAAGCCGCGGAGTGTTTCCTTTAAGTGAAAAGGTGAAAGTTCTCAACTTAAGGAAAGAAAAACATCCTATGCCGAGGTCACTAGGGTCTATGGCAAGAAAGAATCTTCTACCTGTGAAATTGTGCAGCAGGAAAAAGGAATCTCTATGCAAGTTTTGCTGCTGCACCTCAAACTGCAAAAGTCGTGGCCACAAGGCGTGACAAGATGAAAAGGCATGAGATGTGTGGGTGGAAGACGCGAACAGAAACGGTTCTAACAGACGGCAATTGGGTTGGGCGCCACCGGAGATTTCAGGCATGCCCTGGGGGTCTTGGACATCCCTCGGGCAAGGGGCCCACTGTACAAATGCTCTGTAAATTCTGCTCCTTGCCTTTTTCATTTATCAAAATAGGTTGGTCATAATTTCATATTAGTACCCAAAAAACTTTCTTGCTCATTTTTATATCTGCATAGTATTCCATTACATGGCTATACCGTTTAACTAGATCCTCTTTTTTTTAAAGTCAGGGACTCACTCTGTAGCCCAGGCTGGAGTGCAGTGGCATCAACACAGCTCACCACAGCCTCGGACTCCTGGGTGCAAGCAAACTGCCCTCCTCAGCCTCCTGAGTAGCTGGGATTACAGGTGCACACCACCATGCCCAGCTAATTTTTTTTTTTTTTTTTTGTACAGACAAGGTCTCACTATGTTGCCCAGGCTGGTCTCAAACTCCTAAACCCAGCAATCCTTCTGCCTCAGCCTCCCAAAGTGCTGGGATTACAGGTGTGAGCCACTGCACCAGGCCTAACTAGATCTCTTTTAAGGATTTTTTTTTTTTTTTGAGTTGGAGTGTCACTCTGTCACCCAGGCTGGAGTGTAATGGCACCTTCATGGCCACCACAGCCTCGACCTGCTGCAGCTTCGACTTGCTGGACTCAGGCAATCCTTCTGCCTCAGCCTTCCAAGTAGCTGGAACTACAGGAGTGAGCCATCATGCGTGGCTAATTTTTTTACTTATTATAGAGACGAGGTCTCACCATGTTGCCCAGACTGGTCTCGAACCTGTGGGCTCAGGCAATCCTCTCACCTCAGCCTCCCAAAGTGCTGGAATTACAGGCATGAGCCACAGTGTCTGGCTCTTTTTTTGTTTTTTGTTTTTGTTGTTGTGGCTGTTTTTGAGTTGGAGTCTCACTCTGTCACCCAGACTGAAGTGCAGTGGCCGCTCCCGGCCACCGCAGCCTCGACCTGCTGGGCTCCGGTGATCCTTCCGCCTCAGCCTTCTTTTTTTTTTTTTTTTTTGAGTTGGAGTCTCACTCTGTCACCCAGACTGGAGTGCAGTGGCCACTCCCGGCCACTGAAGTCTCAACCTGCTGGGCTCTGGTGATCCTTCCGCCTCAGCCTTCTGAGTAGCCGGAATTACAGGCGTGTGCTACCACGCCC
The DNA here is from genome assembly GCA_027257055.1 of Cephalopachus bancanus. Lineage (NCBI taxonomy): Eukaryota > Metazoa > Chordata > Mammalia > Primates > Tarsiidae > Cephalopachus > Cephalopachus bancanus. The sequence continues at coordinate 126,158 of JAPVLO010001081.1, forward strand.
GGCTGATTTTTTGATTTATTGTAGAGATGAGGTCTTGCTGCCCAGGCGGGTCTTGAACCCGCAGGCTCAGGTAATCCACTCACCTCAGCCTCCCAAAGGCACGGGATTACAGGCTGAGCCACCAAGCCCGGCGTGTCTGGCTCTTTTAAGTATTTCAAATTCATTTCCAAACTTTACCATTACAAACAACTCTACAATAATAACTTATGTCATTTTGCTCATATGGAAGTACTACAACAAAAAAAAATGCTAGAAATAAGATTGCTGGGTCAGAGGGTCCATTCGTCCTGTTTTGATAAATATTGCCAAATGCCTTGCACAGAGATTGAACATCAGCAGTTTTTAAGGGTGTTTCTTTCCATACACACAGACTCCAACCTTTGTGTGTCATCAAACATTTTTATTTTCGCCAATGTGAATAGTAAAAAAGTGTTATCTCAGTGTAATTTTTATCTGTATTTCTTACTGTGAGTGAAGTTTTTATTTTCATGGTGAGTGGACTTATTCACATGTTGAAGAGTCATTTGTAACGTATTTTCCTCTGTTTGTTCTCATCTCTTCCTGTTTTTCTGCTGGAAGACTTCCAAATGTTATCTTGTTATCCCCAAATCATCTATTGAACAATCATTTTTTCTTCAATCATTTAAAACACTACCGTTCTCATAACCAAATTTGCATATGGATTTGAATTTACGTCTGCACCTTCTTCTTGTTTTTTGTTTTTTTCTGAGTTGGCGTCTCACTCTGTCACCCAGGTTGGAGTGCAGTGGCATGCTCATGGCCACAGCAGCCTTAACCTGCTGGGCTCAGGTGATCCTTCTGCCTCAGCCTTGCAGTTAGGTGAGACAACAGGCATGCACCACCACTCCTGGCTGATTTTTTGGTTTATTACAGAGATGAGATCTCACCAAGTTGCCCATACTGGTCTCGAACTCATGGGCTCTGGCGATTCTTTCACCATGGCATCCCAAAATGATGGGATCATAGGCGTGAGCCACTGTGCCTAGCCTACATCTGCACTTTCAATTATTTTCCTTTGAGCTATCTTTCAATTTGCCAACACCACTATTTTTCAATTGTTTTAGTTTTATATTTTAACATCTATTAGGGGGCCGGGTGCAGTGGTGGCTCATGCCTGTAATCCCAGCACTTTGGGAGGCTGAGACAAGAGGATTGCCTAAGCACCCGGGGTTCGAGACCAGCCTGGGCAATTTGACGAGACCTCGTCTCTACAATAAATAAAAAAATTAGCCATGCATGGTGGTGTGCGCCAGTGGTTCCAGCTTCTCGAAAGGCTGAGGTGGAAGAATTGCCTGAACCCAGCAGGTCAAGGTTGCGGTGGCCGTGAGCATGCCATCACTGTGCTGCCTGAGCGACAGAGTGAGACTCCAACTCAATATATATGTATATCGGCAGGGCATGGTGGCTCAGCCTGTCATCCTAGCACTTTGGGAGGCCGAGATGAGTGGATTGCCTGAGCCCGCGGGTTCGAGACCCGCCTGGGCAGGTGAGACCTCATCTCTACAACAAATCAAAAAATTAGCCGGGCGTGGTAGCGTGCACCTGTAATTCCGGCTACTGGGAAGGCTGAGGCGGAAGGATCGCCGGAGCCCAGCAGGTCAAGGCTGCGGTGGCCAAGAGCAGCCACTCCACTCTAGTCTGGGCGACAGAGTGAGACTCCAACTCAAAAAAAAAAAAAAAAGAACATGATATACCTGTTTATTTGTTGGTATCTTTGTATTTGTGCCCCTCAGTAATATACATATATAATTGATTGTAGAGACGAGGTCTCACCAAGTTGCCCGGGCTGGTCTTGAACCCACGGGCTCAGGCAATCCACTCATCTCGGCCTCCCAAAGTGCTAGGATGACAGGCTGAGCCACCATGCCCGGTCAATATTTTAATGTTCATTAATACAGATCTTGAGTTCTTAAGTTCTTTCCTAAGTGTTTTATCTTTGTAAATGCTGTAGAAATGAGATATTTTTGCTGGGCTCAGTGGCTCACACCTATAACCCCAGCACTTTGGGAGGCTGAGGCAGGACGACTGCCTGAGCCCAGGAGTTCAAGACCAGCCTATGCAACGCAGCAAGACCCCCATCACTACGAAAAATAAAAATGGCCCGGTGTGGTGATATGCACCTGTAGTCCCAGCTACTCGGGAGGCTGAGGCAGGAGGACTGCCTGAACCCAGGAGATCAAGGCTGCAGTAAGCCATGACGGTGCCACAGCACAGCACCCTGGGCAGCAGGGTGAGACCATAATTTTCTTTTTTTTGAGTTGGAGTCTCACTCTGACACCCAGACTGGAGCGCAGTGGCCGCTCCCGGCCACCGCAGCCTCGACCTGCTGGGCTCCGGCGATCCTTCCACCTCAACCTTCCGAGTAGCTGGAACTACAGGCGCGCGCTACCACGCCCGGCTCATTTTTGATTTATTGTAGAGATGAGGTCTCGCCAAGTTGCCCAGGTGGGTCTCGAACCCTGGGCTCAGGCCATCCTCTCACCTCAGCCTCCCAAAGTGCTGGGATTACAGGCTGAGCCACCGAGCCCATCCCCCAAATGTATTTATTAAAAATGGTGTTCCGGGCTCGGTGGCTCGGCCTGTAATCCCACGCCTTGGGAGGCTGAGGTGAGTGGATTGCCTGAGTCCGCGGGTTCGAGACCCGCCTGGGCAACTTGGTGAGACCTCATCTCTACAATATATCAAAAAACTAGCTGGGCGTGGTAGCGCGCGCCTGTAGTTCCAGTAGTTGGAACTCAGCCTGTAGTTGGAAGGCTGAGGCGGAAGGATCGCCGGAGCCCAGCGGGTCGAGGCTGCGGTGGCCGGGAGCGGCCACTGCACTCCAGTCTGGGCGACAGAGTGAGCCTCCAACTCAAAAAAAAAAAAAAAAAAATGGTGTATTTATTCTTTCTGTTTAAACTTCAGTCACCTTCAAAGTCCTCTCCGTTTGATGCAATACACCTCTCAAGACGCTGCTCAGGACAGTTTTCGAACTCATCAATTTTGATGCCATTTAGTGTTTCTGCTGTTTTTGTTCACCCCTTCCACATCAGCAAAACATTTCCTCTTAAGGACTTTTTTCATCAGGGAAACAAAAAAAAGTCACTCGGGGTCAGGTCGGGTGAACAGGGCGGGCGGGGCCTGGGGGTCATACCACACGCTCGCCAACCACCATGAAACGGGCAGACACCCCGAAAGAATCCCCAGAAAAAGTCGCTGCGGCCGAACGCAGCCTCTCACGGCCACGGCAGCTGGCACACGCCGATGCCGACGGGCGCCTAGAACCCTCGCCTCGCGGGGGAGGTCTGCGCTACCAGGGGCCCGCCCTCCAAAGGACATTTCGCCACTCTGGGGTCCCCTGCGTGTGCTTCCCTCAGGACGCCGGTCTGCGGCCTCCCCTCCTGGGCTCGGAGCCATCGCGGCTTTCGCTTTCACTTCCCGTCCCGTCCAACTTAGAGCCTCCGTCCTGGGTCGCTTCTTTTGTTGACGCCTGAAATCATTTGCGTCTCTGAACTGCAGCCCCGCCTTCCGGAAACTCCCGCGTTCTGGATGCTCTGCACTATTTCCTTCTCCACGTGTGCAGTGGCTCTCCGAGGACCATCGAGCAGCCTGACATGTAGCATACGTTGTTACTTCAAGCTTATGGTCCCCCGGGCCCTCAACACTGCCTGGTGACCCTGCCACGTTCCTCTGGCTAACCTGCTCCCTCCCTCTGCAACGGCTGTTCCGCGTCCCTCCTCAAACTTCCAGCACCGACCTCGACCTCTTGTCCTCAACAGGTGGCGTGGCACCCATCTTCGTCAGAAAATCAAGCACCACCACATTTACAAATAGGCTTGCATTTTTTTTTTTTTTTTTGAGTCAGTCTCCCTCTGTCGCCCAGGCTGGAGTGCATGGAATGCTCCCGGCCACCGCAGCCTCCACCTGCTGGGCTCAGGTGACCCTTCTGCCTCAGCCTTCCAAGAAACTGGAACCACAGGCGTGCACCACCATGCCTGGCTAATTTTTTGACTTATTGTAGAGAAGAGGTCTCATCAAGTTGTCCAGGCTGGTCTCGAACCCCAGGGCTCAGGCGATCCTCTCTCCTCTGCCTCCCAAAGTGCCGGGATGACAGGGTGAGCCAACACGCCTGGCTACACTTGCATTTGCACCTGCCCCGGCCCCTTCCCTCTTTACAACAGAGGTCTATTAGGTGACAACAGCAAACCTCAGCAAGGACGTGGAGCTGTTGGAATTCTCATAAACTGCTGGCACAAATTCAAAATTTTACCACTACTTTGGAAAACTCTTTGAAGATGTCTTATAAAGCTAAATATATATCTACCCTATGACCCAGAAATTCTAACCCTAGGTATTTATCCCAGAGAAATAAAAACAACTATCCAGCATAACATCATAGCAGCTTTATTCATAATAGCCCCAAACTGAAAACAACCCAGTGAGTGGATAACCTAATTGCAACATGTGCACACAGTAGTAGCCTAGTGTATTCCACTGCAGTAGCACATAGGAGTTAATTACGGGTATGGGCTATGGCATGGCTGAATCGCAAAAACATCATGTTAGGCCAAAGGAATGAGGCAAAAAATAACGATTTCTTTACACGAAGTTCTAGAACAGGTCAAACTAATATACGGCGATAAAAATTAGAATCGCCTGAGCCCAAGAGTTCGAGACCCGCCTGGGCAACTTGGCAAGACCTAATCTCCACAATAAATCAAAAATTAACCGGGCGTGGTAGTGCACACCTGCAGTTCTGGCTGCTTGGAAGTCTGAGGTGGAAGGATTGCCTGAGCCCAACAGGTCAAGGTTGGGGTGGCCATGAGCATGCCGCTGCCCTCCAACCTGGGTGATGGAGTGAGACTCCAACTCAAAAAAAATAAAACAGAGGTTATATTTGGTGTGGTGGGGGAGACAGACTGGAAGGGGTCACAGGGAATCTTCCTGAGGTGATAGAAATATTTCATAAGGCCAGGCACAGTGGCTCACGCCTATAATCCCAGCACTTTGGGAGGCCGAGGTGAGAGGATTGCCTGAGCCCATGGGTTCAAGACCAGTCTGAACAACTTGGCAAGACCTCATCTCTACAATAAATAGAAAAATTAGCCAGGCATGATGGTGCCTGCCTGTATTTCCAGCTACTTGGAAGGCCGAGGTAGAAGGATCGCCTGATCCCAACAGATTGAGACTACGGTGGCCATGAGCATGCCACAGTACTCCAGCCTGGGCGACAGAGCGAGACTCCAATTCAAATATATATATATTCCATAAATTGATGGGAATGGTAGTTGTGTGAGTGTATACAATTGTCAAGATTTATCAAATGATAATTTTAAACCTATGTGTCTTACTGCATGCAAATTATAGCTCAAAGCAAATGCCAGTTCTTAAAATAAAATGCTAAAAGCCAAGCCTTTTTCAGGTGCTTCTGCATCCTTCCACATCACAGTCTTCCTAGAAAACGTGATCAGCGGAGAAAAGTGCACAGCCCTTTGTCTTTGGGGTATTGAGATTTAGGGGTCCCGCTGCTCTGGCAGTTCAAGAGGCGAAAGCGGTTGGATTTGGCTGACTTGGGCCAAGACGCTACCGAGCGGTCCCACATCCCACCGTGGGATACAGAGTCCAGAGGCACCACCGATGCACTGCGGACTTGGAAAACGACAGTGAGATTGGATAAGGTCCAGCACTGGAGGGAGAAACCCTCCGCAGATAAGAGCTTGGAGGGAAGGGGTACAAAGGGTTGGGGGAGCTCCTTTACGGTGGGCGAGGTTTCATCGAATGGACTTGAGCGAGAAGCTCTCAACTGGTATGTGTTCAGATGAAGTATGGACAAAGGCGGGGTTCCTGGGCCTTCACGGCAATAACAGGCGTCGCGAAGCTCCCCGAGGGTCCCCCAGCTCCGCAGCCCTCTTCCTGTGCCCAGGCCTTCGGACCAGGCTACCTGGACCCGAAGGGAAGGTGCTTCCAGAGTTCCCACCCAGCACTGTGACACTGAGCCTGACATCACCGGATGCCTGGTCTCCACATCACGGCCTAGTCCCTGACTCTGCCTCCCAAGTAGACGATGTGCTGGTAAGAGCAAAGGCTCTTACCTCGGGCTCAGTCTTGAACAAAGTCGCAGCCCTGGGCTTCTCTTCCATGGTCGGAGCCCTGTCCTTGAACCACAGTCAGTAATAGTAACAGTAACATTCAGTCCTGTGTGGTAGAAATGTTGCAATAATGGTTAGAGTAGTAGTGATGTTGATGGAGTTATCACAGTAGCATCTGTAGCTAATATTTAATGATGTGCAACCATATGCCAGGCTTTGTGCTGAGTGCTTAAGTGTTTCATCTTGTTTAATCCTAGCCGGTATCCCCATCTTATCTCCCAGGAGGAAATACCAACTTCTTGTAAATACGCCGTTATATCTTTATGTGTTGTTGTTGCATTGGTAAGACCTATTTCCACTACAGGAAAAAAATAATTGGAAGATTCAGGTTAGCAAAAAGTATAGTCCAGGCTTGTGGCTCAGCCTGTAATCCCAGCACTTTGGGAGGCCAAGGCGAGTGGACTGCCTGAGCCCATGGGTTCGAGACTCACCCGGGCAACTTGGCAAGACCTTGTCTCTACAATACATAAATAAAAATTAGCTGGGCATGGTAGTGCGTGCCTGTAGTTCCGGCTACTTGGAAGGCTGAGGCGGAAGGATCACCGGAGCCCAGCAGGTCAAGGCTGCTGTGGCGGGGAGTGTGCCACTGCACTCCAGTCTGGGCGACGGAGTGAGACTCCAACTCAAAAAAAAGCAAAAAGTATAAAATAAAAGTCACCTATCAGCATAACTCTTCAAGTTAACCACTAATACGCCCTATCAGGTATGAATTCTTCTATACATTTATAAAAACATGATTATTCTCTGTCTGCTTTCTGGTCACTGAAAAAGAAGAAGTAAAAAGAAAAGGAAAAAAGACCAGTATCATTCAGCATGTAGATTAAGCTGCTTATTCTGTTCAACAATGTGTTATGAACCTTTTCCCATATGAACGCATTGTCTTAGTCTGTTTGCATTGTCATGAAGGCCGGGTAACGTATAAAGAAACGAGGAGGCGTGTGGCTCACAGTTCTGCCGGCTGTACAAAAAGCACAGCGCCAGAATCTGCTTCGGGCCTCAGGTTGCTTCTGCTGGGCCGGAAGGGGAAGGGGAGCCAACACGTGCAGATCGCAGGGCGAGAGAGGAGGCCAGAGAGAGAGGAGGGAGGGGCCGGACTCTTTGACACTCAGTTCTCACGGGAACTAATGGAACAAAAACTCACTCACCGCCTCCAGGAGGGCACCAGGCCGTTCCTGGGGGTCCACTCCATGACCCAAGCCCCTCCCGTTAGGCTCCGCCTTCAACACTGGGGATCGAGTTTTCACATGAGGTTGGGGGGCGGGCGGGGGTGACAAATCCTCAAACTGTATCACAAATATACTTTTTTGGGGGGTGTGCAATAAGAGAAAGAGGGTTTTTTTTAAGTAGCAGGGTACGAGTCAGGGTTGCGTACATAAGCGGTTTAGGCACAGGTAAAGTTTTGGGCCTCCCAGTGGACCTCACTTCACCTGGATTAGGGTCAGGCACCCTTATTGTTATGGGCTCCAGCCGGGCTTGGTGGCTCAGCCCGTAATCCCAGTGCTTTGGGAGGCTGAGGTGAGTGGATTGCCTGAGCCCGCGGGTTCGAGACCTGCCTGGACAACTGGGCGAGACCTCATCTCTACAATAGACCAAAAACTTAGCCAGGCGTGGTAGCACGCGCCTGTAGTTTCAGCTACTTGGGAGGCTGAGGCGGAAGGATCGCCAGAGCCCAGCAAGTCGAGGCTGCGGTGGCCAGGAGCGGCCACTGCACTCCAGTCTGGGTGACAGAGTGAGACTCTGACTCAAAAAAAGAAAGAAAGAAAGAAAGAAAGAAATGCTATGGTCTCCCCTCCCTTGGTAGTGTCCTGCTACTGCCAATTCCTTTCTTGTAGTATTACGATAGGTGTTCGGGGTCCACTTGTGAGTGAGAACATGTGGCACTCTTATTTGTTTCTGTGATAGATCACTGAGTATGATAGACTCCAAATCCATCCAAGTTCCTGTGAATTCCATTATTATGTCCTTCTTTATGGCTGCATTATATTCTGTCGTGTATATGTACCACATTTTTTTATCCAGTCCACTTTTGATGGGCAGCACAGTTGGTTCCATGTTTTTGTTTTATTCACTATTGTGAATAGTACTGGAATATAAACATGCACGCGCAGATATCTTTTTTGTAGAATTATTTGAGTTCCTCTGGGTATATTCCCAGCACAGGGATTGCTGGGTGATATGGAAGGTCAATCTCTAGTTCTTTTAGAAATCGCCACATTGTTTTCCATAGAGGCTGAACTAGTCTGCATTCCCACCAACAGTGGAGAAGCAGTCCCTTCTCTCCACATCCTCGCTAGCATCTGATGTTTTCTGTCTTATTAATGATGGCCCGGCCAAGCATGGTGACTCATGACTGTAATCCCAGCACTTTGGGAGACAGAGGTGAGAGAATTGCCTGAACTCAGGGGTTCGAGACCAGCCTGGGCAACTTGGCAAGACCTCATCTCTACAATAAATCACAAAAAATTATCCGGGCATGGTGGCATACCTGTAGTTCCAGTTACTTGGAAAGCTAAGGCAGAAGGATAGCCTAAGCCCAGCAGGTTAAGGTGGGCTGTGAGGGTGCCACCGCACTCCAGCCTAAGCAACAGAGTGAGACTCCCACTCAAAAAAAAAAATGGCCATTCTTACTGGGGTTATGTAATATCTCAATGTGGTTTTGATTTGCATTTAACTGATGATTAATGAGGCTGAGCATTTTTTCATGTGTCTGTTGGCTGCCCATTTATCTTCTTTTTTTTTTTTTTTTTGAGTTGGAGTCTCACTCTGTCGCCCAGACTGGAGTGCAGTGGCCGCTCCCGGCCACCACAGCCTCGACCTGCTGGGCTCCGGCGATCCTTCCGCCTCAGCCTTCCGAGTAGCCGGAATTACAGGCACGCGCTACCATGCCCGGCTGATTTTTTGATTTATTGTAGAGATGAAATCTCGCTGCCCTGGAGGGTCTCGAACCCGCAGGCTCAGGCAATCCACTCACCTCAGCCTCCCAAAGGCGCGGGATTACAGGCTGAGCCACCGAGCCCGGCTTATCTTCTTTTGAGAAGTGTCTATTGCCCATATTTTTAAAGCAATTTTGAACTCTTCTTCTGGAATGGCCATCAGATTTTGCCCATTTTTTAATACGGCTGTTCATTTTTTTCCTTTCAGAATGTTTGAGTTCCTTTTAGATCTGGATGTTAGGCCTTTGTCAGATATACAGTTGGCAAATATTTTTTCCCGTTCTGTGGACTGTCTCCCCCCTTTCTTGATGGTTTATTTTGCTTTACAGAAGCTTTCGGTTTGATGAGGTCCCATTTGTCTATCTTGTAATTTATGGCATCGGCATCTGGGGTTTTGATCAGGAATTGGTTGCCTATTCCAATTTCCATAAGGGTGTCTCCTGCATTTTCTAAGATTCTTTTTTTTTTTGAGTTGGAGTCTCACTCTGTCACCCAGGCTGGAGTGCAGTGGCATGCTCAGAGCCACCCCAGCGTCGACCTGCTGGGCTCCGGCGATCTTTACACCTCAGCCTTCCAAGTAACCGGAACTACAGGCACACACTACCATGCCAGGCTAATTTTTTTTTTTTTTTAATTGTAGAGACAAGGTCTCACCAAGTTGCCCGGGCTGGTCTCAAACCCATAGACTCAGGCAATCTACTCTCCTCGGCCTCCCAAAATGCTGGGATTTCAGGCTGAGCCACCAAGCCTGGCCTAAGATTCTTATAGTGTTGAGGTTTTACGTTTAGGTCTTTGATCCATTTGGAGTTGATTTTTTTTTTCTTTGTTTTGAGTTGGAGTCTTACTCTGTCGCCCAGGCTAGAGTGCAGTGGCATGCTCACGGTCATTGCAGTCTCAACCTGCTGGGCTCAGGTGATCCTTCCACTTCCAAGCAGCTGGAACTACAGGTGTGTGCCACCCATCCTGGCTGATTTTCTGATTTATTGTAGAGATGCAGTCTCGCCACATTGCCCAGGCTGGTTTCGAACCCGTGAGCTCAGGCAATCCTCTCACCTCAGCCTCTCAAAGTGCTGGGATTATGGGCATGAGCCACCACGCCCAACCTGGAGTTGATTTTTGTGTATGGTGATAGGTAGGGGTCCTTTTTCAATCGTCTGCATGTGGTCAGCCAGTTTTTCCAGCACCATTTACTGAATAGGTTCTCCTCTCCACAGTGGTTGGTGGTGGCAGCCTTGTAGAAAAGGACTTGGTTGAGAAATTGAGGCTTTGCTTCCAGATCTCTATCCTGTTTCATTGGTCCATATGCCTGTTCTTGTACCAATACCAGGGTACTTTGATTATTGTAGCCTTATAATAAAATTTAAAGTATGGGAGTGTGATACCTTCTGCTTTGTTTCTTTTGCTGAGGATTGTTTTGGCTATTCATGGTCATTTATGTTTCTATATGAATTTCTGTACCATTTCCAGGTCTGAGAAGAATGAAGATAATAATTTAATGGGTATTCATAAATATACTTAAAAAAATTTTTTTTGAGACAAGGTCTTGTTCTGTTCCCCAGACTGGCGTACAGTGAGTGGTATGATCATAGTTCACTGCAGCCTTGACCTCCTGGGTTTAAGTAATCCTTCACCTCAGCCTCCCAGGTACTGAGCCCAGAGGTGTGCACCACCACTCCCGGTTAATTTTTGTATTTTGTGTAGAGATGGGATCTTGTTATGTTACCCAGGCTGGTCTTGAATTCCTGGACCCAAGTGATCCTCCCTCCCATAAGTTCTGAAACCTATGAGAACATTGCCCTATGAAGTCAGGCAGACTTGACCTTGAATCCTGGCATAGGGCACATGGTCTTAAGCAAATCACTTCTGGGTGTGGAATTTGTGCCCTGAGTTTGTGCCTGTGCCCTTCTCCCGCTGGCGACTTGTCACATGCGACTCTATCCTCACGATCAACCCACAGGTCTTACACTCCTCCCTGATTATAGCCCCAAGGGCAAAACCAGCCCAGAGCTCAGCTCCTCCCCACGTCCTCCCCAGCACCCAGCACCCAGCACCCAGCTCAGCATCTCGGCCACAGGCCGCCGGTGCTGTGGCAGGAAGAAAGTTCTGGAAGGAAGACACCTGCGTCTGTTCCCAGCATTCCCGCTACCAGCAAAGGGTCACAGGAAAAGCCCTCTACGCCCCGCCCCACTCACCGTCCAGGCTCATCCTCTCTCACTCTGTCCTCCCACACTGGCCATCCCAAAGGCACGGCTCTCAGAACGAAGAGTGCCCAGAACACACCTCTCTTGTTTGCATCTCGCCTCCGTCTGCCTCTCAGGACTGGGAGGCCAAAGTGTGCCTTGGCAGAAATCAGGAAAGGGTGCCACCCCCTCCAGCGGAGTGCTGCCTACTGAGCCCCGGGCCTGGCCCCGCTCTGCACTGACTAACCTGCACGCCATTTCCGCGGCCTGGAGCAAAGGCAGCCAGCCCACCCAGCAGACCCCTACTCACTGTCGAGCCACGGCTCAAATGCCGCCTCCTCTGTGAAGTGATCTTCAGGTACTCCAGCAGATTTCATGGGTTTTTCTGCTAAGCTTCCTCTGGTTTGTTTAGAAACTTCCGTTAAAACAATGATCTGCCGGGTGCGGTGGCTCGAGACTGTGATCCCAGCACTTTGGGAGGCCGAGGCGAGGGGATTGCCTGAGCCCATGGGTTTGAGACCAGCCTGGGCAACTTGGAGAGACCGCATGTCTACAATAAAGCAAAAAAAATAGCCAGGTGTGGCAGCGCACGCCTGTATTTCCAGCCTCTTGGAAGGCTGAGGCGGAAGGATCACTGGCGCCCAGCAGGTCGAGGCTGCGGTGGCAGTGAGCATGCCACTGCACTCTAGCCTGGGCGACTTAGCAAGACTCCAACTCAAAACAAAAACAAAACAAAACAGATAAAACAACGATCTTTTGAATTGCAGTAGTTTCCCTCCAGACCTGGCTACCAGACCTGGCTAGGTTAATTCTCAGTGGTTTTTCATCTTATTCCTCAGACAATTCCTAACACACAGGAAGTGATCAATAAACTTGCTGAAGCCAGGTATGGTGGCTCACACCTGTCATTCCAGCTCTTTGGGAGGCTGAGGCAGAATTGCTTGAGCCCAGGAGTTTGAGATCAATCTGGACAATATAGTGAGACCTCATCTCTACAAAAAAAATCAAAAAATGAGCCGGGTATCATGACACTTACCTGTAGTCCCAGCTATTTGGGAGGCTGAAGCTGGAGGACTACTTGAGCCCAGGAGGTCGAGGCTGCAGTGAGCCGTGATTACTCCAGCCTGGGCAACAGAGTAAGACCCTGACTCCAAAAAAAATTTGTTTTTAATTAAAAAAGAAGCTTGTTGAATGAATGAATGAATGCACGATTGACAGTCTACCTCTCTGATCCTCATGTTGCTTGTCTGAGAACAAAGGAATCAGAATAAAAATGCCTAAAGTGGACAGGCGCAGTGGCTCCAGGCGGTAATCCCAGCACTTTGGGAGGCAGGGGCAAGAGGATTGCCTGAGCTCAGGGGTTTGAATCCCACCTGAGCAACATGGCAAGACCTTGTCTTTCCGGTAAATCAAAAAATCGGCTGGGAGTGATTCCAATACTTGGAAGGCTGAGGTGGAAGATCGCCTGAGCCCAGCAGGTGGAGGTGGTGGCCGTGAGCGTGCCGCTGCACTCCAGCCTGGGTGACAGAGTGAGACTCCGACTCAAAAGAAGAAAAAAAAGAATGCCTGAAGTTCCAACGCGAAAATTCTCTTTTCCAACATGCATGAAGTAAATACTTGATAAGCGAATAAGTAATACTCAACTCCCCCCAAAATCCTTCAAAGGTGTGTCTTAAAGGGACATGAATCAGTTTGTTTAAGATTTCCTCTAGAAGCAGGCCAGCATGGGTTTTTGGAATCTCTTAGATGTCTTGCCTTATCTGGAAACTTTCAGAGACATTTCAGACCATCTGAGATCAACCAAAAATAGCGTTGAAGAGGAATTGCTTTAGCAAATCCTTCCAGAGCGTGGCTTGCTTTTTATCTCATTCTGATTCCTCAAATGAGGCAATTTGGAGACAGTCTCTGTCTTGAAATTATGTAAATTACCCATCTCTGTTATATGTTTCTCTCAGATATTTTCACACAAGGAACGACTGTTTCTTGACACAGGCAACTCTACACATCTTCGAGGCTAGTGTTACTTCTCGCACAAGAAGAATCTTACCCAGGGTTCTTCCTCCCTCTCCAAAGAGCTTGTCCTTACGTGGACACAGTCAGCCTCCTCAGAGAGCAGCGATCCTATCTGAGGCCATCAAGCTTCCGAGAAACTGGTAGGAGCAGATACCTAGAGGCAGGGGTTGATATACCACTCGGGTTCCTGGACCTCCAAAGTTCGCGAACCTCCTGAAAGTCTATCCACAACATTGCATGCATATGCCTTTTCTAAAGGAAGCGCGACCCCGTTCCCAAGGTTCTCAGAGGAGCCCCGTGACCCCTAAGCAGCTAAGTAAGAACCGCTGGTCTAGAGTCTGGGCTGAGACAGGCTAGGAGGTGCAGGAGCTTTTCAGATCAGCTGGCACACTCTGCTTGGGACGGTGCCCTCCACCCACACCAGCGGCCCCCCGTGAGAGGCTTCTCCAGATCCCTCGCCCTCGCCCTCGCGCTTGCTGAAACCCAGCCGCGCTGCAGGCACGAGGAAGCCCTGGGGCAGTGGCACACCCCTGACACCTCTGCGCTTGATCTCGGCTTCCTGTTAGAGACCCATTTTGTTTCATTTTGCGTGTTATGATTCAAGGAGTACGAGGGCGATCGTGCTGTGTGGCTGTGTTGGGCAGTGATGAACTCTGGGCTCTCGGTAGAGCCATCACCCGAGCCATGCGCTTTGTACCCATGAGGCGCTTTCTCGGCTTTCACGCCCCTCCCCCCCGCCCACATTTCCAAGGATCAGATGTCTAATATTTCACACTCCGTGGCCGTGTGGACGTGGTTTTGAGCGCCCCGGATAGGTGAGAACACGCAGAATTTTACTTTCTCTTCCCAAGTTGTTTCACTGAAGATTGCCTTCCAAGCCGGGCTCGGCGGCTCAGCCTGTCATCCCGCGCCTTGGGGAGGCTGAGGTGAGCGGATTGCCTGAGCCCGCGGGTTCGAGACCCGCCTGGGCAGTGAGACCTCATCTCTACAATAAATCAAAAAATCTGCCGGGCGTGGTAGCGCATGCCTGTAATTCCGGCTACTCGGAAGGCTGAGGCAGAAGGATCGCCAGAGCCCAGCAGGTCGAGGCTGCGGTGGCCGGGAGCGGCCGCTGCACTCCAGTCTGGGCGACAGAGTGAGACTCCAACTCAAAAAAAAAAAAAAAAAGATATTGGCTTCCAGTTCCATCCATGTTGCTGCAAAAGACGGGATTTCATTTTTTTTTTTCTGAGTTGGTGTCTCACTCTGTCGCCCAGGCTGGAGGGCAGTGGCAAACTCCCGGCCACCACAACCTCAACCTGCTGGGCTCTGGCAATCCTTCCACCTCAGCCTTCCGAGTAGCCAGAACTACAGGTGGGCGCTACCATGCCCGGCTAATTTTTTATTTATTGTAGAGACGAGGTCTCGCCAATTTGCCCAGGCTGGTCTCGAACCCACAGGCTTAGGCAATCCTCTTGCCTCGACCTGCCAAAGTGCTGAAATTACAGACTGACCCACCAAGCCCAGCCTCATTCTTTTTTTTTTTTTTTTTGAGTTGGAGTCTTACTCTGTCACCCAGGCTGGAGTGCAGTGGAACGATCAGAGCTACCACAACCACAACCTGCTGGGCTCAGGCAATCGTTCTGCCTCAGCCTTCCAAGTAGTGTGCACCACCACGCCTGGCTAATTTTTTTTATCTATTGTAGAAACGAGGTCTCGCCGTGTTGCACAGGCTAGTCTCGAATTCCTGGGCTCAGGCAATCCTCTCACCTCGGCCTCCCAAAGTGCTGGGATTACAGGCGTGAACCACCGTGCCCCGCGATTTCATTATATCTTATGCCTGGGTAGTATTCCATAGTGCACTTACACCATATTTTCTTTATCCAGTCACCCACTGGTTGACACAGAGGTTGATTCCTTACTTTTGCTGTTAGGAGTCGATCATACTCAGTGACTTCGCACAGAAACAAAGAACTGAGTTCCATATGTTCTCACTCACAAGCTGACCTTGAACAACTGTAATGCTATAAGAAAGCGATTGGCAGTAGTGGGAAACCGTCGGGGGCGGTGGTGGGATTGGCAGTTGAGGGGGACTTGTAAGAGACGGGAGGCATACCTCATCAGCAAGGGTACCTGCATGATCAATGTTTGTATACCTAACCCTGAATTGTACCCCACATCTTTATAATAAACAAATTAATTAATTAACACAAAAGAATAGTGCTAAACAACTCGTGTGCTGACAGTAACAGCCTTGAAACCAGAATTGGGCTCCCAGGAGGGCACGAGACATTCAGAAGACCAGAATCACCTTCTGCCACAAGGGGGCACCCAAACCCCAGACAGATGGGACAAGAGCATCCTGCTGCCACTCAAATCCAGTGTGGCTCCCAGGAGGTGAGCCAGAACCGGAAGCTCCCAGTTATGCAACAAGCCACAAGGCCCTTCTGCCCATTCCTAGGGGACCTCGCCGGCTTCTTTTGGCACAGAGTTTGCGTATGGTTCTTGGTGGCTTCCGTCGTAGCCCAGGCTTCCCCTCTTCCTGGGGGACACACCGCACTGGAGGGGCAAGATCCTGATCCCGAGTGAACATGGTTCTTACTTCTCTTGCCTCCTCCCTGGAGCTCCTGCAGGGCCCTGTCCAGATCTCGGGGTCATTAGCAGCATCTCAGGGTTGCACGCAGAGCTCCGTGGAGGTTCGCGGTGCCCGCAGATGTCACCATGACAGCTAGAGCTGTGCCCCACTCGGACAGAAGGAATAAGGAAAGGGTTTAGTCGTCAGGCCAAAGGAGAGAGGCTCCGAGAGTGGCCTGGGTGGAAATCCCACACTTCCAGATACTCTAGGGAGGGTGCAGTCTGCACCCAGGAGGCTGGTTGCACCCCTAAGCTCACCAAAAATATAGACTCAGGCAGGGCATGGTGGCTCATTCCTAATCCCTGCACTTTGGGGGTCTGAGGCGAGAGGATTGCTTGAGTCCAGGAGTTCGAGACCAGCATAAGCAACATAGCAAGACCTCCATCTCTACAAAAAGTTTAAAAATGAACCGGGTGTGGCGGTGTGCACCTGTAGTCCCAGCTACTCAGGAGGCTGAGGCAGAAGGCTTGCCTGAGCCCAGGAGTTCAAGGCTGCAGTGAGCCAGGATCTTGCCACTGCACTCCAGGCTGGGTGATAGATAAGACCTTGACTCAAGACAAACAAGAAACAAAGAGTATGAATGCTTTTGATTAGTGTCAACACACACAAAAAATGTGTTCTTTGTTTTTTGAGTTGGAGTCTTGCTCTGTCGTCCAGACTAGAGTGCAGTGGCCACTCCCTGCCACCCCAGCCTTGACCTGCCGAGCTCCGGCGATCCTTCCACCTCAGCCTTCCGAGTAGCTGGACCTACAGGTGCACGCTACCACGCCTGGCTAATTTTTTTTTACTTATTGTAGAGATAAGGTCTCACCAAGTTGCCCAGGCGAGTCTCGAACCCGCGGGCTCAGGCAATCCACTCACCTCAGCCTCCCAAGGCGTGGGATTACAGGCTGAGCCACCGAGCTCAGCTATGTTCTTAATTTTTTAAAAAGGGCAAGGACTTGGACAAAATCAGCAAGAGTAAATGTATAAATGCAGTTTCAAACATGTAACGGAACTTAGTGTAGCAAATCGAGATGACTCCCCTGGATGTACGTGGACCCAGGACTGGCATCCTAGCCTCAAATTTCTGGCAAACAGACAAGGTCAGCCTTCCTAAGACGGCAATCACAGATCATGGTCCGACATTGTCCACCTGACATAGTAAAACTATCCCTGGCTGGGCGCAGTGGCTCACGCCTATGATCCCAGCACTTTGGGAGGCCAAGGTGAGAGGATTGCCTGAGTCCACGGGTTCGAAACCAGCCAGGGCAACTTGGCGAGACCTTATCTTTACAATCAATAAAAAAAAATTAGCTGGGCATGGTAGCGCATGCCTGTAGTTCCAGCTACTTGGAAGGCTGAGAAGGACTGCCTAAGCTCAGTAGTTCGAGGTCGTGGTGGCCGTGAGCATGCCGCTGCACTCCAGCCTGGGAGACAGAGTGAGACTCCAGTTCAAAAAAAAAACTGTCCCCAAGTGGATTGGTGTCCTTTTAACTCCAGGAAGGCTTGGAATATGCCTCTGTGATGGTTTTGCACTGTCTCAGCTTAGCTAAGATGAAACCATATTTTTTGGAAATGAATACCTGCATGGTTCTGGGTGAAGAACAGCCACAAAAGAGATGTGTGCAAGATTTGGAAGGCAGTTGGGTGAGGTGGCTCACACCTTATCCCAGCACTTTGGGAGGCAGAGGTGAGAGGATCTCCTGAGACTTGGGGTTCAAGACCAACCTGGGCAACTCGCCAGACCTCATCTCTACAATAAATCAAAAAATTAGCCGGGCACGGTGGCGCACGCCTGTAGCTCCAGCTACTTAGAAGGCTGAGGTGGAAGGATCGCCGGAGCCCAGCAGGTTGAGGCTGCGGTGGCCGGGAGCGTGCCACTGCACTCTAGCCTGGGCGACAGAGTGAGACTCCGACTCAAAAAGGAAAAAGACGTGAAAGACAGGAATGGAGCAGCAGCCGTGCAGCCCTGAAGGCCAGCGTGGGGCGGCAGGCGCTGCTGGGACCCACACACGGCCGTGGTGCTGCCTCCCACTCTGCCGCTCTCCTGTCTCCTCCTTCTGCTTCTCCAACCCCTGGCCGGACACGTGTGTGGCTCCGTGGCCAACAGCCCCTCCCGTGGACCCCCAAGTCCCCAGGTAGAGGTGATGAGGCACAAACAGACTCCAGGGGTCCTGGCTCTTCCACTTCCCATCTGGCTTTGCTCCCCCACTGACCTGTAGAGGCCTCAGGCCACCACACACACAGAGAGGGCAGCCTTCCATGGGCTCCTGGGCTGGCTCCCTGCCTGCTAGGGGTCCCATCTCTAAAACCACTTCTTTATTCCACATCCCTCACGGTGCTTTTGCTTCTCTGGTCAAACCCTAACTGATAAAAATAAAAAGTGATGGTGCAAATCGAACTCATGCTAAGTTTTTTGTTTTTGAGTTGGAGTCTCACTCTGTCGCCCAGACTGGAGTGCAGTGGCCGCTCCCGGCCACCGCAGCCTCGACCTGCTGGGCTCCGGCGATCCTTCCGCCTCCGCCTTCCGAGTAGCCGGAATTACAGGCGTGCACTGCCACGCCCGGCTGATTTTTTTTTTTTTTGATTTATTGTAGAGATGAGGTCTCGCTGCCCAGGCGGGTCTCGAACCCACGGGCTCAGGCAATCCACTCACCTCAGCCTCCCAAAGGCGCGGGATTATAGGCTGAGCCACCAAGCCCGGCTTATGCTAAGTTTCATATACATTTTGATCATTGGGACAATCTGTGTGTATTTGTTACTCAAAGGTTTGTTGTTGTTGTTGTTTCAAATAGAGAGAGGGTTGCCGAGAGTGGTGGCTCACACCTGTAATCCCAGCACTTTGGGAGGCAGAGGCGAGAGAATTGCCTGAGCCCAAAGGTTGGAGATCAGCCTGGGCAACTCGGCGAGACCTTGTCTCTACAATAAATCAAAAAATTAGCTGGGCATGGTGACACGTGCCTGTTGTTCCAGCTACCTGGAAGGCTCACTTGAGCCCAGCAGGTCGAGGCTATGGTGGCCGTGAGCATGCCACTGCAGTTCAGCCTGGGCGACAGAGTGCAACTCCAATTCAAATAGAGAGAGACGGGGTCTCGCTATGTTGCCCAGGCTGGTCTCAAACTCTGAGCCTCAAATGATCCTCCCAGCCTCCCAAAGTACTAGAAATTCAGGCATGAGCCACAGTGCCCAGCCAAAGCTTCTATAGTGCTTAAAAGAATTTGATATAAGAGCACTATAGGCCCAGTGCAGTGGCTCAAGCCTGTAATCTCAGCACTTTGGGAGGCTGAGGTGAGAGGATTGTGTGAGCCCACGGGTTCAAGATCAGCCTGGGAAAATTGGTAGAGACCTCATCTCTACAATTAAAAAAAAAATAGGCAGGCGTGGTAGTGTATGCCTGTAGTTCCAGCTACTTGGAAGCTGAGGCAAAAGGATCCTCTGAGCCCAGTGGATTGATGCTGGGGTGGCCGTGAGCATGCCTGAGACTCCAACTCAAAAAAAAAAAAAAAAAAAAGCAAGCCAGGTTCGGTGGCTCAGCCTGTAATCCTGTGCCTTTGGGAGGCTGAGGTGAGTGGATTGCCTGAACCCACTTCAGGTGGGTTCAAGACCCGCACGGGCAATTTGGCGAGACCTCATCTCTACAATAAATCAAAAAAATTAGCCAGGCGTGGTAGCGTGCACCTGTAGTTCCAGCTACTTGGAAGGCTGAGGCGGAAGGATCACTGGAGCCCAGCAGGTCGAGGCTGCGGTGGCCGGGAGCAGCCACTGCACTCCAGTCTGGGCGACAGTGAGACTCCAACTCAAAAAAAAAAAAAAAAAAAAAGCACTATATATTAGCCTCATTATTCTGTTTAAAATGTGATTTTCAGTTAATTGTTCTAAGTGGAAAAGTGGAAAAGATGCTGACTGTAAACAGAATTATAATGCTTGAGGGAACTTAAGATTCACTATACTATTAGACCTGCATTTATTTGACTTACAAAAAAGTGTTTATGGCCAGACTCGGTGGCTCAGCCTGTAATCCTAGCACTTTGGGAGGCCGAGGCGAGTGGATTGCCTGAGCCCACAGGTTCGAGACCAGTCCAGGCAACTTGGTGAGACCTCGTCTCTACACTAAATAAAAAAACTAGCCAGAGGCGGTAGCGCGCCTGTAGTTCCAACTACTTGGAAGGCTGAGGTGGAAGGATTGCCAGAGCTCAGCGGGTCGACACTGAGGTAGCTGTGAGCGTGCCACTGAGCTCCAGCCTGGGCAACAGAGTGAGACTCCAACTCAAAAAAACCCCAAAAATCTTGTTTACATATTTAGGAAGGTTTTCTTGTTCGAGTCAGAAGCTTTTGCAGTCGTGCATCTAAGTACTTAAAAAGAAAACCAAGCGGGTTCAGTGGCTCAGCCTGTAATCCCAGCACTTTGGGAGGCCAAGGCCAGTGGATTGTCTGAGCCCGCAGGTTCAAGACCAGCCCGGGCAACTTGGCGAGACCTCGTCTCTACAATAAAAACAAAAAATTAGCCAGGCGTGGCAGCACGCGCCTATAGTTCCAGCTACTTGGAAGGCTGAGGCAGAAGGATCGCTGGAGCCCGGCAGGTCAACGCTAGGGCGGCCATGAGTGTGCACTGCCCTCCAGCCTGGGCAACGGAGTAAGACTCCAGCTCAAAAGAAAACCAAATATTCTGTGAACTACATTTGTAATGGAGTTGATTGTGAATAGAATTTAGATCGCTCAACTTGAGTTAATCAAACTTAATTTTAAAAAGTAAGGATGATCGTCTTTGTCTTACTCTATTTGAATGGCAAAACAAAATCTGTAGGTTGACATCAAAGGAAAACAAAAAGCCAGGTTTGCACATTTCTGTTAGATTCACATAGAATACCAGAATCTGTAACGTGAGCTTAAAAGACATAAGGAACACTGGCTTTTTAAAATAGATGAATACGCCATTCTTTGTTTAAAATTCCCACAACTATGCACAGCCTTGTCTTCTGCGCCTTCAAACCTCAGAACACGCAGACTTGTCACAGCCTGCCTTCTGCTGCTCCTCCAGCCGGGCTGTCTCGTTCCTTTGGCGTGAAAATGTGACCGGGCCCCTTCAGCCCTGCAAGCGTCCCCACAGTCCGCCCGAGCTCCCACTGACCTCCCTGAGCTCTAATAAAGGTGAGACGTGTCCTCTGTGCCCCTCGCATAGGATCTCTTCTCTCTTTCCCTTCCGTTCTAAGCTCTGCCCCACTTGACGACTCCTGAGCTCATACGGTCCCGCCCCGGGCGAGAAGGGAAGGAGTTGGTGACTGACTCATTCTCCCGTGGACACGGCCTCAACGCAGTTGCTCACACGCACCCTGGAGGTAAGCATGGCAGCTCACGTCGCAGTGAGCACACTCAGAGCTTGCGCACCCGACCCGGCCAGCAGGTGATGGAGCAGAGAGATGGCCCTGGATCCAGTCCAGGCAGCACAGATTTACCCTGAATGCTCCCCCCCTCCTTCAGATTTTCACCCTCTGATTGATCCTTAACGCCCTCCTCAGACGCCTCTGACCTCACCACGGCCAGGCCTGCCTGTGCCCGCCACCCTCGACATTCCCCTACGGGCGAGGTGCCCATCAAGGTAGGAGGCATCGCTTCTGGCCCACGGGTGGGCAAAGAGAAGGCTGCCACAGCCCTAGCCCTTTGGGGTACCTGTCCCTCCAGGAGGTGCCCCAGAGACCCCACAGGAGGGAGGAGTCAGAGGAAGCAGCAGTGAGAAATGGTGCGGCCCCGGCCACCAACCCACTCTCCCTGCCTCAGCCACGGGAGCCTTCAAAAGCAAGAGGAGTGTGGGAAAGATGAGTCAGACATGTTTTCCTCGGTGTCACAGTCAAACTCTCCATCGGTGACTGAGATAAGTCACAGGAGAGCCCCAGCAGCAGCCCACAGGGTGTCACAGCAACACACCCACGCCCAAGACACCACCTTTCAACTCTGTGGAGAAAACAGCTGCCTCCTTCAGAAGCCACCATGCTGCATGAGCAACAAGCAACTTGAACGTGAAATTAGAAAAAAAAAAAGCTCCATTGACAATAGCATCAAAAGGAATTTAAAATTTAGGACTAAATCTCACAAGGAAAGTGCAAGACTTGCACATGGAAAACTACAAAACATTGTTGAAACGCATCAAAGCCCTAAATAAATGGAAAGACATCTGTGTCTGGGTCGAAAGACTTAATATTGTGAAGATGGCAACACTCCCCAATTTCATCTCCAGATCCAACGCAATCCTCATTAAAATTCCATCTGCCTTTTTTTTCTTTTCAGTAATGGACAAACTGATCCTAAAATTCCTATGGAAATACAAAGGACACAGAAGAGCCAAAATAATCTTGAAAAGTAACAAAGTTGGAGGGCTTACACTTCCCAATTTCGAAACTTACTCCGAAGCTACAGTAATCAGAACTGTGTTACTGACATAAAGACAAACAGATGAATGGAACAGAACTGAAATCAACCCATGTATCTATGGATAATTGATTTCAACAAGGGTTCCAAGATCATTCCATGTAAAAAGAATAGTCTTTTCAAAAAGTGGTGTTGGGACAACTGCATATGCTTAGGTTAAAGAATGAAGTTGGACTCTTACCTAAAACCATATAAAACTATAAAACCCACCGGGTATGATGGCTCAAGCCTGTCATCCCAGCACTTTGGGAGGCTGAGGCAAGAGAATTGCCTAAGCCCAGGGGTTCAAGACCAGTCTGGGCAACTTGGTGAGACCTCATCTCTACAATAGATTTTTAAAATTAGCTGGGCGTGGTGGCGTGCGCCTATAGTTCCAGCTACTTGGAAGGCTGAGGCGGAAGGATCACCTGAGCCCAGCAGGTCGAGGCTGTGGTGGCCATGAGCTTGGCACTGCACTTCAGCCTGGGCAACAGAGTGAGGCTCCAACTCAAAAACAAACTAACAAAAAAACAGGCCAGGCACAGTGGCTCATGCTTATAATCCCAGCACTTTGGGAGGTTGAGGCTGTGGTGAGCTGTGATCATGCCACTGCATTCCAGCCTGAGTGACAGAGTGAGACCCTGATTCCAAAAAAAGAAAAAGAAAGAAAGAAAAAGAAGAAAGTAAGAATGACTGGCAGTTGAGAGAAACTGCCAGGGGAGGGAGGGGCACACCTCATCAACAAGGGCACCTGCATAATAAACATTTGTAGACCTAACCCTGAATTGTACCCCACATTTTCAAAATAAAGAAGAAGAAGAAAAAGAAGACCCACAGAATGGGGGAAAGTATTTGCAAATCACATATCTGATAAGGGTCTAGTATCCATAATATAATTAAAAACTCCTGCCACTCAACCATAAAAGACACAAATAATTCATTTAAACACAAAGGACTTGAATAGGCATTTCACCAAAGAAAATTCCGCAGGGGGGCCGATGAATATTTGGGAAAGGGGAATGTGCTTCCGCATTAAACTGTGGGAAGGGATGCCACTGATTCACCTGGGGAAAAGGTGAGACTTTATAAAAAAAATAAAAAGAGCGGGGAAGGGCTACCCTAAATTAACGGAAGGTGAAAGGGAATTGGAAATCAGAATTCCAAAAAAAAAAAAAACCCAGGGTATTTCCCAGCTAAGAACGGGGGAATTTTGGCCGGGAGGTTGAGGTGGGTGGGGGGATCATCCATGCATTCCACCTGATAAAATGAGACCCTGTTTCCCAAAAAAAAAAAAGAAAGAAAAAGAAGAAAGTAGAATGACTGGCATTTGAGAGAAATGGGGGGGGAGGGGCACCCCTCATCAACAAGGGCACCTGCATAAAAAACATTTTAGCCCTAACCCTAAATTGTCCCCCACATTTTCAAAAAAAGAAGAAGAAGAAAAGAAGACCCACAGAATGGGGGAAAGTATTTGCAAATCACATATCTGATAAGGGTCTAGTATCCATAATATAATTAAAAACTCCTGCCACTCAACCATAAAAGACACAAATAATTCAATTTAAACACAAAGGACTTGAATAGGCATTTCACCAAAGAAAATATACAAACGGCCAACGAGCACAAATCAACATCATTAGTCTTAGGGAAATGCAAATCAAAACCACAATAAGATACCACTGCACACTAAGTAGGGTAGCTATAACTTTTTTGTTTGTTTGTTTTGTTTTATTGGGTTTTTTTGGTTTTTTTGAATTGGAGTCTCACTCTGTCACCCAGACCGGAGTGCAGTGACACGCTCCTGGCCACCGCAGCCTTGACCTGCTGGGCTCCGGCAATCCTTCCACCTCAGCCTTCCAGGTAACTGGAACTACAGACACAAGCCACCACACCCAGCTAATACTTTGATTTATTGTAGAGACAAGGTCTCGCCAAGTTGCCCAGGCTGGTCTCAAACCCCTGGGCTCAGACAGGCTGAGCCA
Source organism: Cephalopachus bancanus (assembly GCA_027257055.1). Classification (NCBI taxonomy): domain Eukaryota; kingdom Metazoa; phylum Chordata; class Mammalia; order Primates; family Tarsiidae; genus Cephalopachus; species Cephalopachus bancanus. The sequence continues at coordinate 150,413 of JAPVLO010001081.1, forward strand.
CCGAGCCCGTCTCACTTTTTCTTAAATAGAAATTCACATGTGTTGGAGAGCACATGGAGCAGTTGGAACTCTCCGTACTGCTAGTTGGAACGTAAAATGGCATGGTGCTGTGGAAAACGGCTTGTCAGTTCTTCAAATAGTTAAGCACAGAGATGCCGTGGGATCCAGAAACTCTACTAGTAGGTATATATCTAGGAGAATTCAAACCGTATGTTCAGCTGAGCATGGTGGCTCCCACTTGCGAACTCAACGAGATTCCGACTCGAAAAAAGGAAAAAAATTCTAAGAGGATATATCATTTAGGTAGAAAATGATATATCATTTAGGTAGAAAAATGATATATCATTTAGGTAGAAAATGATAGCTGAAAGCTATTTCTGGAGGTTCTGAGTTGTTGTACCCTGGACCGTAAAAAGAACCTGTCTATTAATGTTCAGCCTAACAAGGAAAGGAATTTCTCCTCATTTTTAGCCATGAATGTTCCTCATTTTTAGCCATGAATGTTCCTAAAATATATATATATATGTATATATATACACACATATATATATTTTAATAGTAGTGGTGAAGTCTTGCCAAGTTGCCCAGGCTGGTCTCCAACCCACAGGCTCAGGCAATCCTCTCACCTCAGCCTCCCAAAGTACTGGGATTTTAGGTGTGAGCCACCACGCCCGGCCCTAAAATAATTTTTTTTAAGGACGGGGTCTCGCTCTATTGCCCCAGCTGGAGCACTGCAGTGTGATCATCACTCACTCAGCCTCAAACTCCTGAGCTCAAGTGATTCTCCTGCCTCAGACTTCTGAGTAGTTGGGACTACAGGCACCACCACCATGGCCAGTGCTAAAATAATTTTTAAAAACACACACACACATATTTATTTGTTTAGAAACGTTCTGGAAGAATACCCCAAATCTGAAAATAGCACCTCCCTCCCGGGAGATGGAGAGAGGACCAAGGTGTGGAGAGAATGGAAGGAAGGTGGGTCTTGTCTGCAATGTTTCCACTATTTTCAACTTCACCTCTCACTGGTAAAATATAATTTAAACCCTACATTGTGAACTATATCAGATACATAAAACAGTGTACAAAAATACAATATGGGCCAGGCGCAGTGACTCAAGCCTGTAATTCCAGCACTTTGGGAGGCCAAGGCAAGAGAACTGTGTGACCCTCAGGATCAAGACCAGCCTGGGCAACATTGTCTCTACAACAAATCAAAAAATTAGCTGGGCATGGTAGCGCACACCTGTCGTTCCAGCCACTTGGAAGGCTGAGGTGGAAGAGTCACCGGAGCCCAGGAGGTCAACGCTGGGGTGGCTGGGAGCATGCCACTGCACTCCAACCTGGGCAACGGAGTAAGACTCCAACTCAAAAAAAAAAAAAAAATACAATATGAAAACCCACATTGGCCCAGTGTGGTGGCTCAGTCTGTAATCCCAGCACTTTGGGAGGTCAAGGCAAGAGGATTGCCTGAGCCCGGGGGTTAGAGACCAGCCTGGGCAAGTTGGTGAGACCTCATCTCTACAATAAATCACAAAAACTAGCCGGGTGTGGTGGCATGCATCTGTAGTTCCAGCTACTTGAAGGGCTGAGGCGGAAGGATCGCCTAAGCCCAGCAGATCGAGGCTGCGGTGGCCATGAGCGTGCCACTGCACTCCTTCAGCCTGGGCAACAAGAGTGAGACACCAACTCAAAAAAAGAAAATCCACGTTAAGAGCAGAACATCGTCTTTCCTGCCAGCGCCAAGCGATGAACATCTCTTGGGACAACTGGCACAAGCACCATAAGACTGGGGGCAAGAGAAGCGAAGTATGAGCTGGAACGCCCTGCTGCCAGCACCAAGATTGGCCTCCACCACATGCACACGGTCCGAGTGCAGAGAGGTAACAAGAAATACCGTGCCCTGAGGCTGGACATGGGCAACTTTTCCTGGGGCTCTGAGTGTTGTACTCACAAAACAGGGATCTTCCATGCGTCTACCATGCATCCGATAACGAGTCGGTCCACACCAAGACCGGAGTGAAGAACAGCACTGTGCTCATTGACAGCACACCACACCGAGAGTGGCATGAGTCCCACTATGCGCTGCCCCTGGGTCGCAAGAAAGGGGCCAAGCTGACTCCTGACGAGGAAGAGATTTTAAACGAAAGATGACGAAAACATTTCAGAAGAAATATGATGAAAGGAAGAAAAACGCCCAAGTCAGCAGTCTTCTGGAGGAGCAGTTCCGGCAGGCAGACTTCTTGCTTGCATTGCATCAAGGCCGGGCCAGTGTGGCCGAGCAGACAGCATTGTGCTAGGAGACAACAAGCCGGAGTTCTGTCTGAGGAAAAGCAAGGCCCAGAAAGGCAAGTAAATCCTCTTCCCTAGCTCACATATGAAAGCTGTTTATCATTCTGGGGAAGGAAAAAAAGAGCAGAACATCACCAGAATCTTAGAAGCTCCCAGATCACACCCTTCCCTCCTCCTCAGCCAGGAGAAATCAGCTCTGGACCACAGGCATCGCTTCCTCGCTGTTCTTTCTAGCCCTTCTGTCTCATGTGACCTCGGGACAAGTGGTTTAGGGCTCCCTGTTTATGAATGATGGTAGATAGACAGACAGATGAATGGGGAATCATTCATGTACACGTCTGTGGCTTGGTCAATATCGGTTTATAGTTTTTTCATTGGCTTATTTTTATTGGGATAAAATATACACAAAATGCACCATTTAAGCATTTTTAAGTGTACAATTCAATGGCATTAAGTACATTCACCTTGTGCAATATTTTGTTCTGAAACTCCCCCAAATTAATGTATGTGTCCATATGCAGCTCAATCATTTTATCCCTCTAAAATATTCCATTGTGGGACTATCCCACTGGGTAAATATGCTACAGTTTATTCTTCAGCCTACTGTTCCTTTCTTTTCTTTTTCTTCTGCGGTTATAAACAGGAGCACTTGAACGTTGTTACACATCTCCTGGGGCACATCTGCAAGAATGCTCAGTGTGTATACCTAGCAATAGCATGGATGGGTTTGACTGGTTTAATTTTCTTTTTTTTTTTTGAGTTAGAGTCTCACTCTGTCACCCATACTGGAGTGCAGTGGCTGCTCCCGGCCGCCGCAGCCTCAACCTGCTGGGCTCCAGCGATCCTTTTGCCTCAGCCTTCTAAGTAGCTGGAACTACAGGTGCACGCTACCACACCCGGCTAATTTTTTTGATTTATTGTAGAGACAAGGTCTCACCAAGTTGCCCAGGCGGGTTCGCTCAGGCAATCCACTCACCTCAGCTTCCCAAGGTATGGGATTACAGGCTGAGCCACCGAGCCCGGCTTGACTGGTTTAATTTTTTATGAGAAGATGATACGAATGCATTACTTATATCACTAAATTTCAATTTAAGAAAAGAAAGGAAGAGGTTATGATGGCTTCACAGAGTGAAAGGGCAAGGAACGGAGGACAAGACAGGAGGCAGAAAGGCAAGACAAGCAGCCGAGCCGCCCAGAGGCTAAGTGTGGAAGGTACGGTGGAGGACAAGGCCAAGGCGGCCCAGGTTAGGAGCACCAGAGGGTGCCTGCTCTCAAGTGCTCCTGGGCAGTGGACTGGATCTAGAAGACCTGGATTCTCTCTCCCACCCCTGCCACAAAGAGCAGGTCAGTTAGCCTCCTCAGCCCATGGTTCTGCAATCTGGAAACTGAGGGGGGTAAACCCAAGGGGCAGAATCATCCTCCAATTCTGCTAGTTCAGGGCCCCAAGTCAGCTGGAATCGTAAAACGAGAGCGCCCAAGTAGCTCTATCTAGAAGCCAGGAAGAGAGGGCTGGGCCCCAGACAGAGCTCCATCTCTCCAGGACACAAAAAGTGACAGAAGATAATTCCCAGGCCTCCCCCTAGGATGCTCGTAGTGGTGGTGCTGCAGGAAACGTCTACCAGCCTGACTCTCTGGGTTTAGGAAGCCCTTGAATCGTAGCACTGACTGATTTACAGGGTTGTAAGTACTCCTGCCACAACCAAGTTGTCAAGCTACACCAATGAGTAATCAGCTCACAAAATTCCTGAACACTTAACAAGCCCCATTTGGCTAGGCAGTACCAGTTAGCTCTAGCACAGCCCTAGGGAGTGAGCTGGCCCCAAGAGCCCTGGCTCAGATGCCACGCCCACAGGCTAGAAGGGGAAATGAAGGCATCAGGTGACTCACAGGACTCACCGTGCCTTAGACTCAGACAGCTGGGGGGGAAACGGTTGTCATGCCCGCCCCACGCCACCCCACAGGGAAGATCAGTAGGCTGGCTGTGTGTGCCAGCTGCCTCATCTGGTAGGCAGAAGGACTCACTCAGAAAGAGAACAAGCAGGAAGTGCCCGCGGCCCAGGAGCCGTGGTGAGGGGAAACGATCACTATTTTGCATGTGAAGAAACCCCTGAGTCTGAAGAACACAGGGAGAGCAGACATATTGCCCCTGCACCATTGTTAGAGTTACTGAGTTGTTCCATCATTTTCATGCCCCTTTAGTTTAGTTCCCAGGTTACCGGGCTGTTCCTTCAACCCCTGTCTCGGGACTTGCAGGCTCAAAGACCAAGGAAGAGAGAGAAGAAATGAACATTCACTGAGTACCCAAACAAGAGAAGGCATTTCATTTATATTGTTCCGCTTAATTGTCCCGACAAGCTGCATGGCACGTGACACTCTCCTCAAGGAGATGTAGACGACTGAGAGGTTCTGGAATATGCTGGAAGCGATCCAGGCAGTAACGGACAGAGAGGCATCAGGACTCCCAATCTGCCTGCTTTGAGAGTTGGGCTCTCACCACTTACCCAAGGCCCTCCTGTCCCAGAGGGCTTGGGGCCTGCGCACCACCCCTCAGTTCCAGGTCAAGACTGACCCCTTCTTTTTTTTTTTTTTTTTTCCGAGTTGGAGTCTCACTCTGTCGCCCAGACTGGAGAGCAGTGGCCACTTCCCGGCCACCGTAGCCTTGACCTGCTGGGCTCTGGCGATCCTTCCGCCTCAGCCTTCCAAGTAGCTGGAACTACAGGCACGCGCTGCCACGCCCGGCTAATTTTTTGATTTATTGAGAGATGAGGTCTCGCCAAGTTGCCCAGGCGGATCTCGAACCTGTGGGCTCAGGCAATTCACTCACCTCAGCCTCCCAAGGCGCGGGATGACAGGCTGAGCCACCAAGCCTGGCTGACTGACCCCTTCTTAGCCACATCTTTCCTGCACTTTCTCCCTTGTCAGCATCTCTGGAAGTTTCCTTTGATTGGTCTTGCCTTTCCCTGGCTACAAAGACACTAAGAAAATCTCATTGTCAGCACTCAAACCTGACACATGTCAATTTACAGAACATCAATTTCAGAAGTTAGCTTTATCTCAGACCACAGTGAATCCTGTAAACCAAGGGTCCCCAACCCCAGGCCCAGTACCCATCCACGGCCTGTTAGGAACCGGGCGGCACAGCCGGAGATGAGCGGCAGGACAAGTGAGTGAAGCTTATCTGCCCGTACAGCCACTCCCCGTCACCGGCATCACCGCTTGAGCTCCACCTCCTGTCAGGGCAGCACTGAAAAGCCTGCTTCCATTTCCAACACCCTATCTTTGCGAAGCAGGGTTTTCTGCAGTCACAGGAACCGAGAGATCGCAACGTAGAATGGACACAGCAACACACTTTGGGTGTCACTGTCTCCCATCCCCCCCAGGTGGGACCGTCCGGCTGCTAGAAAACAAGCACGTCTCCCACTGATTCTGCATTATGGTGAGCTGTATCACTATTCCACTACAAATTGCAACGGAATAATGACAGGAATGAAGTGCACAATAAAGTAATGAGCTTAAATCATTCAGAAACCATCTCCCTCCGCAGGTCTGTGGGAAAATGGTCTTCCACGAAACTGGTCCCCGAGGCCAAAAAGATTGGGGACTGCTACTCTAAACTACGTATCACACAAAGCCGTGAGCATCAGCAAGCCCTGAAAAAGAAAGCACGCTCAGCACAGAGAGGACCTAACAGCACCCTAGGAAGATGAGGCTCCGGGCTCCTGCAACAGACACTGTGCGAGGCCACATGACATTCTTTTACAGGAGTTAAGCTCTCTATGAAGAAAGGGGAGTGCGTGAACTAAAGAAGGGGGGAGAACTGGAGACAGCAGCGGGGGGGCATGAGCCACTGAGGAGGGGCTGTTAGCATCAGTCACCTTAGGCTGAGGCGCTAATGGCCACATACGTGCAGAAAAGAAGACCTCGGGCCCCACCAGACAGGGAACTGAACTGGAAAAGACACCCTCCCACAGAAAGCTGGCAGCCTTAAGGGAAATCTAGAAAAGTCTACTCACCAATACAGAGCCTCAACAAGGAAGTCTGTCTGTTTCTGCCTGCCTTCTGAGTGGAGAAAAAAATTGTCTCGAAAATGTGTAATTAGCCGGGAGTGGTGGCTCACGCCTGTCACCCCACCACTTGGGGAGGCCGAGGCGAGAGGATTGCCTGAATCAGGGGTTGGAGACCAGCCTGGGCAACTTGACGAGACCTCGTCTCTATAATAGATCAAAAATTAGCCTGGAATGGTAGTGCGTGCCTGTAGTTCCGGCTACTTGGAAGACTGAAGTGGAAGGATCGCTGAAGCCCAGTAGGTCGACGCTGGGGTGGCCGTGAGCATGCCGCTGCACTCCAGCCTGGGCGACAGAGTGAGAATCCAACTCAAAATAATAATACTGATAAAATAAAATAATAAATAAAATAATTAAGTAATACATAAAATATTTTATTTAAATAGTTTCTCCCAACTTTATCTCATCCTTTTTGTATTTTTATTTTTATTTTTTTGAAAGCAGGATTTATTGAGAGGATAGAAAAGCTCCCACAGTGGGAGGGGATTCCAAGGGGTTGCCCTAGAGGAGATATGCTTAAAATCATTTTGTTGATGAAGTACAAGATCAAAAAAGTTTGGAGACCACTGAATTAGAAATATATATTTTTTTCAGGTACATATGAAACATACTAGGCTACAGAACAAGACTCAAATAAATGCCAGACGATATCCTTGTATTAGTTTTTTTGCTGGGCATGGTGGCTCATGCCTGTAATCCCAGCACTTTGGGAGGCTGAGGTGGGAGGATGACTTGAGCCCAGGTACTGAGACCAGCCTGGGCAACATAGTGAGACCCCATCTCTACCAAAAAAAAAGTATAGCCGGGCATGGTGACTCATGGTGACTAATCCCAGCACTTTGGGAGGCTGAGGTGAGAGGATTGCCTGAGCCCACGGGTTCAAGACCAACCTGGGCAACTTGGTGAGACCTCATCTCTACAATTAAAAAAAAAAGTTGTTTGTGGGTGCTCCAACAAATAACCACAAACTTAGTGGTTGAAAATAACTCTGGCTGGGCGCGGTGGCTCATACCTATAATCCCAGCACTTTGGGAAGCCACAGTGAGAGGATCGCCTGAGTCCCCGAGTTTGAGACCAGCCTGGGCAACGTGGTGAGAACTTATCTCTACAATAAATAAAAAAAATAGCCAGTGTGGTGGCACGTGCCTGTGGTTCCAGATCCTTGGAAGGTTGAGGCAGAAGGATCACCTGAGCCCAGCAGGTTGAGGCTGCAGTGGCCGCGAGCGTGCCACTGCCCTCCAGCCTGGGTGACAGAGTGAGATTCCAACACAAAAAGGAAAACAACCCAAGTTTATTATCTGTATTAAAATAATGAAACATGTTAAATCACATTACTCTTACTAAATATATTTTTATTAATGTTTTATTATAGCGTATAAAAGGTTTACTATATTAATATTTTAGTGAGCCCAAATAGATCTTTTTTTTTTTGGAGTTGGAGTCTCACTCGGTCGCCCAGACTGGAGTGCAGTGGCCGCTCCCAGCCACCGCAGCCTCAACCTGCTGGGCTCTGGCGATCCTTCCGCCTCAGCCTTCCGAGTAGCCGGAATTACAGGCATGTGCTACCACGCCCAGCTGAGTTTTTGATTTATTGTAGAGATGAGGTTTCAACAAGTTGCCCAGGCGGGTCTCAAACCCGCGGGCTCAGGCAATCCACTCACCTCAGCCTCCCAAGGCGCGGGATTACAGGCTGAGCCACCGAGCCTGGCTCTTTTTATTTTTTTAATTTTTGAGTCAGAGTCTCACTCTGTTGCCCAGGTTAGAGTTCAGTGGCTTGCTGGTGGTCACTGCAGCCTCAACGTGCTGGGCTCAGGAGAACCTTCTGCCTCAGTCTTCCAAGTAGCTGGAACCACCGCAGGCATGTACCACCATGCCCAGCTGATTTTTTTTAATGTATTGTATTGTATTGTATTGTAGCGTGTGTGTGCGTGTGTATATGTGTGTGTGTGTGTGTGTGTGTGTGTGTGTGTGTGTGTGTGTGTGTGTGTGTAATTTTTTTTAGGTGGGATGTCACTCTGCCCAGGCTAGAGTGCAGTGGCGTGATCTGAGCTCACTACAGCCTTAGAGTTCCATAGGTCAGAAGTCTGAAATGGGCCTCCGTAGGCTTCAAAGTGACGGTAACTACAATTTCTCCTGAAGGTGCTGGAGGAGAATCGTCTCTTGCTCTTCCCAGGTCTAGAGGCCTCCCTTGTTCCAGGCTCATGGCATTTCTTCCGTCTTCCAGGTCTGCCACATCAGGTCAAACCTCCCCAGGTGGCCTCCTCTCTGGTTCTCTCTCTTCTGCCCCTTTTCCACTTGCGAGGACCCTGATGACCTCTGGATAATCACCCTAATTCAAGGTCAACAAACGAGCACCCTTGATTCCTTCTGCAGCCTTAATTCCCCTTTGCCACGTAACATAAAATATTCCGTTCTGGGGACACAGATATCATTGGGAGGCCAATATTCTGCCCGCCACAACAATACATACAGATTACATTCTCTGACCACAATAAATTTAAAATTAAAATAAAGAAAACATTCAAACCCCAAAGACCTGAAAAAATTTAAATGTACTTATAAATAAAATGTAGATTAAAAAAATAAGGTAAGAATGGAAAAAAGGCCGGTCTCGGTGGCTCAGCCTGTAATCCCAGCACTTTGGGAGGCCGAGGCGAGTGGATTGCCTGAGCCCATGGGCTCAAGACCCACCAGGGCAACTTGGCGAGACCTTGTTTCTACAGTAAATCAAAACTTAGCCGGGCGAGATAGCGCGCATCTGTAGTTCCGGCTACTTGAACAGCTGAGGTGGAGGGATCTCTGGAGCCCAGTAGGTCGATGCTGGGGTGGCCGTGAGCATGCCACTGCACTCCAGTCTGGGCGACAGAGTGAGACTCCAACTCAAAAAAAAAAAAGGAATGGAAAAAATAAACTGACAATAACGAAAACACAACACAGTTACAACTCTTGAGTTGTAGCTAAAGTAGATGTTAGAAGCTTATAGCCTTAAATACGTAAACTAGAAAACAAGAGGCGGGGTGCAGTGGCTCACATCTGTGATCCCAGCTCTTTTGGGAGGCCGATGCATGAGGATTGCTTGAGCCTAGGAGTTCGAGACCAGCCTAGGCAACAGAGAGAGACCTCATTTCTACAAAAAAAAAAAAAAAAATTCCCCAGGCATGCTGGCACACACTGGTAGCTCCAGCTGCTGGGGAGGGCAATGCAGAAGGATCACCTGAGCCCAGGAGGTCAAGGCTGTAGTGAGCCAGGGTCATGCCACTGCACCCCAGCCTGGGAGACACAGTGAGACCAAGTCAAAAAAAGAAAAGAAGAAGGAGGAGAAGGAGGAGGAGGAGGAGAAGAAAAAAAATTGGGGTTATTTATGTAATCATTTGTTTATATTTATTTTTTAGAGCTGAGGCTTCACTATGTTGCCCAGGCTGGTCTTGAACTCCTGGCCTCAAGCGATCCTCCCTCCTCAACCTCTCAAAGTGCGGTCGAGGAGCCCAGGAGGTCGAGGCTGCGATGAGCCATGATGATGCCACTGCACTCTAGCCTGGGTGACAGAGTGAGACCCTGACTCAAAAACGAGGAGGGAGGGACGGAGGAAAGAAAGACAGACCTGGGCGTAGTGGCTCAGCACTGTGGGAGGCTGAGGTGAGAGGACTGACTGAACCCACAGGTCCAAGGCCAGCCTGGGCAGCTTGGCGAGACCGCATCTCCTCAATAAATCAAAAAATTAGCCAGGCATGGTGGCGCGTGCCTGTAGTTCCAGCTACTTGGAGGGCTGAGAGGGAGGGATGGCCTGAGCCCAGCAGGTCGAGGCTGCGGTGGCCGGGAGCGTGTCACTGCCCTCCAGTCTGGGCGACAGAGGGAGACTCCAACTGCAAAAAGAAAGAAAGAAAGAAAGATCTCGTGCAAGTAGGGAGCTTTCAGATTCCACATATCTCAGTTAAACACGCCTGCTGACTGAAGCACTCCCCAGCCCTCAAATCCCCCATTAGGAGTAGACATCCGCATTGCACCTGACTCTGTCCTTCATGGCACTGCAATAATGACTATTACTAATAACCTTACATGTGGTTTAACATTATTTGATCCGTGTCTGACTCTCAATGGTGTGTCAACTCCACTGGAGCAGAAATCACATTTCTTTTGTTCATCTTTGTGCTCCATTACTTAGCTGGTACCTGACATGAAACCAATGTGCAACAAATACTTGAGTGAATGAGGTCAGTGGAGCCTTGAGCTGCCTGGAATTTCCATTATTTATTTATTTATTTATTTATTTTTATTTTTTGAGTTGGAGTCTCACTATGTTGCCCAGACCGGAGTGCAGTGGCCGCTCCCGGCCACCGCAGCCTCGACCTGCTGAGCTCCGGTGATCCTTCCGCCTCAGCCTTCCAAGTAGCCGGAATTACAGGCATGAGCTACCATGCCTGGCTGGTTTTTTGATTTATTGTAGAGATGAGGTCTCGCTGCCCAGGCGGGTCTCGAACCTGCGGGCTCAGGCAATCCACTCACCTCAGCCTCCCAAAGGCGTGGGATTACAGGTTGAGCCACCTAGCCCGGCTCCATTATTTATTTGTTTATCTATTTATTTATTTTGTGTTTTGTTTTTGAATTGAAGTCTCACTTTTGTCACCCAGGCTGGAGTGCAGTGGCACGCTCACGGTCACCCCAGTGTCAACCTGCCCAGCTCCGGCGAACCTTCTAGCCTCAGCCTTCCAAGTAGCTGGAACTAAAGACGCACGCCACCATGCTGGGCTAGTTTTTTTAATGATTTATTGTGGAGATGAGGTCTCACCAAGTTGCCCAGGCTGGTCTCGAACTCCCAGGCTCCGGCAATCCTCTCACCTTGGCCTCCCAAAGTGCTGGCATTCCAGGCTGAGCCACCACGTATTTCTTTACCTATAGTCAGAGTCTCACTCTGTCACCCAAGCTGGAGTACAGTGGCACAATCGTGGCTCACCACAGCCTTTACCTCCTGGGCTCAAGCAATACTTCTGCCTCAGCCTCCCAAGTAACTAGGACTACAGGCAAGCGCCACCACACCCAGCTAATTTTTTTTTATTTTTTTGGTAGAGATACAGTCTCACTATGTTGCCTAGGCTGGTCTCAAACAACTGGGCTCAAGCAATCGTCCTACCTCGGCCTCCCAAAGTGCTGGAATTACAGGCGTGAGCCACCACGTCCGGTCAGATTTCCATTTTATAACTGTGGACAGAGCTGCCGGGGCACAAAGCTGAGGCTGCACCATCCCATATTTTGTCAGTATCTTCAGTGCCAGGAAATGCTGGGAGTTGGGGCTGCGACTCTGAGCAGTGGCCAGAGGTCGAAAGAAACTCTCACAGCTGGTCAGTTCCTGTGTCACCAGACTGAGGAGTGGCAGGAACGGGCCGTAGGGACTCAGACCCTCATTGAGTTGCTGGTTGTGCAGAAGTGGGGGAGGAGGGGATGCGGAGAGAGGAACAAAAAGGCCAGACAAGCGTGGGGCTGTGCTGATGTGACTCGGGAGCCCTAAGCCAGGAACACTGACTTCTTCCTTTTTTTTGAGTCAGAGTCTCACTCTGTCGTCCAGGCTGGCGTGCAGTGGCATGCTCATGGCCACCCCAGTGTGGACCCGCAGGGCTCCAGCAATCCTTCCGCCTCAGCCTTCCAAGTAGCCAGAACTGCAGGTGCATGCTACCACGCCTGGCTAGTTTTTGATTTATTGTAGAGATGAGGTCTCGCCAGGTTGCCCAGGCTGGTCTCGAACCTGCGGGCTCAGGTCATTCACTCTCCTCAGCCTCCCAAATGCTGAGATGACAGGCTGAGCCACCGGGCCCGGCCTACAGGGACTTCTGACGCCCCTGGAACATAGTGGAACTTCCTTCTAAGAAAAAATCTTGCAGAGTCTGGTTTAGCTGAGTACTTTAACTAACTATAAATTTATAAAAATTGGAGGACCTGCCGGGCAACTTGGTGAGACCTCGTCTCTACGATAAATCAAAAATTAACCTGGTGTGGTAGCGCGCGCCTATAGTTCCAGCTACTTGGAAGGCTGAGGTGGAAGGATCGCCAGAGCCCAGCAGGTCAAGGCTGCAGTGGCCAGGAGCATGCCATTGCACTCCAGCCTGGGTAATGGAGTAAGACTCCAACTCAAAAAAAAAAAAGCCTAGATAACATATCGAGACCTCGTCTCTACAAAAAAAAATCAAAAAATCAGCCATGTGTGGTAGCACATTCCTGTAGTACCAGCTACTTGGGAAGCTGAAGCAGGAGAATGATCTGAGCCCAGGAGGCCGAGGCTGCAGTGAGCCATGATTGTGCCATCGTGCTCTAGCTTGGATGACAGAGTGAGACCTCAACTAAAAAAAAACCAAGCACCAGATGCAGTGGCTCACGCCTGTAATCCTAGCACTTTGGGAGGTGGAAATAAGAGGATTGCCTGAGCTCAGGGGTTTGAAACTAGCCTGGGCAACTTGGTGAGACCTAGTCTCTACAATAAATCAAAAAATTAGCCAGACATGGTGACACACACCTGTCGTTCCAGCGACTTGGAAGGTTGAGGCAGAGGGATCACCTGAGCCCAGCAGGTGGAGGCTGCAGGGGCCATGAGCGTGCCACTGCACCCCAGCCTGGGCGACAGAGTGAGACACACACACCTTGGCGGACAAAGAAAAGTTCTGCCACAGGCAATAACAGCCTTCTGTTTACTGTTGGCTCAGAGATAAATTCAGTCAAGTCTTGTGTCCTACATTTTGGGCCTGAGGCCGGGTAGAGATATGGGGACAGCCATGAGACACAAAGGTGGGAACAGCTGGAAACGGAGCAGGGACTAGAGGCAGCCGTGAGAACTCCAGACCCACTGGAATCTGTGCAAGTGGCCCGGCTGGCCTATTCTGCACCCTGCCCAGGACTTGCCCTGAATGGAAAGAGAGAGTCCCTTGCCTAGATGTTGAGGAGCAGGGTGACCCAGCTGATCCCCAGCCCAGTCAAGACAGAGGGTTTAGTCAGGCCCTTGCAAGAGCTATGAAAATTCTGCTTGACTGGCCTAAAAATCAAGTTATGAAAGTCCCCCAACGAGAAGGGCTCTGTGGGCCTGTCTCTGAAGACGGACAAAAAGCAGGGAGCTGCTGAGAGGAGACCATGTGTCTCCGCCCCAGCTGGCATGGAGAGAGGCTGACCCCAAAGAGAAAGTGGTGGCGGAAAGCGGCAAGGAGGAGGTCAGCAGGCAGGACCCCCAGGGCCTGGGGACGGAAGGAAGGGACCGCCCAGGCAGGCAGTCTAGGACGGGGCAGGGCTCACCAGGAGTGGACGCACAGAGCAGAGGAGGCAGGAGACAAGGTTCCATTGCCCGGAGAAGAAGGAGCCCAGAAGCCGGGTTTTCTTCCTCTTGGCTGAGGCTATTCCGGGAGAGCAGGACAGACCCTGCTCGGCTCTGATGCCCCTGGAGAAGCCATACGTAGAAGAGATGGGCCTTGGCCCAGAGGACCGAGCCCTTGGGCGAGTGCACAGTTCACCTGGCCACGGTTCTCAGCTCTCAACAAACCCCACGCCCCCTTTGGCAAGTCTCCCCTGAAGAACTCCCACTCCTCCTTTCCTTTCAGGGTCTCATCCACCACCCCAGGGCCTGCTGCCGGCAGTGTCTGCCTTGAGCTTGAAAATTAACAGCGAGCCGGGTTTGGTGGCTCAGCCTGTCATCTCGCGCCTTTGGGAGGCTGAGGTGAGTGGATTGCCTGAGCCCGTGGGTTCGAGACCCGCCTGGCCAGCGAGACCTCATCTCTACAATAAATCAAAAAATTAGCCGGGTGTGGTAGCACATGCCTGTAATTCCGGCTACTCGGAAGGCTGAGGCGGAAGGATCGCCGGAGCCCAGCGGGTCGAGGCTGCGGTGGCCAGGAGCGTCCACTGCACTCCAGTCTGGGCGACAGAGTGAGACTCCAACTCAAAAAAAAAAAAAAAGAAAAGAAAAGAAAATTAACAGCGAAGATATTTACCGTGACCCGGGAATGGTTAATGGTTAGTGACAGAAAAGTTCCGAGGTCCCAAAGCTAGTGCTCTCTGCAGGAGGCATTCAGGTGCCCTGCCTGATCGTGGAAAGTGTGGCCTGGCCAGAGAAGGCCTGAAAATCACACCCAGAGATGTGGCTTCCCACCCGAGTGGAGCCCCCTGAGGAGCTGCAGAGGGGGCTGGGGAAAGGAAGGGGATGGAGAAATGAAGAGAAAGGAAACTAAAGAGTAAGACAGAGAGAGCAGACCTCACAGATGTGGCAGGTGCGACCACAGGCGTGTGACATTTATGAGCAGTGTGGAAACAGCTGCAAAGCCCCCATGTGAAAAACTTCCTGGGGAAATAAGCCACCCGGCATGTCAGCCGCTGGGGAAAGAGTTGGGGGGGCCCGCTGGCCCACATGTGTCCCCAGGACTCGAAGAGCAGCAGGTCCAGCTGCTTCCAACATCCCCAAATCAGTCTTGCCAGGAGACCTGAGGACACAGGAAAGAGACCCACACAGGAAGTTCCTGGTGCCCAGTGCCAAGGGAGGAGGTGCCCCCAGACACCGGTGACCCACAGCCCCAAGTGGCAAGGGGGTGGAGAAGAATGGCCCAGGGGTGAGGAGGAGGGTGAGCCAGGGTCTGAGGGGGAAGGTCAGATGGGCAGGGGGCAGCGCCCCCACCACAGGCTGGTGAGGTTAGAGACCCTGCGGGACCGCCTGCCGAGTGTGACGGGAGACACACGGGCCTCGGCCCCTTGTTTGCGCTTCTGAAAATTCCGTAGCCAACTCTTTTGGCCCCCGAACCAGACCCTGATGAACGCAAGGCGAGAGTCTTTTTCCGTCCCACTTCGTGTCCTACTCAATGGTCTGGCTGCAGAAACGCCGTGTTGGATGACACCTGCTACCCCAGCTCCCTGAGGGTGTTTTGTGCGGCTAGTTTCTCTATCAACCTGGAAAACTGAACTCTGAAGCTTGTCGGACCTCAGAGCTTTCAGATGAGAGTTGGGAGCCCTGTGCTCGATCCCGGGTCCCCTTCGTCCTTCTGCCGGTTGCCTCCGTGAAGGAGGGATGGAGGGACGGGAGGGACGGAAGCAATGCAGGCCTCGCGTGGAAGGGCGTGAACGGGAGAGTGGGCGGCTGCGTGCGTGTGTCATCCGCTTTCTGTGAAGGAAGCAGGTGTGGAAGGTTGCAGGCGTCGTGAGCAGGGGGGAGGCAGAAGCCAGCGACGCGCGCGTGTCGGAGGAGACTTCTCTGGAGCGCAGCTGGTCTCCGAGTCTGCCCTTAGCCCTCTCGCCAGCATGCGGAAAGGGGGAGGGGGCGGAGGTTGCCGCTGTGAGAAAAAAGCAGCCACAAGAGAGCTTCGACGCCACCCCGGGCTGGCTTGCAGCTCAGGGAGGAGCCTAACTGCTGCCCAGGGGGGCAAGGAGGAGGCTGCGGCGCCCGGTTGGGAGGGGCCGGCTCCCGAGGGGCCGGCGGGCATCAACTGGGCACAGAAAGAGCTCCCTGGGCAGGAGCCATGGCACGGCCCACTCCCTGCTGGTTGTGCGTCCTAGCGACCCTGGCAGGGCTCTCAGCTACCCCAGGCCCCGAGACCTGTCCAGAGAGGCACTACCGGGCTCAGGGAGGGCTATGTTGCCAGATGTGTGAGCCAGGTAAGAGCGGCAAAGGCACGGGCCGGGTGAGTGGGGGAGGACCGAGGCTCTTGTGCAGGCAAGACCGGGGTGAGGCTGAGCTCAAGCAGGAGAGAACTCCTGCAGCAGCTGGGAAGCGCCGCCCCGAGGAGGGCACAGAACCGAGCTTCCTTGGCCCTTGACCCAGGACGCTCTGCTGGCAGGAACGTTCTTCGTGAAGGACTGTGACCAGCACAGAAAGGCTGCTCACTGCAACCCGTGCATACCAGGGGTCTCCTTCTCCCCAGACCCTCACACCCGGCCCCACTGTGAGAGCTGTCGGCACTGCAACTCTGGTGAGACGGGCAAGGGCGTGCGGGCGGTGACACTGGACAGGCACTTGGGGGAGCAAGGAGGACGGGGAGTCGAAGCTTCAACCTTGGCAAGGCTCGCGGGAAGCGGAGCCAGGGCTGGGAAATGCACACCCTGGGCAGGACACGGATTCACGTGGGGAGAAACCCAGCATTTCAGGGAAGGGGATGAGTCGAACTTGAAGGGTCGGGAGAACAAGTCTACGGACGGGACCGAGACAACAAAAAGACGGAGGGAGCTCTAGGACCCCAGGTTTTCAGACACGCAACCCCAGCCAGTAAGCTGCGTGCACGTTGGTAAGCTTGGCTACTTAGCAATTGAAAAACATCTTTCTAAGGAAGAAACCACATAAGCCAGAAGACAATGACCTTTTTTTGCATAAAAACCAATTGGGGAAAATGATATGTATGTGATCTGTGGTTTTTGTGTTTTTTTTTTTTTGAGTTGGAGTCTCACTCTGTGGCCCAGACTGGAGTGCAGTGGCCGCTCCCGGCTACCGCAGCCTCGACCTCCTGGGCTCCGGCGATCCTCCCGCCTCAGCCTTCCAAGTAGCCGGAACTACAGGTGCACGCTACCACACCGGCTAATTTTTTCAATTTATTGTAGAGATGAGGTCTCACCAAGTTGCCCAGGCAGGTCTCAAATCCGCGGGCTCAGGCAATCCACTCACCTCAGCCTCCCGTGGCGCGGGATTACAGGCTGAACCACTGAGCCCGGATGATCTGTGTTTTTATTTTGTAATTCCATCTTTTTAAAAATTAAGAAGTATGTAGGCCGGGGTTGGTGGCTCAGTTGGTTATCCCAGCACTTTGGGAGGCCGAGGAGAGTGGACTGCCTGAGCCCACGGGTTCAAGACCACCCTGGGCAACTTGGCAAGACCTCATCTATGCAATAAATCAATTTTTAAAAAATTAGCTGGGCGTGGTAGCGTGTGCCTGTTGTTCCAGCTACTTGGAAGGCTGAGGCGGAACGATCGCCAGAACCCAGCAGGTCAACGCTGGGGTGGCCGTGAGCATGCCACTGCACTCCAGTCTGGGACACAGAGTGAGACGCCAACTCAAAAAAAAAAAAAAAAGTACGTGACCTGAAACTGTGCTTATGAACACTGTTATGATTTCTTTGTTTTAGCTACAATTTCAAAAACAATGTGCCTATATATACGGGAACAGCCTACGTTAAAGTGGCCCCTTTGAGCAAATATTCTCCAGCAGGACACTTTTGAGAACTATTTAACTGACTAAACTCCTAACTTGTAAAATGTCTGTGGTCTCATTAGACCTTTTAAGACCGTTTCCTTAAAAATAAACAAAAGAAAAAGTTTAATGGTCGGGTGCAGTGGCTTATACTTGTAATCCCAGCACTTTAGGAGGCTGAGGCAGGAGGATCGCTTGAGCCCAGGGGTCCGAGATAAGCCTGGGCAACACAGCAAGACCTTATTTCTGTATAAAATTAAAAAATAAGCCGGGCTCGGTGGCTCAGCCTGTAATCCCGCGCCTTTGGGAGGCCGAGATGAGTGGATTGCCTGAGCCCACGGGCTTGAGACCCTTCTGGGCAACTTGGCGAGACCTCATCTCTACAATAAATCAAAAATTAGCCGGGCATGGTAGCATGCGCCTGTAGTTCCAGCTACTCGGAAGGCTGAGGCAGAAGGATCGCCAGAGCCCAGCAGGTCGAGGCTGTGGTGGCCGGGAGCGGCCACTGCACTCCAGTCGGGGCGACAGAGTGAGACTCCAACTCAAAAAAAAAAAAAAAAAAATTGCCATTGCAAATCAACCAAAGAGCAACATCTTTAGTACACAGGAACTATTCCTCAGTCTACTTAACTTAAAAATATGACTGTGGCCAGGCACGGTGGCTCACACCTATAATTCCAGCATTTTGGGAGGCTGAGGAGGGAGGATCACTTGAGCTCAGGAGTTTAAGACCAGCCTGGGCAACACACTAAGACCTCGTCACTATAAAAAATCAAATATATATATATAGGAATACACATATATTGGATTGGAATTTTGTTGTTGTTGTTGTTGTTGTTGTTGAGTCGGAGTCTCACTCTGTCGTCCAGACTGGAGTGCAGTGGCCGCTCCCGGCCACCGCAGCCTCGACCTGCTGGGCTCCGGCGATCCTTCCGCCTCAGCCTTCCAAGTAGCTGGAACGACAGGCGCGCGCTACCATGCCCGGCTGATTTTTTGATTGATTGTGGAGATGCGGTCTTGCCAAGTTGTCTCGAACCCGTGGGCTCAGGCAATCCACTCACCTCAGCCTCCCAAAGGCGCGGGATTACAGGCTGAGCCACCGAGCCCGGCGGATTGGAATTTTTTAGCCAAAGCATCCCCACCACCCCACAGGCCCACCAGGCCTTGGCCCCATGCTGAGCCAGCCCTTAGTCCCCTGAGGCCAGCCCCACCCCTGACCCTTCCCCGTGAGCCTCAGCCAGTAGGTCCCACAGTGCTCTGGCAGCACCTGGCTGCAGAAGAAACCCAGGGGTGCAGCCAGAGGTGAGCTGATGGGCAGAGACTGAATAAGGGTGGCCTCTCTGGACCTCAGTGTTCCCCTCAGTGAGATGAGGAAGTGCCTGAAATCAGGCTGGAGTCTTGAGCACGGATTTCACGTGGAGAATTGCGTCCCAGGCCTCTGATACTCTTCCTTGGAAACAATGGCGTTCATTCATTCGTTTTCAGCCAACCCCACCCCTCCTTTCACCCTCTTTCCCTTTTAGCAGAGACCCTTATGATCGCCCCTCCCTCCCACTCCTGTTCTCTGCCCCATCACTGTGTCAGGCTCCTTCCACTCTTCCCTGGCAGATCCTTGTCCAAGCTGGCTCACAACTCCTGGGAAGCCCCACGAGGACACCCAATTCTAGTAGCAACTCAGAGTCAGAATTCAGAAGGAGGTCACAGGGGCGTACGGAAGAAGGAAATTTTCCCTCTCCCTGTCCTGACAAAAGGCATAAAGGAAAGAAAGTTGTTAGAGTAAATAATGGTCTCTGGCATCCTCCCTTTCTGGACCCCTCTTTCACCAGTCGAGGCTCCTGGGACGCCTTGGGTCCCCACAAGGGTGCTGTCCTAAGGCCCCACCGCGCTCCTGCACAAGCCCGTCCCACATCCAGGTGCTGCTGCCCTCTCTGTATCACCCTTCTCTCAACCTCAGACATCTATGAGCCCAGCCCGGCCCAAGCCTAATGCCCAACTCCCACATACTGAGTAGCAACCACCCAGCACCAGGCACCTACACTTGAGCGAAATTTACATCTTATTCCTTTTTTTTTTAAGTTGGAGTCTCACTCTGTCGCCCAGACTGGAGTGCAGTGGCTGCTCCCGGCCACTGCAGCCTTGACCTGCTGGGCGCCGGCGATCCTTCCGCATCAGCCTTCCAGGTAGCCGGAATTACAGGTGCATGCTACCACGCCCGGCTGATTTTTTTTTTTTTTTTTTTGATTTATTGTAGAGATGAGGTCTTGCTGCCCAGGCGGGTCTCAAACCCGCAGGCTCAGGCAATCCACTCACCTCAACCTCCCAAAGGCGCGGGATTACAGGCTGAGCCACCGAGCCCGGCTTTATTCCTTTTTTTTTTTGAGTTGGAGTCTCACCCTGTCACCCAGCCTGAAGTGCAATGGCATGCTCACGGCCACCCCCGCATTGACCCGCTGGGCTCCAGCGATCCTTCCGCCTCAGCCCTCTAAGTAACCGGAACTACAGGTGCGTGCAACCACACCGGCTAATTTCTGATTTGTTGTAGAGATGAGGTCTCGCCAAGTTGCCCGGGCTGGTCTTGAACCCGCAGTCTCAGGCAATCCACTCGCCTCGGCCTCCCAAAGTGCTGGGATGACAGGCTGAGCCGCTGAGCCTGGCCAAAAATTTTTTTTTATTTTTTAGAAAGCAGGATTTCTTGAGAGGACAGAAAAGCTACCACAGCGGGAGGGGACCCGAAGGGGTTGCCCTTTTATTTTTATTTTTTAAATTTACATTTTAAAGGCAAAGGATTCTGTCATCAAGTAACTCCCTTGTAGAGATAAAAACATATTAGGGATCACAGTAGCACTGTTCATGACTGCTAAAAACTGAAAACAATCCCACAGTAGGATGCATGAATGGCTTGAGGTATATTCATAAACTGGAATAATACATAGCAATGAGAATAATCAATCAGCAACTGCAGTCAACACTATGGATGAGGTTCACAGAGTTGAATAAAAGAAGCCAGGCAGCAGAGAGTGTATACTGCATGATTCCATCTCTACAGTACACAGAGAGGCAAAAATAACTTGGGGCCTTGGAAGGTAATGGTAGTGGCTACTTTTGGGGAGTATTGCCTCCCTAAGCAGAAGGGAATGTTGTTTGTCATCGTCTGTTTCTACATCTGGTGCCAGTTACAGCTGTGAGTCCAATTTGTATGCATTCTTTTTTTGAGTTGGAGTCTCACTCTGTCACCCAGGCTGGAGTGCAGTAGCATGCTCACAGCCAACACAGCCTCAGCTTGCTGGGCTCAGGTGATCCTTAGGCCTCAGCCTTCCAAACAGCTGGAACCACAGGTGGGTTCCACCACACCTAGCTAATTTTTTTTATTTATTGTAAAGACGAGGTGTCTCCAAGTTGTCCAGGCTGGTCTTGAGACCCTGGGCTGCTCAGGCAATCCTCTCACCTCAGCCTCCCAAAGTGCTGGGATTACAGGCTACCACACGTGGTCTGTATAAAAGTTAAAGGGCTGGGTGTGGTGGTTCACACCTGTAATCCCAGGACTTTGGGAGGCTGAGGTAGGAGGAATGCTTGAGGCCAGGAGTTCGAGACTAGCCTGGGCAACATTGCGAGATGAGTCTCTACAACAATTTAAAGAACAGCCGGGCATGGTGGCACATGCCTGTAATTCTAGCTACTTAGGAAGCTGAGGTGGGAGGATCACTTGAGTCCAGGAGGTCGAGGCTGTAGTGAGCTGTTTGTGCCACTGTACTCCAGCCTGGCAACAGAGCAACACCTTGTTTTTTTGGTTGTTTGTTTTGTTTTGTTTGAGTCAGGGTCTCACTCTGTTGCTTAGGCTGGAGTGGAGTGGCATGCTCACAGCTCACCTCGACCAGACTTGACCTCCTGAGCTCAAGTGATCTTTCCTCCTCAGCCTCCCACCAAGCAGCTGGTGCTACAGGCAAGCGCCACGACACCTGGCTAATTTTTTTTTTTTTGTAGAGATGAGGTCTTGTTATGTCGTCCAGGCTGGGGACCCTCTCTTAAAAAAAAAAGTTAATAAAGTATTAGTACAGGAGAAAGTTACATAAGCCCTTTCTACTTTTCTTCATTGTTTCCATTTCTGAATCCATGAGTCCTCGGAAAGGTCCAACTTTCTTCTTTAATAACAATAATAACGCAAAGGCACTGGATGCCAGTGACGGAGGGCAAGGCTTTGTGAGGGAGATGGGAAGGAAAGCACATCCCCCTAGAGCTGGGCCTGGGGCGGGGGTGAGAGCTAAACCAGCTGACCTGAAGGTCTCTGAAGGTCCGAGTGTCCTGTGCTCCTCCCGCCATCTCTTTCCCCAGGTGTTCTCACTCACAACTGCACCGTCACTGCCAATGCCGAGTGCACGTGCCCCGATGGCTGGCAGTGCAGGGACAAGGAGTGCACTGAGTGTGATCCTCCTGCAGGCTCCCAGCTGGCTGCCCGGCCACCTCAGGGCCCAGGCCCGCACCCTCCACCCACCCACTCACCTTATGGCAAAAGTAAGTTCCCGGCAACCTTCTGTCCAATCGTTCCGGGCAGGGTGGCACCCCAACCGGCTCCCTACCCCCGCCCCAGATAAGGTCAGCTTGTTTCTGCCTTCCCATCTCAGAGCGCATGCCCTGTGGGGTTCCCCGCTGCTACTCCTTCTGTCTGCTTTCCCAGAGATGCCGGAGGCCAGGACAGTCAGGCACGTGCAGACTCCGGCTGATTTCAGGCAGCTGCCTGCCACGGCCCACTCTGCCCACTGGCCTCGTGAGTTTTCTCCCTAATCCCCACCCCCAGAGAATGCAGGCAGGAGAGGCCAGGAGGGAAGCCAGCCAGAAAGAGCCTGGGAGGAGGGGTCCCGGGGGTGGGGAAGGCAGAGTCCAGTGGTTAGGAGAGGGCTTGGCCCAAGGGTGGGGCGGGGCGAAGAAGCTGGGGGAGAGGGGAGAGGCCAGAGTGCCAGGAGGGCTGTGCAGGGAGCCAAGGGCTCAGCCAAGCCCCTGTGTGGGCCCTGCCTGTCACAGCCCAAAGGTCTCTGTGCAGCTCAGACTGCATCCGCATCGTCGTGATCCTGTCCGGCATGCTTCTGGCTTTCACCCTGGGCGGAGCCCTGTTCTTCCGCCAACAAAGAAAACACCCGTCCGGTAAGGGACAGAACCCAGGTCTCCAGGCCTGCCCCGCGCCACCTTCTCCGCCTGCTGCCCATGCGCGGACGGCCCCGCAGCGCCGGCTTTGCCAGCTCTGGTCTTGGGCCCTCCTGGCTCGCGTCCTCGCGCAGCCCCGTCGCCCGCCTCCGCTCAGCCCTTCCTCCCTCCACCCGCCCCTACTGCCGGCCGAGCCTCATCGGACTCCCCTTCTGCAGCCACAGGAGGAAGCCCAGCGGAGCCCGCAGAGCCTGGTCTCTACGGCTGCCCCAGGGAGGAGGAGGGCGGCGCCATCCCCGTCCAGGAGGACTACCGCAAGCCGGAGCCTGCCGCCTACCCCTGAGGCCGCCGGCGGAGCGGCGGGCAGCTCCGGCGACGAAGCCCCAGCCTCCGCCCCGCCGCCCTCCGGAGGGAGAGCCGGCGCCCGACTGCAGGCCCGCCCTCCCGTCGGGACCCCTCGGGGCGTGCGCTCGGCGAGGCGCCTTCTGGAGCCCGGCAGGGACGCGGACAGACGGGCGGCCGGGAGGCGGGAAGCAGGAGCCTCGCTGCGGGCGCAAAGCCCACTTCCGCCACGAAGGCCCACGTGCCACGGCCCGGCCCCCAAGCCCGCGAAATAAAGCAACCGATGCGCGCGACGCCGCCCCGGCTTCCTCCCGGAAACGCCGCCCCACGCCGCGGCCGCGGGCAGCCTCGCCGCCGCGGGGCGGTGCCGGGGGCGGAGCGTTCTCGGGCCACGTGGTGGGCGTCGGGCCCGCGCGGGGCGCGGGGCGCGGCGCCCGCTGGGAGCGCGGGCGGGTCCCGGGCGCCGCGGATGCCGCTGCCCGCGCCGGCGTCCCCCTGCCCGCGGCTGGCGCGCCGCCCTCTTGGGGCTGGCGGGGAGCGGGCGGTGGCGAGGGCGGGCCGGGAGGTCACCGGGCTTCTGGGGCGAGCCGGACTCCCGCGGTGGCTGCGCCCGGAGGCCGCGGCAGTGGCGCGTCGTCCCTCTAAGTGGAAGCGAAAGAGAGGTGGCCCGGGAGCCCAGCCGAGAAGCCTGCCGCGGCGCCCCGGTGTCGAAGGCCCTCCCCGCCGGCCGCCCCTCGCCCGCAGGCTGGGGCCGCGGAGGAGGGCGGCGGACAGCCGGGCCCGAGAGCCGCCGCCATGGGCCCGGGGGCGGGCTGGGGCCTGCTGCTCGGCCTGGCTCTGGCCGGAGCCGCAGAACCCGGTGAGTAGGGCCGGCCGGGAGGGGCCGCCCTCCCGCGACTCCGGAAGGGCCGGGGCCGGGAGGACGCGCCTCGCCCTCGAAGCTGCCGCGCGCAGGCTCAGCCCGGCCGGGCCAGGAACCCGCGGTCTGTGGCGGGAGAGGCTGAGAACGCGCGGGCACCAGAGCAGAGAGGGGCCTCCTCTGGGGACGGGGGAGTCGTCGTCCTGCTGGAGAGGGCACTGGCCTGGGAGCCGACTTCTCGGAGGGGGGTGCCCCAGGCTAGGAGGTCTCTTGCCGGTGACCCGGGGCTGGGGGAGGGGAAGGCCACCTGCCCTGGCAGGAAGCTGAGCTTGCCGCGGGCCGGGTGAGAAACAGGGCAGACCGCCACAGGCGTCCCCGGCGGGAGCAGGCGTCCCGCCTCCACGCCCCATGGCAGTATTTGCGCGTTTAGCTGGTTGTTTTTCTGAGAGCCCCTTTGATTCAGCAGTTGGTACCGAGAGTGAAAGGCTAAGCCCCTCCAGCAAGGCAAATCCGGGACTTGCATAATCCACACCAAGAAGCATTTGCCCAGAGTAGCAGGTGCTTCCCAGAAACCTGGTTTGGGAGGTGACAGGGGTACGGGGGGCACAGAGACAGCTGGGAACCTGGAGGACCAGTCGTCCCCCGCTGGCTCCACAGCCTGTGGGGTGGCATGGAAAGCAAGTGTGGAGCCGCTTTCTGGGCCGGGGGTTGCGCTCACCCGCCCTTCTGCCTCCAGAGCTGCAGGCAGCAGGAGGGCGGTGGAGGGCAGTGGATGTGGTCTTGGACTGCTTCCTGGTGAAGGAAGGTGGGCACCATGGAGCTCTTGCCAGCAGTGAGAACAGGGCAAAGGCCTGGCTCGTGCTCAAGCAGGTGCCCGTGCAGGACGATGGCTCCCTAGAAGCCTTCACTGATTTCCAAGCGGGCACCCAGCCCAAGACGACCCACCTGTTATCTTCGAGGCCTCAGGTAAAAGCCTTCCCCCCGTGTCGTTGATCCTTCCGGGCTCCCTCCACCGGGACAGCCGTTCCCCACGGCACCCACCCACTCGCCCTCCTTGTGCCCCCTTCTCCCCAGTGGACCTGGTCCAGATTCCCCAGGCAGAGGCCTTGCTCCATGCCGACTGCAGCGGGCAGCAGGTGACCTGTGAGATCTCCCGCTACTTTCTCCAGACCAGAGACACCACCGCTGAGATGGTAGCTTGGTTCATGGCCAACGTGCAGGTCTCTGGAGAGGGACCTAGTATCTCCATGGTGATGAAGACTCTTGGGGATGCCGAGAATGGGGCTGTCTGGAACCCCACGATAAACCTGCCCCTGAGCCCCCAGGGGACTGTGCAGACCACGGGTGAGAAAATGAAAAGCAAACAGCAGAAAGGAAGTTATGTTTTTTTTAAGTGGTGAGAGAGGAGGGGACAGAGAAAGGTGGGAATAAGCCCGCCTCCATCTGCCATGCTCGTCATCTCGGGGTACTCCCGAGGCCTTGGTCCTTCTTCCTAAAAACCCGAGTCCAGAAGAGAATGCTAGGACGGTCCAAGCACAAAGACAATCTGTGTATTATCTCCAAGCTGGAGATGATCTCCATCTCGCTGGCGGTGAGAAAGTAAGAAACGTGATGCCATTCTATCCACGCACACTGCCTGTTGGAGTCTTACTGACCCCAGCACCAGCTTTCTCCCAATGAAAAGCTGGCCTGAGCCGGGCTCGGTGGCTCATCCTGTCATCCGCGCCTTTGGGAGGCTGAGGTGAGTGGATTGCCTGAGCCTGTGGGTTCGAGACCTGCCTGGGCAACTTGGCAAAACCTCATCTCTACAATAAATCAAAAAATTAGCCAGACATGGTGGCGTGTGCCTGTTGTTCCAGCTACTCAGAAGGCTGAGGCGGAAGGATCACCGGAGCCCAGCAAGTCGAGGCTGCAGTGGCCAGGAGCGGCCACTGCACTCCAGTCTGGGTGACAGAGTGAGACTCCAACTCGGAAAAAAAAAAAAGAAAGAAAAAAAGGCTCCTCATGTCTGTTTAGGGTCAGCCAGTGTCTACCATATACCTGGTATGGTTAGGTATTTTCCCCTTTTTATTTTAGGATTTTTCAAACCTGCAAAAAGAGGTGAGAAAATAATATTATGAACACCTACATACCCTTCATCTAGATTTACCAGTTGCTACCATTTTGCCACATTCTCTCTCCATATAAATGTATATACATATATAAATGTATTTTTCCCCTGAACTAGTTGAGGGTAAGTAACAGAGATCACACTTGATCCCCAAATGCTTCCACTTATAACGTGTTAGTTTGTAGCAAAGAACAAGGATGTTTTCCTTCATAATTACAAGACCATCACATCAGAAGCAAAGGTGCAGGGTACAAGGTGGGGGTGTAATCTATCCATGGTGCAGGCAATAAGGGGACACAGCATGTGATGAGTTTAAGAACAATACTAAAATCAACTATAAGTCAGGAAGCTTTATATGTCTCCCTGCACTGGCAATTCTGAACAATCTCAGTGACAGAGTACTGCGCCCCGCCAGGGCAGACTGCTCCTGTCTCCCCACATCACTGCTTGGCACCCTGCTAATCTTCATACTTGATTTTTTTTTCTTTTTTTGAGTCGGAGTCTCACTCTGTCGCCCAGGCTGGAGTGCAGTGGCACGCTCCTGGCCACCGCCGCCTCGACCTGCTGGGCTCCGGCGGTCCTTCTGCCTCAGCCTTCCGAGGAGCCGGAACTACAGGTGTGCGTTACCACGCCCAGCTAATTTTTAAAATTTATTTTAGAGATGGTGGCCTGGGCTGGTCTTGAACCTGCGGGCTCAGGCAATCCCCTCGCCTCGCCTCAGCCTCCCAAAGCGCTGTGATGACGGGCTGAGCCACCAAGCCCGGCCTCAGATATTTCTTTTTCTTTTTTTTTTTTTCCTTTTTTGAGTCAGAGTCTCACTCTGTCGCCCAGACTGGAGTGCAGTGGCCACTCCTGGCCACCGCAGTCTCGACCTGCTGGGCTCCGGCGATCCTTCCGAGTAGCCGGAACTACAGGCGCACGCTACCACGCCCGGCTCATTTTGATTTATTGTAGAGCCAAGTTGCCCAGGCGGGTCTCGAACCCACGGGCTCAGGCAATCCATTCACCTCAGCCTCCCAAAGGCACGGGATTACAGGCTGAGCCACCGAGCCCGGCTAGATATTTTTAAATTAACACAATAATATCCTCAAATATGAAGCCCAAATCCAGTTTCTCCAGCTGCCCTAATGATGTTCTTCACAGCTCTTCTTCTAAGTCCAGGATCACGCACTGCATTTAGCTGTGCTCTCCCTTGCTTTAATCTAGAACAGGCTTTGCAGCATTGACATTTTTTTTTCTTTGAGTTGGAGTCTCACTGTGTCGCCCAGACTGGAGTGCAGTGGCCGCTCCCGGCCACCGCAGCCTCGACCTGCTGGGCTCCGGCGATCCTTCTGTCTCAGCCTTCCAAGTAGCTGGAACTACAGGCGTGCACTACCACACCCAGCTAATTTTTGATTGATTGTAGAGATGAGGTCTCGCCAAGTTGCCCAGGCGGATCTCGCACCCGCGGGCTCCGGCAATCCACTCACCTGGGCCTCCCAAAGTGCTGGGATTACAGGCTGAGCCACCAAGCCCAGCCTCATCGAAATTTTTGAAGCATCCAGGCCAGTTGTCTTGAGGACAGCCCACCATTTGGATTAGTCTGATTACCTTCCTTGTGATTAGAACTAAGGTGAATGAGTTTGGCACAAACACGAGCCCTGTGAGCTTTTTCCACACTTGTTCCTCCTCAGTCTCCCCAGCAGTCTTGCTGAAGCAACACTGAGTGGCTTGTCAAAGGTCACGGAGCCAGAAAGTGGTCTGCCTGGGTTCCAGAGCTTGTTCTGCTGCTTTGCTAGTTCTGACCTGAGAGTCAACGGTAACTGGTCATTTTGCAAGTGGGTTTTTTCTGGCAAGGGACCCACAGATTTCATTAGCTTGTCCTTGGGGTAAGCAACCCCAAAGTGGCGAGGGCCACCATGTGTGCTGTGCTCCCTTTCCAGAGCCCCGTTTCTTGGTGGGCCCATCCGAGGGGAAACGAGTGCCACTGGCCTCGCTCGGGGAGGAAGAGGCCGGTGCATACCCAGTGTCGGGTGACCTCAGCCCACAGAGCAGCCCCTCTGTCCTCTTCACAGTGGAGTTCCAGGTGACGACCCGGACCACGTCCCTGAGCTCCCTGCTGGGGTCCTCAGCCTCCCTGCACTGTGGCTTCTCCGTGGCGCCAGGCCGGGACCTCCGCAGCGTGGAGTGGCGGCGGCAGCATAAGGGCAGCGGCCAGCTGGTGTATGGCTGGGCCACGGGGCAGGGCCAGGCCGGGCGGGAGGGCGCGGCTCTGGAGCCCGAGCAGTTGCGTGCGGCCGGGGACGCCTCCCTCGCCCTGCCCAGCCTCACCCTCAAGGACGAGGGGGCCTACGTTTGCCAGATCGCCACCACTCTCTTCCGGGCACAGCAAATCATCCAGCTCAACATCCAAGGTGAGGCCAGAGCTGGGCCATCCTGCAGAGGGAGGGATATGCCTACTGGGAGTGTTTTCCAGGTTGAGATCCGATCACAAAGGTGATTTCCTGAGAGGCAGACGGCACTCCCACCACCCAAATGCCATCTTCGCCCTAGAAGTATAGTTGGCATCAGATAGTTCCCTCAGGAAATTTCCAGCCCAGGACCCTGCTGCCCTGCCCTGGCTGGCTATCTCCAGTCGCCCCAGTCCTTTTTTTAAAATTTAGCCGGGCTTGGTGGCTCAGCCTGTAATCCTGCGCCTTTGGGAGGCTGAGGTGAGTGGATTGCCTGAGCCCGCGAGTACAAGACCTGCCCGGGCAGCGAGACCTCATCTCTACAATAAATCAAAAAATCAGCCAGGTATGGTAGCGCACGCCTGTAATTCCGGCTCCTTGGAAGACTGAGGCGGAAGGATCGCTGGAGCCCAGCAGGTTGAGGCTGCAGTGGCCAGGAGCGGCCACTGCACTCCAGTCTGGGCGACAGAGTGAGACTCCAACTCAAAAAATAAATACAATAAATAAAATAAAATCTTAGAATCAGGATCTCACTGTCACCCCGGCTGGAATGTAGTGATGTGATCATGGCTCCCCTGTAACTCAGATTACAGGTGCACGCCACCACACCTGGCTAATTTTCTTTTGGTGGACATGGGGTCTCGTAATGCTGCCAAGGCTGGTCTTGAACGCCTGGCCCCAAGCGACCTTCCCGCCTTGGCCTCCCGATGTGCTGGGCGGCAGCCATGAGCCTGGCCCCTGGGCCCCCGGGCCCTTCGGACACATCCTAAGGAGGAGCCGCAGCAAGCCAAGGAGGGGTTCTGGCGGGAGGCGCTCATCACGGACCCTCCGTACGTGTGCGGGTCAGAGGCCAGCCGGCCTTTCGCCGGCCGTGCCATCACTGCGCTCGACAACACCCGCCCTTCCGTGTGGCCTGCGTCCAGGTGGGCCCCTCACGCCCACCCTCGCCCGCCACGGAGGAGGAAGCCATAGGCTCCCGGGCCTGCCCTCGACAGGAGGCTCCGGGCTCCCTGCGCCCAGTCGGTCCGCCTGGACTCTCACTCCCGTCCTCTCTCTAGCACCGCCCCAAGTACGGCTGAGCTTGGCAAGCGGAGCCCTGCCCCCCACCCTCATCTGCAACGTCGCTGGCTATTACCCTCTGGACGTGGCGGTGACGTGGACACGCCAGGAACTGGGCGGGTCCCCAGTCCAAGTCTCTGGCGCCTCCTTCTCCAGCCTCAGGCAAAGCGCGGCGGGCACCTACAGCACCACCTCCTCTCTGGTAGCCGAACCTGGCTCTGCAGGCGCAGCTTACACCTGCCAGGTCACTCACATCTCCCTGGAGGAGCCCCTTGGGGCCAGCACGTGGGTTGGCCCACCAGGTACTGAGCGTGTCCCACTTCCCCACCTCTGTGCTTGGGCTTCCAGCCTTGTTCTGCTGCCCACGTGCTTCGCTCTGCACCCTAGCTTCACCCTCTTGCCTCTGCTCCTGACCTTGCCTCTCCCAAGGTGGCAGCTGCCACAGCTTCCGCCACACAACCCCCGAGATGCCATCATACCCCAGCCTCCATCACACCCCAGGGAGCCAGGCCGTGTGCTTAGAGATCAAGGGGGAGCAGTTCCTGATCCTGCTCTCCGCAGCTTAGACCAGTCACCAAGAGGAGACTAGAGAAGCAGAAAGGCGACCTGGAGGAGACACCAGAGCCAAACCGGCATGAGGGAGGGGGACACTCACGATGGAAAGCACAGCACCCGTGAAGTCCAAACACAGCAACCTGGCGAGAATCTGGGGCATGAGTCGCTGGGCACAGCCAGAGCCGAAGGGTCACGGGAGGAGGGGACAAGGCTCCGGAGCACCCAAGGCCCCTGAATTCATCGGGTTCTGGCGTGAGTCACGCGGGGCTCAGCACTGAAGCGTGTGATCTCACGCACGACGACTCCCGTTCGCCGATGAGCAACCGGCACTTGCCGTGCCCGGTCACCTGCCCAAGGTCACCCACCCATCAACAGTAACGGCAGAAAGGGAGCAACGGGCAGCCCCACCACCGCACAGGCTTAAGCCCCGCAGATCCTGATGGAGCTTTGAGCGGAGCTTCAAAAGCCACAGGACGTCACGGGAAGGCTTTCGAGAACCTGCCCCCCCCGCCGCGCCCCCAGGAGCAGCGAGATGATGTGCTCACTCCCTGGAGGGGGCTTCCCGAGGCGAGGGGGCTGCCTTGGCTCCCATCAGTCCCAGCAGGTCCAAGTCCCAGTTTCACTGCCCATGCTCGTCCCCCCTAAACCTCTCTTGCAAAGTGGCTGTGAAGTTGCTCTCAGGTGGGAAGAGGTGGAGAATTCCATGTGGGGTAGCCCACGAATCCCGGCAACCTTGACCAAGTACAAATGCTGCCGTGTCTGGCTCCTGGCTACACACACACACACACACACACACACACACACGTCTCTGCTCCCCTCCCTGGAGGGACACTGGTGGCCAGGGTGCAGCCCGCCGTGACTTCTGCCGCACTGCTCTCACCCACAGAACGGACAGCCTTGGGAGTCATCCTCGCCAGCAGCCTGTTCCTGCTCACGCTGCTGTTGCTGGGGCTTCAGAGATGGCAAGGTAAGAGCCTGGCTGTCCTCTGCAGCTCCGCCCTGGCCCACCTCGCTTGCAGATTCACCCACTGTGGCCACCTCCCCTCCCAGGCCAGGGTGGAAGCCTAGACATCCCACACTCCACAGGCCCACCCACTGCAGCCTCCTGCTTTTGGGGTTACCCCAGATGAAACCAGTCTTGTTCCCTCTTATGTTCACCTAGCTCCCTCATCAAGGTCTGCCAAGACTCCGAGGCATTCTGGGTAGCCACTCCCCTGCCTCAGAATAAAAGAAGAGTAATCACGTGCACCCAGAGGGCCTCTAAGAGTTGCAGAGCTAAGGAAGGCAGGCCCAGGCTCTGCACAGGCCACTGTCTTCCTTCGCTGGGCGCCCTGGGCTAACGCACCGAAGGACAGGAAGAGGTGGTGACGGGGCAGAAGGCAGCAGGACATCCTGCTGGAGGCTAAGAGCAAAGAGCCAGAGCTTCTGTGAGTGGTGGGAAAAGAAAACCAGAAGAAATCAAGAAGGGGCAAAGGGTAGGGGTTGGGCCAATACTCACAAACACTGAGCTCTATCAAAATAAAAGCCCCTTGTGTCCACTGGGACCAAACTTTTCCCAGTTCCTTTCTTCACGCCGGTCCCGAAGCCCAGCTGCTGGAACTTGCACAGGGTTTAAGGTGTGAAACAAAAGCTCTCAGAGGCACCTGGACTCCTCTCAGTTGCTCTGTATGGCTCTGAGCTGCCGCGAAGGTGCAGCTCCTTTGACCAACTGCTGGGAATTTCAGGACACTTAAGACCCCTCACTCCCGCGACTGCTGGGGAGAGATTTCCCCCTTTATTCATTTCTAAAGTGTGCCTGGTCAGTACTGGTCATGGTGGAACTCAGCATGAGAAAACTACGTGAGGATGGAAGGGAAAAGGAGGTGTTTGCTGGAGGCCTCACCTGGGCACATCCCTGGGGACGGGACAGGCTCCCAAAGACCTAGGAAGGGGCCAGACGGAGAGGCCCAAGGAACCCGCCAGTGGGTGCCTGCCGGTGTGAGAAACCCACTCAACTTCCGGTCGTCACTTCCTCTCACTAGCACCTGCGAGTCGGGCTGCTTCAGGCGTAAACACTGGGAGACCACTTCCTCTGCCGACACAGAACGCCAGGCTCCACAGCACACGTGAGCCAGCCCTGCCAGCCCAAAGCGACAGCAGGCGACAGGAAGATAAGAACAGTCTCCTCCTCCCCCTCAGTTTCTCCAACCCAAACAACAACCAAGTCAGTTTAGTGGTAGGAATTTTTATTTTTTGCCTTTGTGGAGAATACACGAAACTGGTAGATGTGCCACATGCCTTTGGTGGAAGTACAACCGTTGTTACTACTCTAGACAAGTATGAGACTGGGGTGAGGAAAAAAGACAGAGGTGATGACGGACACACAGTGGAAACCCCACGTCGTCTCACGGCAAACCGAGGAGGGGATGTGGGGAGCTCAGCTTCGTTTGGCTGCAGCGTCCCGGGTCTAGCTGCGCGTCTGCTCATGCACACGGGCGGCGGGGGGACAGCAAAGACACAGAAGAGGGCACAGGGTGGGGCAGCAAGAAGGGTGAAGGGATGACACCCCCCAAAGAACAAAGCCACCTACGTCTGGCGAGCCTCAGCGGGACAGAAACCCTGGAACTAGTTCCCCTGACGGGGCTGGGCAGGCCAAGAGGGCAGATCTGCTCCAGGCTCGGGACACATCGAGGACACTGGCGGTTCTTCTCCAGCGGTGGCCCCCTGCATTAGGCAAGGAGGAGCCCAGAGGAGAGTGGAGACCTTCGGGGGACTGTTGGGAGGGCACACTGACTGCTTCCTTCCAGCTCTTCAGTCCTGCCCTGGGGCAGGACAAAGGGAACGCGGAAAGCCAGGGCAAGGGCAAGGGCAAGGGCAGGGAGCATGGTTTCGCATGACGAGATGCTGCTCGTGGAAGGGGCCGGCCCTGCCCGCCTCTGCCGCTTCCTGCTTGCAGCCGGAACACGGGAGGAGTCGAGGGCTGTGGCCCGCCCCTTTGGTCCCACCTGCCCTCCTCCCTTGGCACCAGGGCTCGCCCACGTCACATGCTGTCCTGGCGCTCAGCGACGCCCCCCAATGGGTGAGAGGCGCCTACTCTCAGGTGCCACTGCCTGCACGCAAAAACCATGCAAGGGATGGCGGGCTGGAGAAAAGAAGCAACGCAGAACTCAGAGGGCAAAGGCAGTTCCAAGGGGAACAGACTGCAGGAACAGAGAGGTGGCTCTGGGTGAAAGGGCCCCAGGAGAGCACAGCACACGAGCACACCCATCACAGACTGGCGTGCCTCCCCCAGGATGGAGTCGGTGGGTCTGTGCCAGGCCTCACATTCGTATCAATAGGGCGGGAGCACAGGACCCTCCTGAATGAAAGAGCCAGACGTGGCTTCCTCCAAGCTTATTTCAAATCAGGTCCTTGACTCGCTGCTTCCCTTTCCCCGTCACTGACAGGCATTCTCTCCCGTGACCTACACAGCCGTACCTGAGAGCTGCGTGAAATGACCCGGCCTCATAAAACTAATGGGTAGAGGAAACCGTCTGGCACCCTCGTGACCATGCAGAAGGTGTGAAGAGAAGACAGCTCCTTCTCTAGCAGCACAGGGACTGCTTCTCGGGTAGAAACGAGAGTACCCATGTTTTCACAATCAAAAGCACCGACTCCCCAAATACTGTCTGTCTGGAGAACAAGGTAAAAAGTTGTAAGATCCCCAAAGACATAGAAAACCTTGGGCTCACAGATGAGCAGCAACTGCAAAAAGTAGGTTTTCCTCTCGAGAAGAGTGCTGCACCCGGACTTGGGACTTTGTTTATCCCCAGGACCCTCTCAGGCCTGGTCCAGGAGAAGCACTCCCGGTGACCGGGCAGGCACTGAGTGAGCTGCCACTCTCCCGGCTGTTCGCGGCCTCTGGCCAGCCGCCAGACCTTTCTCGGAGACACTGGGCATGGATGCCCGTCTCCTCCCCGAGTCTGGGCGGCTCCTGGGGCACTTCACTTCAGCCACTCCCCTGCCCCTCCCCTTGGCCTCCAAACTTTCACGCTTTGGGGGAACTTGAGAGGACATATGAAGGGGACAGGGAGGAGGTGCCAGTTGTTGCTCTTCAGGTAGTGACTTCAAGACTGTGCCACGAGCAGCATTTCTAGTGTTGAGGGACATAGTGCAAATGAATGCAACCAAAAGGAGGCATGGATGACGGAGGAGCCTGGGCCGGGATGGAGAAAGGCAGACGGGGCGTTCGTGGAGACAGCAAACCGAGGGAAAAGGACATGAGCTTGGGGCAATGGAGGACGGGAGGGGTGGCACATTCTCAAGTAAAAAAGTAGACTGGACACAGGAATCAGGAAGTCCCAGACGGAAAAGAGAAAGAGACAGGAGAAAACAAGAGGGCAAGTTACATCACGTTACGAGACATTCGGGTCCTTCCGTTGCAAGGGCTCCATCCCCACGGTCGCCCTCCGACCCAAGCCAGTGACAGACAGCACAGCCCCACTTCCTCAGACCAGGAGGGCCTGTCCCTCCAGGAAGTGCCTCGTCTTGCCCCTCCGCCCGCCCCAACCGGGTGACGGCCCCACAGCAGCGGTCTCCATACCTCGGTCCGAGCAGCCCCACTCCCCAGGCAGGCAGGCAGGCGGGCAGGCAAGGCTGGGAGGAGACTCCGGGACCGTCCCACCTCTGCACCCCACCAGCCGCCTCAGCGATACTTACTTACAATGACTACCACGATGATGGCGCAGATGGCTCCCAGCATGATCATCATCTGAGGAAACAGGACAACAGGAGAGCCCTTGGATTTCGGGGCAGCCCCATCTCCAGCGGGAGCAGACCTTCCTCCGTCCTTGGGACGGTGGAAGAAACCGCCCCCCACCAGGAGACCCACAGACCTCTGGGAGGCCCCGCCCTCCTGCTTCCCATGGGATCAGGACCCCAGGACCAGTCTGCAGCTTCTCGGACACATGGCAGGACCTGCCGCCGGCTCCTTTATGCTTAGTTCCTGTGGCCTTGGGCCTTTAAAAGAAATTCCAGGCTGGGCTCGGTGGCTCAGCCTGTCACCCCAGCACTTTGGGAGGCCAAGGCGAGTGGACTGCCTGAGCCCGCGGGTTTGAGGCCAGCCCAGGCAACTTGGTGAGACTTTGTCTCTACAATAAATGAAAAATTAGCTGGGCGTGGTAGCGTGCCTGTAGTTCTGGCTACTTGGAAGGCTGAGGGGGAAGGATCATCACCGGAGCCCAACAGGTTGACACTGGAGTGGCCATGAGCGAGTGTGCCACTGCACTCCAGACTGGGCAATGGAGAGACTCCGAATCCAAAAAAAAAAGAGCTGAGGCTAGGCGCAGTGGCTCAAGTCTGTAATCCCAGCACTTTGGGAGGCTGAGGCAAGGGGATTGCCTGAGTCCAGCCGGGCAACTTTGCGAGACCTCGTCTCTATAATAAGTCAAAAATTAGCTGGGCGTGGTAATATGTCTATGGTTCCAGCTGCTTGGAAGGCTGATGCGGAAGGATTGCCGAAGCCCAGCAGGTTGACGCTGGGGTGGCCATGAGCGTGCCGCTGCCCTCCAGCCTGGACGACGGAGTGAGACTCCAACTCAAAAAAAAAGAAATTCCAGCAGAGGCACAGATTTGGATGTTGACTCAGCTGGTCCAGCTTTCACTGTGAGGCGCTCAGCTCATTTCCAAAAGTGGCAGGCATTTCGATGTCTATACCTGAGCCACTGCACTGATGTTGAGCGTGTCTGAGAAAGGCACAGGCAAGAATTCTTGCAGGCCATTCCTTCGGGGAAAAGCTCCTCAACCAACTGCTCTAAACTCCTCAGGGTGTCGCCTTCCCATCAGTGGTTCCGAATACTCTAGTCTACCCTGGTGGCCAACTCAGGTAATGTGGCTTTCCAGATTTCCTCCCAAGCTTGGTGCAAGAAAGAATTGACGACACTGAGGGTTTTCTCGCCTTCTGCGAGTGCAGGCCCAGCAAAAGGAGGAGGGGACAAGAAAATTCACCTTGCAGTTTTTCCACCAATACTTCCTCTTTAGCTTGGCAGCACTGCTCTCAAATTGTGACGCTCCAGCCTGCAAGGCATCAGCTCGGTCATCCAGCTCTGACAGCTTCTGGTCCCTCTCCAGGACCTTGTCCACATTCACACGCATGATGTCCACCACCTGAGGAGGCACAGAAACAAAGCTGCTAAGCTCCCCGCCAAAGACAGGAAAGACCAGCCACCTGGAAATCCCTTGGCTGGGTCTTGTAGCCCTAAGGGCTGCTTTGCATCCCTGAACCTCCCACTACTGCCCTATAAAAGAGAGGAGAACAGAGCCAGGCGTGGTGGCTCATGCCTGTAAGTAATCCCAGCACTTTCGGAGGTGGAGGTGAGAGGAATGCCTGAGCCCAGTGGTTTGAGATCAGTCTGGGCAACTTGGCAAGACCTCGTCTCTATAACAAATAAAAAAAATCAGCCGGACATGGTGGCATACAGCTATGGTTCCAGCTACTTGGAAGGCTAAAGGGAAAGGATTGCCCAGTAGACCAAGGCTGTGGTGGCTGTGATGTGCCACTGCACTCCAGCTGGGTAACAGAGTAAGACTCCTACTTTTAAAAAAAAGAGGAAGCCGGGCTCGGTGGCTCAGCCTGTAATCCCGCACCTAGGGAGGCTGAGGTGAGTGGATTGCCTGAGCTCACGGGTTCGAGACCCGCCTGGGCAACTTGGCGAGACCTCATCTCTACAATAAATAAAAAATTAGCTGGGCATGGTAGCGTGCGCCTGTAATTCCGGCTACTCGGAAGGCTGAGGTAGAAGGATCGCCGGAGTCCAGCAGATCGAGGCTGCGGTGGCCGGGAGCGGCCACTGCACTCCAGTCTGGGCGACAGAGTGAGACTCCAACTCAAAAAAACAAAAAATAAGAAAAATAAAATAAATTAAAAAAAGAGGAGAACAGAAAGGCATCCCCTTCTGCTTCTAAACGTCCACGGCCGGGCACTTCTCGGAGAAACAGCTCCCTACCTACCTCTTCCACCTGGGCCTGGGTTTGCTGCAGTCGCCTGTTGCTGGTCATGTTGGGAGGAGGGCCAGGGGGACCCCCGCCTGGGGCAGCCCCTTCTGTCCCTTCAGCGGGTGGCTGAGCTGGGGCAGACCTGTGGAGACAAGTGGGAGAGTCCACAAAGAACCAAGATGAGAAGGGAGAAGGGTATAGTGGCGCACATCTGTAGTCCCAGTTACTCAGGAGCTGAGGCAGGAGGATCGCTTGAGCCCAGGCGTTCGAGGTCAGCCTGAGCACCACAGTGAGAATTCATCTCTTAAAAAAAAAAAAGAACTCACATGCATTCCCACCCCAAATCACCAAAGCAAATGTGATTAGGTTATATACAAATATGACGGGATTCTAGCTTCTTGGCAGTTCCAAGTAGGGAGACACAGCATAAAGGCAAGCTGTAAAGACACCGATCCCGTAACAATACTTAGACAGGGTTCAGGGACTTCCACGATGGCATCAAGAGATCTTGTTTGGGGTTAGGTACAGTGGCTCATGCCTGTAATCCCTGCATTTTGGGAGGCTGAGGTGAGAGAATTGCTTGAGCCCAGGAGTTCAAGACCAACCTAAGCAACATAGCAAGACCTTGTCTCTACAGAAAAAATAAATAAATAAATTAGCTGGGCATGGTGGTGGCGCCTGTAATCCCAGCTACTCAGGAGGCTGAGGCGAGAGGATCGCCCGAATCCAGGAGGTCAAGTCTGCAATGAGCCATGATCGTGCCACTGCACTCCAGCTTGTTCAACAGAATGAGACCCTGACTCAGAAAGAGAGAGACAGACAGACAGACAGACACAGATCTTGTTTGGGCATATCCCCTGATCCAAACTCAAACATGTCCTCTGCCACAAGGCTACAGGGACAAATGTTCCAGCCTTTGTCTAAATGGTACTTCCCTGACTATCAGAAGCCTTTCACATGAGGCAAGTTTGAGGAACCCAACCCAGGATAGGAGAAATGTATAAAAAAAACTAAACCAGCCGGGCTCGGTGGCTCAGCCTGTAATCCCGCACCTTTGGGAGGCTGAGGTGAGTGGATTGCCTGAGCCCGCGGGTTCGAGACCTGCCTAGGCAGCGAGACCTCATCTCTACAATAAATCAAAAAATCAGCTGGGCGTGGTAGCGCGTGCCTGTAATTCCGGCTACTCAGAAGGCTGAGGCGGAAGGATCGCCGGAGCCCAGCAGGTCGAGGCTGCAGTGGCCGGGAGCGGCCACTGCACTCCAGTTTGGGGGACAGAGTGAGACTCCAACTCAAAAAAAAAAAACAAAACTAAACCTTCAGGGCTAGCTTGTGGATTGAACTCCAAAGCTTGAATATCAAAGGAACAAGCAGGCCAGGTGTGGAGGTTCATGCCTGCAATCCCAGCACTTTGGGAGGAAGAGAGAGGATTGCCTGAGCTCACAGGTTCGAGACCAGCCTGGCAACATGGTGAGACCTCGTCTCTACAATAAATCAAAAAAATAGCTGAGCATGGTGACACACACCTGTGGTTCCAGCTACTTGGAAGGCTCGGGTGGAAGGATTTGCCTGAGCCCAGCAGGTGGAGGCTGCAGTGGCCATGAGCATGCCACTGCCCTTCAGCCTGGGTGACAGAGTGAGACTTCAACTAAAA
Organism: Cephalopachus bancanus; assembly: GCA_027257055.1. Taxonomy (NCBI): domain Eukaryota; kingdom Metazoa; phylum Chordata; class Mammalia; order Primates; family Tarsiidae; genus Cephalopachus; species Cephalopachus bancanus. The sequence goes on from JAPVLO010001081.1 coordinate 188,993, forward strand.
AAAAAAAAAAAAAAAAAGGAACAGGTGGGGCTCAGTGGCTCACACCTGTAATCTCAGTGCTTTGTGAAGCCAAGGGAGAGGATCACTTGAGACCAAGAATTTGAGACCACCTGGGCAACATAGTAAGACTCCATCTCCATAAAAATTTTTAAAAATTAGCCAGATGTGGTGGTGCATGCCTATAGTCCTAGCTATTCAAGAGGCTGAGGTGGGGAGATCCCTGGGGCCCTGGTGGTCGAGGCTGCAGGGAGCTGATTGTGCCACTGTACTCCAGCCTAGGCAACAGCGAGAGATCCCCATGTCTAAAAAATAATAATGGTAGCATTAAGAAGATTAAGAGCGAGTTGACAGCCTCTGCCCATGGGATCCAGTTACTGGTTAGGGTTCACCCAAGATGAGAAAATCAGGGCTCCCATAAGGACAACCTGGAGAGCCACCAAAGGCAAATCTACGTAGGTGGGTGAGTCAGGATGGTTTGCCTGCTTTGCTTTTGGCAGTGAAAACGGGGGTTTCGCTTAGATAGAATCTGGGGCCCAAAGCAATTACATTAGTTATGGAAACTGTTCCAAGAGCATAAAGGGGAAGCAAAAGTTCTAGAGTCCTCAGTGCACACGCATCATAAACGTTCTGTCCCGTCCTTTTCTAGATTTGGCACAGAGTCTCAGGAAACTCCTCTAATTCCTTTATCTCCCAAAGAGATCTCGGTTTACACTACTTTACCCATGGAACCTGCTCTCTTTCAGTACTACTCAAGGCTAAGGCATCCCTTAGCCTTAGAAGGGAATAGCCTGATATGGGATCGTCAAGACAAACTTCTTTTTTTTTTTTTGAGTTGGAGTCTCACTCTGTCACCCAGACTGGAGTGCAGTGGCCGCCCACCGCAGCCTCGACCCGCTGGGCTCCGGATCCTTCCGCCTCAGCCTTCCGAGTAGCCAGAATTACAGGCATGCACTACCACGCCCGGCCGATTTTTTGATTTATTGTAGAGATGAGGTCTCGCTGCCCAGGCGGGTCCCGAACCCGCGGGCTCAGGCAGTCCACTCTTATCTCAAGATACAGAAGCTGAATTCACCTCCTAAAGAATTCCCAGAAGTACAGCCCTAACGCATGAGATTTTTCTCTGCCAAAGAACACACCAGCTGCCTGGGGGGGGGGGTGTCTCTCCAACTCATTGGAGAAGAGAGATTATAATAAGAATGCCTCGAACAGAAGCAGAACCTCACAAAACACACTTTACAAGCAGTCTAAGTAAATGCACTAAAGAGTAAACTGTTACAGTCACCAAAGAGGAAATGCCTTGACTCATCACAATGGAACCAACACCCAGAAACCCCGCCTCTTTAACTAAGTGAATTTCTTCTGGTCTAAAACAACGGAGAATAACCCTGCAGAGGCTATGCTAGCAGATCACACCTGACTCATCTCCATTTAAGGAGTCTTTCACATTTCCCTCTAAGGTGCAAAGGAGGCAAAGAGAAAAAAGACACAAAGCCACGGGAGCCACAAGCTTTTTATCCGGCTACTAAGCTAGCTAAGCAATCTAGTTCTTGATGGAGGGCAGAAAATTCAGTGAGTAGGTAGCAGGTAGCAGCCGGCGTTGGAAGCAGTCCAGGAGGTGGCACCAATGACAAGATTAAGGTCAGAGATCTCGTGATGCCCTGCCAGCCACCACACTTTCTCCATCTCCTCTGTTCATCCCACATGGATGCCATCTGGAACCGGTCAGTTGGGAAGGATCCTCCTCTCCAAAACGAAAACAACTGAAATCCCAGGGCTCGTACAAAAAGCATAGACTACGCACATGTAGTTAAGACCAGAGAAATCAAAGGGAAAAAGTGAAGGGGCTTTGAAGCATTTGGGGGGCTGATTTCACTTACTACTTTTTGGGAGTTGGAAACACTCAGCACCGACACATCCAGGGAGCATTACAGCCCTTATGTAACACGAGTAAGTCTTTCCCTTTTTTGCACTAAGAGAAGAAACACAAATGCATCTAGGACCAGGCCTGGGCTCCAGGCAGAAACTGGAAAGAAAGATCTCTATTACACATATTGTGGTTTTGACAGGGAAGTACTTCATTTTTCTAGCCACAGTTCTCCCTCAGGATCTTGGGAAGGGGGTGACGGTGAAGGTGGTTGGAGACTAAACTGTGTGTGTTGGAGGGAGCGGGGAATGCTCAACTCCCCCTATTTCTCCTTCAAACACTTGGCTAGAACTCTATGGTAGGAAAACGCCTCCTAAACGGGTGGCGTTGGTTATAAAAAACAGCTGCTTGGGATCACACACCACTGCCCCTTGAGTCTTTCGGGGCCGCCCACCTGGCGCCGGAGAACTAGCAGGTAAGTTTCTGGAGCTTGCTCACCGCCATGAGGGGGCTACACTTCACACATTGGGCGAGGGGCATACACAGATCCAGAGACTGCAGGCAACACAATTACTAACTGGCAGGTGCACCCACGACTGTTCTTCCAGGGGTGCTAAGTACCGATCTAGTCAGGTGACAAGAAAGGCCTTTGAGCCCCCCGCCTGGCTGTCGCCATCCATCCCCACTTCGCCCTCTCCGGGACTCCCTCCTACTGAGACCACAATAAGGCGCCGCTCGGACGAGAGGAGAGGGAGCGATGAATGCGGGACCCCCGCGCCCCTGCCCCGCCCGTGGGGCGCTAGCTGCGGCTGGAGCGAGAATGGGGTGCTGCCCCCTCCCCGGGGTGGCCTGGCCTGGGGGCGGCGCGCGGCGGTGGCTCCCCGCGTTGCTGCAGCTGCTGCAATGCGCCATTTTCCGTCCCGCAGAGTCGGACGCTGGGGGTGAGTTGTCCAGGAGGTGCCGAGCCCCCCACACCTGAGTCAACTCACATTTTTCTGACAGAGGGATTGGGGGTCCGTTCCTCTCCGGAGGCTGCGGCGAGACACCAGACAGGGGAACGCTGCGGCTGAAGCAGACGGAACCGGCGAGCGCCACCTCTCGCTCACCGCCCGGAGCTCCAGCTGCGGTGAAACCTACTGCAGCCGCCTCCCCGGCCCGGTCTTTATTAATGCTGGCCACGCCTCCCGGGTAACGTGACAGCCAAGCGGCCCAATACACCCCCAGGACGGTCACAAAATGCGGAAGCAAAGCCGAGCTTCTACCAGCCCGCCCCGTCTCCCTAAAAGTGGGCCAATCACAGCTCTGCTCTCATCCCGACTCCGAAAAGGGGCGGTCGTTGTGAGGATCGTTCACCAACCAATAGCGCTGTAGCTTGCTTTCCTGTCCCGCTAAGCGACGGGGCGGGGTGGAAACTCGGGCCCGCGCTCCGGAGGGCGCTTCTGCAGTTTATTGGCCACGTTTGGTGTCCTTCAGCCAATCGGTGGGCCGTTTCTGAATCCGGGCCCGCCCACCGCCCCGCGCCCAGGGCTAGAGCCCGGCCCCGCCCGCAGCCGGCGGCCGCGGACCGGTGCCTGGTCTCAGTCGCGGGGAGCGTCGGGGGGGCGCTGCGGCCGCGTGTGCGCAGCCCTGGCTCCGGGGCCTGGCCTGCGCTCCGCCCGCCTCGTCCCCGCACACGGCCGCGAGGACGCAGCACCGCAAGCCTGAGCCGCAGGCTCCGGCCGCCAGACGCCGGGGCGCGGCCCGTCCGACCGGAGCCAGCGCGAAGATGTCGCCCGCGCGTTGCCTTCGCCGTGGCCCACTCTAAGTCGAACTTCCCCCGCAAACCTGCTCCTTTTATCCCTCCAGGTAGGCCGCCACGTCGGCTCTGTTGCCCAGACCGGAAACCTGGAAGCCACCCTCGGTTTCCTCCCCTTCATCTTCAGCCCTCCTCCAGTAATTCACCCAGTCGAATTGCTTTTTCCTTCTCCCTATTATTACCCCCCCCCCGGACGCCATCAGTTATAAAACTCACTGTTCTTTTACGTCCCGTTAACAACAACCCAAAAAAGGTTGCAAAAAAACTGTAACAGTGCTTTCTTACCGCTGATAATTTTTATTTTACATGTCTTGAAAGTGTTACTTGTGTATACATAAAGATTTGTGTCATATTTCACTCTTATGTATGCATAAAAAGGGAAATAGAAAAGACAAATGTAACCGTATTCCTAAAACGTAGCATTCAGAGACTGATTCTCAGTGATTCGGGATTTTAGTCTTAGATGTCCATGAATTTCCACACAGTGTAGTCCTCTATCCATGCCATCAAGGGCTTTGGGTTTGCAGCATTTCCCAAGAGTGTTCCTCGTCTGTCTCTGGAATTTTCTTCCAACCCTGACACCCATTTTGTGAGGTTTGATGTTCATGAGCAGATATGACAAATACAGTTCGACTACTGTCTGACTAATTGCTATAGTGAAACATCCCAATTTAGGAGATGTTGAAAGGCTGGGGGTGTGGGGATGGGGAGAGGAAGTGCCTCCTAGAATCAATGAAGTATAGTGTAATTCTGTTTCCAGTCTTGCCATCCCGTAAATCCATTTCCTAAGAAACCATCAGAGTGATCTAGTCAAATGTTACAAGCATTCTTTTTTTTTTTTTAGATTAGAAAATACAGTTTATTTAAAAACTAAATTAGGGAAGGGAGATTCACCTCCCCAAAGCAGGGGAGGAGACCAAAGCCAGGAAACAAGACCTGGCCATAGCTCAAAGTTTAGCAAGGCAATGGCCACACCTTTTTTTTTTTTTTTTTTTTGCGTTAGAGTCTCACTCTGTCACGCAGGCCAGAGTGCAGTGGCACGCTCCTGGCCTCCACAACCTCAGCCTGCCGGACCCAGGGGATTCTTCCGCCTCAGCCTTCCGAGTAGTTGGAACTACAGGCATGCACCACCACGCCTGGCTGATTTTTTCATTTATTGTAGCGATGAGTCTGGTCTCAAACCCGTAGTCTCAGGCAATCCTCTCACCTCGGCCTCCCAAAATGCTGGGATTATAGGTGTGAACCACTGCACCCAGCCCACAACCATTCCTTTTTTTTTTTTTTTTTTTTTTTTTTTTTGAGTCAGAGTTTCACTCTTGCCCAGGCAGGAGTACAGCAGCACAGTCACAGCCACCGCAGCCTCAACCTGCTGGGCTCCGGTGATCCTTCTGCCTCAGCCTTCCAAGTAGTGGGAACTGCAGGCGCGCACCACTGTGCCTGGCTAATTCTTTTTTGATTTATTGTAGAGACGAGGTCTCACCAAGTTGCCCAGGCTGGTCTTGAACCCATGGGCTCAGACAATCCTCTCACCTCGGCCTTCCAAAGTGCTGGGATGACAGGCTCTTAAACAATTGCTCTTACCTCATCCTCTCCTGAAACCCCACCAGAATGACAGTTTGGAAAATTTAAAAACAAATTATCAGCCTCCCAAGACAAAAAGAATGGTAGGAAGTATTTCTGGCAGTGTGAACATCCAAGTATCCCCATCGAACTTAAAATCACCGGGTTTTTTAAAAATTAAGACTTTTTCTAACTTTTTCTTTTCAAATAATTACAGACTCATATGAGATGGCAAAAAAAAAAAATGCGAACAGATAGGCAACCTCCTCAGGTTCCCTCCCACTCTGGGAGCTTTAATGTCCTTTCAATAAAACCTTTAAAAAAAAATTCAGCGGGGCTGGGTGGCTCAGGCTGTAATCCCGCACTTTGGGAGGCTGAGATGAGTGGATTGCCTGAGCCTGCGGGTTCGAGACCCACCTGGGCAACTTGGCGAGACCTCATCTCTACAATAAATCAAAAAATTAGCCGGGCGTGGTAGCGCGTGACTGTAGTTCCAGCTACCTAGAAGGCTGAGGCGGAAAGATCACCTGAGCCCAGCAGGTCGAGGCTGCGGTGGCCGGGGGCAGTGTGCCACTGCACTCCAACCTGGGCAACAGAGTGGGACTCCAACTCAAAGAAAAAAGCAAAGGGGTCCCCCTATAGCTCGTCACCCAGTTCTCCCAATAGTAACGTCTTCTATTACAGTCTAATATTAAAACCAGGAATTTAACATTGAGACAATCTACAGAATTTATTCAGATTTCACCAGCTTCACATATACTCCTTTGTGTGTGTTTTTATGCAATGTTATGTTGATTTGGATACAGAGCCTCAAGGCTCCCTCGTGTTACCTTTTTATGTCCACCCCACTTCCATCTCTAACCCTTGGCAACACGGATGTTTTGCATCTCTGTGACTTTATTTCATGAGTGTTATGGAAATGTAATCATATCATACATAACCTTTTGAGAATTTTTTTGTCACTCAGCATAGCCATCCAAGTAATGGTATGTAGCATTAGTTTTCATTGCTGAGTAGTATTCCCTGGTGTGGATAGTCCATAATTTGCCTAGCAGTGTATCTGCTGGAGGACGTTTAGGGTGATGAGTATGAGGCTGTTACAAATAAAGCTTCATGTACAGGTTTTATATGAACATAAATTTTCATTCCTCTGAGATAAATGCCAGAGCACAGTTCCTGGGTAGCAAGGTCATTGCATGCCCAGTTTTGTGAGGAGCTGCCAAGCTGTTTTCCAGAGTGGGTATACTAATTTGGGTTCCCATAAGCAGTGAGTGAGGGATCTAGTTTCTCTGCATCCTCACTAGCATGTGGGCTTGTCATTATCTTTTATTTATTTATTTATTTTTGAGTGGGAGTCTCACTCTGTCGCCCAGACTGGAGTGCAGTGGCCGGGAGCCTTGACCCGCTGGGCTCCGGCGATCCTTCTGCCTCAGCCTTCCAAGTAGCTGGAACTACAGGCGCGCACTACCACACCCGGCTAATTTTTTGACTTATTGTAGAGATGAGGTCTTGCCAAGTTACCCAGGTAGATCTAGAACCTGTGGGCTCAGGCAAGCCACTCACCTCAGCCTCCCAAAGCACCGGATTACAGGCTGAGCCACAGAGTATTTTAACTATTCTATAGGTGTTTATTGCTATATCATTGTAGTTTCAATTTTTATTTCTCTCATGGCTAGTGATGTTCAACGTCTTCTAAAGTGTCTATTTGACTGGGCACAGTGGCTCACACCTATAATCCCAGCACCTTGGGAGGCCGAGGCAAGAGTATTGCCTGAGCCCAAGCGTTCGAGACCAGCCTGGCAACTTGGCAAGACCTCGTCACTACAATAAATCAAAAAATTAGCTGAGCGTGGTAGTGCGTGCCTACAGTTCCAGCTACTTGGAAGGCTGAGACAGAAAGATTGCCTGAGCCCAGCAGGTCAAGGCTGGGGTGGCTGTGAGCTTGCCACTGCACTCCAGCCTGGGTGACTGGGTGAGACTGGAATTCAAAAAAAAAAAAAGCCCTTAGGCTGCGGCAGCCATTGGAAAGCAGCAGCCATGGCCCTGCGCCACCCCATGGCCGTGAGCCTCAGCAAGGGCCACAAGGTAGCCAAGAACGGGAGCGAGCCGAGTCACAGCCCCGCCACGGGCACCTGGCCAAGCACGCCAAGCCCATGCGGGACACGATCTGAGAGGTGGGCAGCTTCACCCTGGACAAACAGCGCACCACAGAGCTGCTCAAGGTCTCGAGGACAGGCGGGCGCTCAGGTTCATCAAGAAGCGGGTGAGGACACACATCCACGCCAGGAGCGAGCATGAGGAGCTGAGCAGTGTCCTGGCCGCCATGAGGAAGGTGGTGGCCAAGAAGGACTGAGCCTCCCGGCCCTCCAGTAAAACCTTTGCAGAAAGAAAAAAAGAAAACACCTGTAGTTCCAGCCACTTGGATGGCTGAGGTAGAAGTGATGTGGCAGAAAGGGGTGTTGGTAGCAGTTAAAGGTATTTCCTTTTGAAAGGCAAGCTACAAGCTTTAAAGACCCGCCAGGTGCCAGGCAGGTTTTGTTTAAGAAAGCCCAAATGGCCAGAGACTGACCATTTCCTGGAAATGCAAAAGAGTAACTAATTCACAGACTTATCCAAAACCCCTCTTCTGAAGTTGACAGTTTATGACACTGCAGTTCTTGAAAACCATTTGTTCTTTGAAAAATCTGGTTTTGCTGAGTACAACCTTGTAATATTCCAAAGGAAATGTAATCACGCAACACGACCCCTCCCTTACCTAAACAAGGGTATAAGACCCCACTTCTCTGGGGGGCTCGAGCTCAATATGGACGCATTAGCCCCTGGAGCCCGCTGGGATGGCCAGCGTAATAAAGTGCCACTTCCTATAATAGTCTCAGTGTCACGATCTCTCTGTCTTCCCGCTACAGAAGGATCACCTGAGCCCAGCGGGTCAAGGCTGCGGTAGCCATGAACAAGCCACTGCACTCCAGCCTGGTGGCAGAGTAAGACTTCGACTGAAAAAAAAGCTGAATTTGACCATGGTATCCTCACAGGGTGCCACTGTGGCATAAGAGATATAGCTCAGGGCTTACCCATTTTGGAAATCTGATAAAGAGCCCTGCCATAAAGCCAGAATCCTGAAGAACTATATCCTCATGGAAGAGTGGATTAGAAATATGCCAACACTTGACCAGACTCCGTGGCTCAGCCTATAATCCCAGCACACTGGGAAGCCAAGGTGAGAGTATTGCCCGAGCCCACAGGTTCAAGACCAGCCTGGGCAACTTGCCAAGACCTCATCTCTACAAATCGAAGATTAGCCAGGTGCAATAGCGCGTACCTGTAGTTCCAGCTACTTGGAAGGCTGAGGCGGAAGGATCACCGGAGCCCAGCAGGTTGATGCTGGGGTGGCCGTGAGCATGCCACTGCACTCCAGCTTGGGTGACAGAGTGAGACCCCAACTCCAAAAAAAAAAAAAAAAAGAAAAAGAAACACTCAAACTGCCCCAGCATAGAAATTTGTTTTGAACCTAGGTGCCTGCTGAAGCTCTTTATTTTTTCTTTAAATATTTGCAGAGAATTTACAACCACAAAAAACAAAAGGGTAATAATTTTTTTTTTTTTGAGTTGGAGTCTCACTCTGTCACCCAGACTGGAGTGCAGTGGCCGCTCCCAGCCACTGCAGCCTCGACCTACTGGGCTCCAGCGATCCTTCTGCCTCAGCCTTCCAAGTAGCTGGAACTACAGGTGTGCGCTACCACGCCCAGCTAATTTTTTATTTATTATAGAGATGAGGTCTACGCCAAGTTGCCCAGCCGGGTCTCGAACCCGCGGGCTCAGGCAATCCACTCACCTCAGCCTCCCAAAGGCATGGGATTACAGGCTGAGCCACAGAGCCCGACTTCCATTGATTTTCTACAAGGGTGCCAAGACCATTCAGTGGGAGATAGTCTTTCTAACAGGCAGTGCTGGGACAGCTGAATAGCCACGTGCAAATGAATCCTTTCTCACACCAAATGCAAACACCAACTCAGAATGTATCAAAAGCCTGAAAGTAAGAACTAGCACTGTACAATCCTTCTAAAAAATGCAGATGTATGTCTTTGTGACCTTGGATTAGGCAGTGGTTTCTTAGAACAAAAGAAGCAACAAAGCAGAAATAAACAAGGAATCATCAACATTTAAACCTCTTGTGCTTCAAAGGACATGATCAAGAAAGTGAAAAAACAACCCACAGAATGGGAAAAAATATTTGCAAATCACATATCTGATAAGATACTGGTATTTAGAATATATAATGAACTCATGACTTAATAATAAAGAAACAAATAGGTGTGGTGGCTCATGCCTGTGACACCCCACACTTTGGGAGGCAGAGGCCAGAGGATTGCCTGAGCCCATGCGTTCGAGACCAGCCTGGGCAACTTGGCAAGACCTCATCTCTACCACAAATCAAAAAATTAGCTGGATGTGGTAGCACTGCTATAGTCCCAGCTGAGGCAGAAGGATCGCCTGCGCCCAGGAGGTAGAGGCTGAGATGGCCGTGAGCATGCGCACTGCACTCCAGCCTGGGCAACAGAGTGAGATTCCGACTTAAAAAAAGACAAATAACCCCATCTGAAAATGGGCAAAGGAGCTAAATAGGCATTTACCCAAAGAAGATCTGCAGACGGCTGGTAAACACAAGAAAAGATGCTTCACATAATTAGCCATCAGAGAATTGCAAATCAAGACCACATGACCCCTTTATACTCTCTAAGAAGGTGAAAACAAAAAAGACAGATAAGTGGTGGCAAAAATGTGGAGAAATTGGAACCTTCATACACTGCTGGTGGGAATTCAAAATGATGCATTTTGGAATTTCCAATTTTGAGAAAGTCTGGCAGTTGTTCCAACAGTTAAACAGAGGAAGGAAATAAAAATGTGTCTGCACAGAACCTTGTACAGAACATGAATGCTCATAGCAGCATTATTTAGAATCGCCAGGCCGGGCACAGTGGCTCAAGTCTATAATCCCAGCACTTTGGGAGGCCAAGATGAGAGGATTGCCTGAGCCCACGGGTTTGAGACCAGCCTGGGCCACTTGGCGAGACCTTACCTCTACAATAAATCAAAAAAATTAGCCAGGCATGGAGGCACATGCCTTTGTTCCAGCTACTTGGAAGGCTGAGGCAGAAGGATCGCCTGAGCCCGGCAGGTCGAGGCTGCAGTGACCATGAGCGTGCCACTGCACTCCAGTCTGGGCGACAGAGTGAGACTCCAACTCAAAAAAAAAAAGGAAAGAAGGCTGGGCATGATGACTCACACCTGTAATCCCAACACTGGGAGGCAAAGGTGGGATGATTGCTCGAGCCCAAGAGTTTGAGCCCAGCCTGGGCAACATAGCAATACCTTGTCTCTACAAAAAGTAAAAAAATTGAGTGTGGTGGTGTGCGCCTATAGTCCCAGCTACTTGGGAAGCTGAAATGGAAGGATCACCTGAGCCCAAGAGGTCAAAACTATGATGAGCCGTGATCATGCTACTGCAATCCCGCCTGGGCAATAGAGTGAGACCCCGACTCAAAACAAATGAAGAAAGAAAAAGGGCATATATTAATACATGCTAAACACTGGTTAACCTTAAAAGTTCTATGCTAAGTTTAAGACATCACAAAGGATCACATATTGTGTTATTCCACTTATATGAAAGATCCAGAATAGGCAAGAATCTATGGAGAAGAAGAGAGGGGTTTGGGAGTAATGGCTAAGGGTGTGAGGTTTCATTTGGAGGCAGTGATGGAAATATTCTGTAATTGATTGTGGTGGTGGATGCGCGACTCTGAATGTACTAAGAGCCGCTGGATTGCGTGAACTGTATGGTGTGTGGATTATATCTCAATAAGAATATAATTATTTTATTTTTATTTTTTTATTTTATTTTTTGAGTTGGAGTCTCACTCTGTCGCCCAGACTGGAGAGTGCAGTGGCATGCTTGCGGCCACCGCAGCCTCGATCTGCTGGACTCAGGCAATCTTTCTGACTCAGCCTTCCAAGTAACTGGAACTACAGGTGTGCACTACCAGGCCTGGCTAATTTTTTGATGTACTGAAGAGACAGTCTCTCACCAAGTTACCTGGGCTGGTCTTAAGCCCCTGGACTCAGGCAATTCTCTCACCTCGGCTTCCCAAAGTGCTGGGATTACAGGCTTGAGCCACTGCGCCTGGCCAGATATAATTATTTTTTATATAAAGCATAAGTTATCCCACAGAATACTGCTTGGCTCTGTAGTAAACAATATTTACAAAGTCCAAATAATGTAAACACTGTCTACTGATTTAAGCCAAAATGCAACTATAATGAAGAGGAGTAGGGGGTGAGAGGTACCAGAAAAGAGGAAGAAAGGCTGGGTTCAGTGGCTGACGCCTGAATCCCAACACTTGGGGAAGCGGAAGCCAGAGGATAAACCAAAAGATTAGCCTGGCATGATGGTGCACGCCTGTTGTCCTAGCTGCATTGGAGGTTGAGCAGAAGAGTCGTCTGAGCCCAGAAGTTTGAGGCAGCAGCGAGTCATGATCGTGCCAATACTCTCCAGCCTGGGCCACAGAGTGAGACCTGGGCCACTCAAAAAAACAAAAATCAAAACAAGAAAAAAAAAAGGAAACCATTCCTGAGTGTTT